>OZ008367.1:261105793-261705793 GCA_963931995.1 Phaonia tiefii
AAAGATAGAAACTAAACATCAAGCAAAATGGAAACATTCCTTACACGCATGGAAGCGCATCAACAAAAAAAAGGAAATCCTTCATTTGAAGGAAGTTGAGGAAAAAACATCAATAACAATTCTCCATGCATTCAGACAAATAAATTAATTACCAATTAATAATATACCAACTCAATATACCTACGAAAATTAGGGTCCGGATTCAATTTGTTAGGGTACTGGTACTGGTAGTGGTACTGGTACTGGTACTGGCTACTGGTACTAGTACTGGTACTGGTACTGCTACTGGTACTGGATCAGCTATCGATCAGGTATCAGATCAGGTATCAGATCGATAGCTGATCTGATACCTGATCGATAGCTGATCTGATACCTGATCTGATACCTGATCGATAGCTGATCTGATACCTGATCGATAGCTGATCTGATACCTGATCTGATACCTGATCGATAGCTGATCTGATACCTGATCGATAGCTGATCTGATACCTGATCGATAGCTGATCTGATACCTGATCTGATACCTGATCTGATACCTGATCGATAGCTGATCCAGTACCAGTAGCAGTACCAGTACCAGTACTAGTACCAGTACCAGTACCACTACCAGTACCAGTACCAGTACCCTAACAAATTCGAATCCGGACCCTAATTTTCGTAGGTATATTGAGTTGGTATATTATTAATTGGTAATTAATTTATTTGTCTGAATGCATGGAGAATTGTTATTGATGTTTTTTCCACAACTTCCTTCAAATGAAGGATTTCCTTTTTTTTTGTTGATGCGCTTCCATGCGTGTAAGGAATGTTTCCATTTTGCTTGATGTTTAGTTTCTATCTTTTCATAGAAGTGAGACGCCTTTTTATACACGCTTCTCTTCAGCACTTTAACGCAATAAAACAAACGTTTGAGGGAAACGTAAGCGAAAACAACAACAACTTTTATGATAAGCAATTGCAGAATCGTAGGTTCTCGAAATTTTTCTTCTTATCAACATTGCAGGTGCTTAAACCGCAGTAAACAAATGTGAAAGAGCGGAAGTCAAAACCGCAAAAAACAACTAGACCCCCAAAATGTTTATGCTATCTTCAATCGAATCGTAGGTTCTCGAAATTTTTCTTCTTATCAACATCGCAGGTGCTTAAACCGCAATAAATAAATGTGAAAGAACATGAACCAGCCTAGCTTAAAAAATTTGCATGACTTCTCTAGTCTAGTGATAAGGAATTTCCAAACAATTCTTCCCAACACAAAACAAAACTTTTTTCTTATCTTTCGATACTCCCTTTGATTGGCTTAGACACCTCATCCTTTGTTTTTATATGAAAATAGCTAAAGTAGAGTATATAAATAGTCGAGTACATAAATGACTACATTTAGTGAGCATATTATAAACGATAATTCCGGGTGTTGTTAAGTGCGTTCAAAAGCTGTTAAAGGCATAAATTTTATTTATTCCAAGTGTTTTAAGTCCATTCAAAGTTATTAAAGGTATAAATTTAATATTAATTTAGATCGCTTTCCTTCATATACAAGCTTCAAAAATACCCGAACATGTACTTCGGCTGAAGATATACTTCGGAAAAACCCGAAGATGTACTTCGGAAAAACCCGAAGATGTACTTCGGAAAACACGAAGATGTACTTAGGCTGAGGATGTACTTCAGGGAAAAAAACCCGAAGATACACTTCTGTAAGGTCTGAAGATTATCTATTATAAATATATATTCTTCAGACTAATACGTTAGTTGAATCAGAATCTTCTTACTATCAACATTTATGATAGAGTGCTTCTCATAAATTTAAAACTAAATTTCAGAATAATATGCCGCAGATTATGCAAAATGTAAAATCAGCATTTGAAAATGCTCAAAAAAATTGTGAGTTGGTTGCTGAAGCTATCGCAACATGTTCTAAGGCATTATGCACACTAAGGAGTAGCCGTTTACGTAGAGCGAAGACTAATGGTGCTAAGCAGGGTATCCTGAACCAAATGGCCATTGTCGAAGGTTATAAAGAGCAGTTGAAGGATCTCCGTAGGACCGTAGGAGCAGGACTTTCCCAACCTAGCGGTAGGGAAAGCTGGCTATCTACTCGAATTAAATGGGTTGATGCAGAATCGGCGTTTGGTGGGCGGTAAGTTTTTAATTTTAAACATTTATTTTAAATATTGTGATTATGATTACAATAACCAATATTTATAGCTCAAGAACGGGACTCATCATGAACTTGAAGCACAAAGACCCGAAGAATTTCCTAGAAGACTGCGGTGAAGTCGTCCAGAGAAAAATAAAAAAAGCCTTGTGTGATGAGCTAGCTCTCAAAGTGAATGCGGTGTTTTGTGGGGAGTTCCACGTAATCAAGGGTGGAGATGAGCTTCATGAGGAGAAGTTCATGAACACAAAAAACGTGCCCATTTACCGTGAAACGGAACTCGATGCTTGGTTTAAAGAGCACGTTCAAGATGAAATCTTAAAGAAGCTCGATGAGTTTCAAGAGCGTGACAGTGGTTGGGCGTTGGCTACCATTATAAACTTGGCTATCAATATTAATAAATTTACACCACAGCTCGGCTCCTCATACGTGCCGCTGCCTAAGCAGATTGAATCAAAAAAGGCTTGTGTTAATGTCAAGAATGATGACAATGCCTGCTTTGCTTGGGCAATAATATCCGCCCTCCACCCAGCTGAAGCCAACTCAGACCGCACATCGTCATATCCAGACTACAGAGGAAAATTGAATTTAAAAAATATTCAACTTCCCCTCATGATATGCCAGATCCCCCGCTTTGAGAAACAGAATGATACATCTATAAACGTGTATGTTCTACAAAAAAACAGAAACAGTTATACGGGATTGCCCGCTTATACTGTGCTACCCACCTATCTGACAAAAGATAAGAAGGAGCAGCATGTAAACCTCCTCATGATACAGGATGTATATCCGGCGGAGGATAAAGAAGAAGAAAGTGACGATTTGGATGATGTTGAACCTATCAAATATCACTACGTGTGGATCAAAAATCTGTCCAGACTGCTCTCATCACAAGTCTCACACCATAATGGTTTCAAATATTTCTGCGACCGCTGCCTGCACTACTACCATTCAGCAGCAAAGTTGGAGATACATGCAGAAGAGTGTGGTAAGATCAACAACTGCAAGATCCGTATGCCCACAGATGCAGAAAAGATGCTTAGTTTTAAGAATTTTAAAAATAAGGTATCGGCCCCATTTGTGATATATGCTGATTTGGAATGTCTTTTGGTTGAACCAACTTCGCAAAAGAAGCCAAGGTCTGAAAAGGTGCAGTCTACCACAACTACATATCAAAAGCATATACCACATAGTGTGGGCTATTATGTTAAGTGTGCATATGACCCCACGTTATCGTTCTATAAAAGCTATCGCGGTGCGGATTGTATTGAATGGTTCGTTTCAGAATTGGAGCAATTTGCTGAAGATGTTGAAACGGTATTTCTTTGTCCTCTACCTATGGATCAAGTAACAACTGATCAGAATCGCGATTTTGGTTTAGCTTCCACATGTCATATATGTGAAAAGTCTTTCAGTGGTGATGCCATCAAAGTTCGCGATCATTGCCATTTAACTGGTAAATATCGCGGACCTGCACATGAGGGGTGCAATATTAATTTTAAAGACACCCACACGATACCCATTATTTTTCATAACCTTAGCGGTTATGACTCTCATTTTATTATTAAAAATATTGCTAGAGATTTAAAAGGCCGGGTAGATCTGCTACCTATAAATAAAGAGCGTTATATATCATTCACTAAACGCTTGGATGAATATCTAATAAAGTTTCGCTTTATAGACTCATTCAAATTTATGAGTAGCAGTTTGGATGCTTTAGTTTCCACTCTCTCCACATTTCCTCTTTTAAAGACTGAATTTTCAGATTTAAATGAGCTGCAATTTAATTTGCTAACTCGCAAGGGCGTATTCCCTTATGATTATTGTGATGATATTAGCAAACTTAGCGAGACTTCTCTGCCCGATATCACATATTTTTACAACAAATTAAACGATTGTATGATTAGTGAAGGGGATTATAAGCACGCGAAAAAAGTCTGGCATGATTTTAATTTAGTAAATTTGGGCGAATATTCGGACCTTTACTTAAAAAGTGACGTGCTTTTATTAGCAGATGTCTTTGAGCAATTTCGTTCAAGTTGCTATAAAACATATGGTTTAGATCCAGCTCACTACTTTACGCTGCCAGGCTATACGTGGGATGCTATGCTTAAACATACAGATATCACCCTCGAGCTATTAACAGATGTTGATATGCTTATGTTTATAGAACGCGGTATTCGTGGAGGGCTTAGTCAGTGCAGTAAACGGTATTCTAAAGCGAATAATAAATACATGCCTGATTTTGATTCCACCCAACCATCAAAATATTTAATGTATTATGATGTTAATAATCAATATGGTTGGGCAATGTCCCAATATCTACCTCAAAGCGATTTTAATTGGGTTGCGGATGTAAGTAATTTAAACGTTGAGGATATATCTAGTGATTCAGACATTGGGTATATTTTAGAGGTTGACTTAGAATACCCCAATGATCTTCATGATCAGCATAAGGACCGTCCGTTTTGTCCGGAGCATCTCACACCTCCTAACTCAAAACAGCGAAAACTAATGGGAACTTTGTATAATAAAACAAAGTATATCATTCATTATCGAAGCCTCATACAGGCTCTAAAATATGGTCTTAAATTAAATAAAATTTATAGAATTTTACAATTTAAACAGTCTCCATGGCTAAAGACGTATATCGATCTAAATACACGTCTCCGAACGGCTGCCACGAGTAAGTTTGAGCAAGATTTGTTGAAACTTATGAATAATGCCGTGTTCGGTAAAACCATGGAAAACATTCGTAAACATAGCATCGTCAAGCTGGTTACGAAGTGGTTGGGCCGTTATGGTGCAGAAGCTTATATTTCAAAGCCCGAATTTAAAGCTTCGTCAATTTTCGAGGAGGATCTAGTTGCAATCGAATTAAATAAAACTGAAATCTTTTTTAATAAACCAATATATGTTGGTATGTGCATCCTCGACTTGGCTAAAACAACCCTATACGATTTTCATTATGGCTATATGGCTCCTCAGTTTAAGGATGATTGTACAGTCTGCTACACTGATACTGATTCACTTATATATGAGGTATGTTTTTCTGACTTGTATGAAAGTATTAGGCTAGATGCCCCCAAATACTTTGATACAAGCAATTATTCAATCATAAACCCATACAACATTCCCAATACTTTCAATAAAAAGGTATTGGGAATGATGAAGGATGAAAATAGTGGAAGCATTATGACTGAATTTGTGGGCCTAAGATCTAAAATGTATGCCGTTCGTGTAGAGGGACAAGACGCCATGAAAAAATCTAAGGGGGTTAAAAAAGGCGTGATAAAAAATAAAATATGCTTTAATGATTATGTTGTCTGACTTAACAGCGGCGAAAACATGAAAGTCGATCAAAATTTGATCCAATCATGTAAACATATTGTTAATAGCATCACCCAAACAAAAATTGCTTTGAATCCTCATGACGATAAACGATTTTTGCTTTGTACTAATTATAAAACGCTTCCATGGGGTCATTATAGCATTATGGATTACTCTACTAATTAAAAATTTAATTCAAGCATATAATTAGCCTTAGTACAGTAATCGTAATTTATTTTTACTATATCTAATATTTTAGTTTGTTATTAAAAAAAAATTGATATTAAGAATTAGAAGAATTAAGACATAAAATATTGTTGAATAAAATAAATTGCTATATAAGAAAAATTGTGTTTTCATTATGGACAGCTCTATAGAATTCTTCCTACATATCCTATTATAGGATATTGCATGACATGGCTTATCAGCATTTTAGTTGTTGGATCCTAATGTGAAATATTTCTTTCTAAAATACTTGGCAAATAAATTATTTGTATGCTAACAAAGCCTTTAAATATAGTAAATAACAAATTGATTTTTTTTCTTTTTTAATTTTATTTTATTCAGGTTGTATATAAATATGCATAAAATTATCGAATTATACATTTCTAAAACCGGGTATATCATCATTCTCCTCAATATAATGAAAATTACAGTCATCATCCATCTCATATTTTTTAGAGTTAATCTGAATAGTTTGCCGTTTTGCTCCTTGATCCAGTGGTAGTAGATTTTTAAAATAGACTTTCATATATTGCATGTTCAATACAATCACATCATTTTCTTTCTCAAATGCAATCATTTTTCGAATAATCGGCAGGGTAATCTTATTGTTGTAGCCCTTTGTAATGCTTTTATCATTTAGTATGGTATTATGCTCTATGATACCAATCATGTGCTTATTATCTCGTTCAATATATTTAAATTCTATTATTATTAACGCTGGCTCATCATCGCCATTCTTTAGCGCCTTTTTAGCATATTGTATAAACGTGTCAGCATGCCGCTTTTGTAATAAAAATTTTTGAGCCTCTATACCAAAATTATGTTGCTGGAATAATGCTAGATACATCCCATCCATCATGGGGTTGAACTGTAACGTGAATGTGGGTTTATCAGGAACATTTTTTATATTATCTGTAGACAGCCGTATATTTGAAATTTGTTGTTGCTCTGACTGCTGCGGTTGGGTGATCTTAGTTAGATCTACAGATTTGCGATCATTATTGCTGATCCTCGTACAACTATTCACTGCATGACGCCTCACGTTACGTGCACATACAAATGATTTTTCACAATTTTCGCAATTAAAACTCTTCATAATGTGGAGCTCAATTTATGCTTTTTGTCTGGGTGACTGTTGATGTACAACTAAATATATATTCACGGAGCAGATGATATATTATCTATTTAATATCTCATGGCATGCTCGTGCATATTGTGAATTATAATATAAGGAAAATTAAATTTGATGTTTTGATTTTAAGTAGTTTAACCTAATGGGATACCACTACAAAGCTCGCCTATATCCCTGCCCCTTGGGTGGTGCGGAAACGAACATTGATTAGTATTTAAAATGAGTTTGTATTCAAGGTTATGTAAAATTTAGAATATTTTCTAAGTATTTATTTTTGAATCTTATTGCATAGCATTGAAATTCAACTTCCCGGATAGTTGTGGTTTCACATCTCATCATGAGCTTAAAAACTGAGTGACTAAACTAGTGTAGAATGCTTGCTTATCACTTCCTGTAGTTCAGCTTTAAAATATTTTCGCTTCAAACATCTTTAACTCACTTCTTTTACACTTTAAGGTTTATGAATTCTAATATCTATTGTATATTTATCATTTTTTCGATTTGATCCACTGTACCTACGATGTTGACTTTATCAGCAATTTTTTCGTTTCTGACCCACTGTATCTGCCGTGTACGCTTTGCCAACGACTTTAACTGATAAGCTTTTTTTAAAATTTGTGGGTGTGAGTGGAAAGGTTGTGAATGGCGTTGGTTGGGGGTGATGGGGATGAGAGTGGAATGGTTGAGGGTGGGGGCGGCCAGGGTGATGGGGATGACAGTGGAATGGTGGGGTCTAAATATAAAAAGAACTTGAATTTGAAAAATTCAAAACATAAAACCCGAATCCGAATCCCGAACCCGAATCCGAATCCGAGGTTCAACATAATGTAGACACAGTGTTCGGTGCTCCGTCTAGATCCCCTTTCCATATTTAGTCGAGTCACGCTCAAAAAGTAATAATAAATTTTTTTGCTACTTCAGTACTTAGGAAAGACACAAACCTTACGTGCTCCAAATATTAAACTGAGGAGCCATCTAGTTCACTACTTCACCATTTAGCAAAGAAAATTGCAAACCTTACGTGGGCCAAATATTAAGCTTAGATCGTATAAGGTTGGCAACCCTGGTTTTTAAGATCTCTACCTTGAGATATTTAAGTCTAGACACGAACTAATAAATCTTTTGCAATCTGGCAACACTGAAAATTGCAGTCTAGACACGAACCCCTACAGTTTGAAGGTTGGCAGCCTTGGTTTTTCATAGACTTGACAGCACTGAAATGTCACACTTTTTTGTGAATTTAGACCTCCATAGTAAATACATGAGGTGTGAAATATTTATCCGAATCCGAATCCGGACCCGATCCGAAGCCGATCCGATCATACCAATCATCACTAGCATCGATACTCATTTCTGAGAAAGTCTTTGGTTTATTAAATTGTTTTATTTATTCTGCTTTCGTAAACAACGGGAAAAATTATTTATTCCGCTTTCCACTCTCATTCGTAACTAATGCGTGAGAGAGAGAGAGAGAGAGATAGATAGATAGAGATAGAGAGCGAGAGAGAGAGAGAGAAAGAGAGAGGGGAAATTCCAAACCTTACGTGGTCCAAATATTAAATTTGTATTTATTAAATTTGAATTTATTAAATTTAACGGTCTTTTTAGGATCTCTACCTTGAGATATTTAAGTCTAGACACGAACTAATAAATCTTTTGCAATCTGGCAACACTGAAAATTGCAGTCTAGACACGAACCCCTACAGTTTGAAGGTTGGCAATCTTGGTTTTTCATAGACTTGGCAGCACTGAAATGTCACACTTTTTTGTGAATTTAGACCCCCATAGTAAATATATATGGGATTTTGAGCCAGAACTCTCATAGGTATACTACTGCGGACTATCACTTAACCCACTTAAAACCGAGCTTATCTTGCTCTCTCGGAGATTTAAAATACCCGCATATGAACTGCCGTCGGTTAATGGGGTGCAATTACAGTTGACGGAAGAGGCCAAGTACCTGGGAATAATTCTCGACAGAGAACTGTCTTGGAAACCGAATGTGGAGAACAGGGTGAAAAAGGCGTCTGTTGCTCTTTACTGCTGTAAAGGGGCGATAGGAAAGCGCTGGGGACTGTCTCCTAAAATCACCATGTGAATTTATACAGCAATAGTTAGACCAATACTTCTCTATGGCATCGTAGTTTGGTGGAGGTCCCTCCAAAAGAAGTATATTCTGAATTCCTTCATGAGAATTCAAAGATCAGCACTGATTTCCGTTAGTGGGGCAATAGGCTCGACGTCAGGTACTGCACTTAGTGCTATCCTGAACATCTGTACTCCTGATATCATGGACGAATCGGCAGCCGCTGCATCCCTGGTGAGAATCAGAGATTGTGGCGTTTTGATATCGGGGCATTCCGGACACGTTGAATTACTACACCGGATCAACTCTATTCCCGTAAAAATGGACTACTGTATCCCCTACCTTCTACCAGCGACAAACCTAAGGACTTATATTCCGAACAGGAATATCTGGGAATCACTGGAAGGGGATACCAGTAGTATCAGACTTTTCACGGATGGATCAAAGTTGAACGAGCAAGTAGGCTATGGGGCCCATTCACCGGACCTAAATGTAAATATATCCTTCAAGCTGCCTGATCACTGTAGTGTATTTCAGGCGGAAATTACCGCCATACTGGAGGTTGCTGAACTACTGAAAAGTAGTGTCACAACTCTCCGGAGAATACAGACAGCCAGGCTGCCATGCTGCTGTAAAATCCCTGGAAGCCATGTTTGCTACGTCCCTGACGGTGAAAGAATGCAACTCATCACTTAGGGTGACGGCAGAGCATTTTGACATCAGGCTTATCTGGGTACCGGGACACAGGGACATTCCAGGCAATTGCGTAGCGGATGCGTTAGCTAGACAGGGCAGTACGGCACAGGTTCTTCCGGCAAAAGAAAGTTTAGTATACCAATCTCTACCTGCCTTTGCAGATCAGACAGTGGGCCGATAATATGTTCAAGGACAAGTGGAGAGTTACTTCAACTTGCAAACAAGTCAGGGTCCTCTGGCCACAGGTGGACAGGAAGAGGACAAGGCAACTACTTAACTTGCCGAGAGGCAGGTTATCCACAATGATAGGAACACTTACGGGACATTGTCTTGTAGAAGAACACGCCCTAATATTGGGACATAGAAACTCTACTCTTTGTAGATGCTGCATGGAAGAGGACGAGGAAACGACGAAACACCTTCTCTTGGATTGCCCTGCTCTGGCGGGACTGAGAAGTAGGATATTCGGTACACATTTAGTTAGCACCGTATGTATACTTACGTGTCCGTTTGGCAACGATTAAATCCAATTCGACTTACTATATCGTTAATTCTAATGTTACAATCTTTGCCAACTTGTTTTATCCCGTACAATAACTTTTTTAATTTGCGCACTTTGTGCTTACTATTAGTATCCACAAATAACGGAGGCTGGAACATAAACATTTCCTCTCTTAGGATTCCATTTAAATAAGCTGCAGTGATATATATGTGATTAATCAACAACTTGAAGAGAGCAGCTAATGATGACACCAAACGAATTGTACTGTGTCTAACGACTAGAGCATATGTGTCTTTATAGTCAATGTTGGGTCTTTGAAAACATCCAAGACCTACAAGCCTCACCTTGTATTTTTCTATTGAACCATCAGCATTTCTTTTCGTTGAGAAACCCCATTTGCAACCAATAATATTTTTATTTTCAGGTTTATCCACTAAATCCCAAACAGAATTTCTCATTAGGGTATCATACTCAGTCTGCATTGCAGATTTCCAATTATCGGCGTCTATGCCCGTCATAGCTTCTTCAACGGTTTTTGGATCTGCTGGTATTTCACTCAATGTATTAACAACCTCTGGTGTTATGTCTCCTCTAACAAAAAGTTTGTTTGCTCTACATACGTATTTTCGGCTCTCACTACTCGGGTTCGTCCAGGTCTTCCCGTTCTTAATATTCGAGATCTGCCCCTCTTTCTGTTGCCACCGTAGTTTTCGTCGACTTCGCTTTCGCCTTCCTCGACTTCTATTTCTGCTTCTTCAACTTCAATTTCTTGCGCATTTTCTCCCTTTGGCACAGTTTGTGATGGTGGAGGTAATTCGTCAATTGTTTGCTCTTTATCCACAATAAACCAATCTTCGTTAGTCTCACTTACCTGCTGTTCCGAGACGCCAAAAATATTTTCGACAAATACAACGTCTCTAGAAATTGTCATTGTTTTCTTCACACGATCGTAGAGTCTATAACCATTGGTTGTTATTGAAGGTCCATGGACATTATGACACTTTTAAAAGTGTCACAATGTCCAAAAAATCGTTGTCACTGCGTCCATGGACATAGTGACACTATTGAACAAACAAATTGTTGAAAATAAATTAAAAATATTTCAATAAAATAAATAAAACAATTCTGCAGAACATTTTTCTACCGTACAAGGGTTGCAATGTCCATGGACAGTGTCATAATGTCCATGAACCTTATGACACTTTTTATGGTGTCATAATGTCCATGGACATTATGTCCTGGACATTATGACATACCACCGTCGTTGAGTACCCGACGAATGATAAACTGTTGCCTTCCAATCTGTTCCTTCCAGGTTTTTTCTTCAAAACTTCCTACCGTGCCATTGTTCGTATGGCGTAACAACTCCTAACATGTTTGTTGGAGAACGGTTTCTGACAGTGTTGACAGCTTCCGTCCAAAGGTTTTTTGGCAAATTTGATTCGGCCATCAGACATCGAGCCATTTCCATCAGATTCCTGTTGACACTTTCGGCAACGCCGTTTTCCTGAGGTGTGTAAACAGTTGTCGTCTGATGTATGATACCACGTCCGCGTAGAAATTCGTTGAACTCGTTAGAAAAATACTCGGAGCCCTTGTCGCTTCGCAGTGTTTTTAGCTTGCAACCTGTTTGTGTTTCTGCCTGGTTTAAAAAGTCTTTAAACTGCTTTAGCGCTTCAGATTTTCGTCTCAAAAAGTATACAGAAATGCAACGCGAAAAATTGTCCACTTTGTGATACTACCCGCATTGGACCGCAAATGTCACTGTGTACGGATTCCATTGGTCTTTTGTAAATATTTCATTAAACGATGTAAACGGGTTAGCTGTAATTTTACATTTACTGCTAGTTATGCATTTATTTTAGAGTTTTAGACTTTTTTTATTCCGATCAATACCACGGACCATGTGATTATTTAATAGTTTCACCATATCCCGATTATTAAGGTGTCCGTACCGTTTATGTCACAATTCCGATTCCGAATGGTGAATGTTTAGCCTAGCAAAATCGCTTTTGTACTGCAAATTTACTTTAAATATGCCACCGATAAGATTAGCACGTAGACATCATTATCTATTTTGTTTGTTTATGAATGCGCTGTCTTTTGTAAACCGCACTGAATTCCCATTCATAATAATTTTGCTCACTGGACAAAAAAACAGTTTTTAATTCCGGCACAAATAAAACTTGGCATAGCGCATAGTCTAATAATATAAGTCGACGCGTGGCGTGTTGTTGTAATAATAAACGATTTTGACAGAATTTTGTTGTACTATTGTTATGACAATACACTCGATATGTCAAAATCATTTTATATACGAAGAGAGGCAAAGGAAAAACGCCAAAGTAAATAATTACATGCATAGAATTACATGTATTAAAAAAAAGTAATAGGCAGAAAGTTGGAACGCATTTAAGATCCAAATTGGTAAGTATCCATCAGTAAGTCCATACATATGTATGTAGGTAATTTTAGTTACTTCTTCTATATATTTTTAGCCATCAAAAAAACTACAGGCGGTGAAACGACCAGCGTAAGCAAAGAGGGCAAGGAAGATTCAAAACAAATGATGCGACAAGTTTGACACTTCGAGTGTATTACGTAAACAAAGAATGATAAAAAGAAACAACCCGATAACAAAATGCCTGATCAGCTGGGCTTATGCTTCCACTTATATTATTACACTATGGCATAGTGTAATGTCAGATTAATGACACTCTCTCCCTCTCTCAGAGTAATGACACTCTTTCGTTATGACACTCTCTCCCGAGACCAAAAATATTTGCTGTTTATGATCTCTCAGTGATGAAAACCGGTTTCTATCACGACAAATATGGGAAGAAGCTCCACTATCGAGAATACATATATCATCGTCAGTCTCTTTTGACTCATTATTCGCACATAGAACAACGGGATTTTAGGCTGAGCTTCTACATTCCGATTTGATGTGTCCCCCGCATTTAATGTTTCGTTTTCTATCACTCTCTGGATTTTTATCTTTGTATAATCGTTTTTGGTGATTGTTCTTTTGCCCTTTATCAAACCTATTTATAGCAGGGTGCACAAAAATTCGTTCGCAAACGATTAAAAATACGATCTTCTCGTATAAGCTCATTTTGCGATTGGATTTTAACGCGATAAATACTTCATCGAACGAGCGTTCGCCACAACTTTTCGTTGGTATTTGTGTTTGAGAGATTGTATGCACTTTAAAAATGAGAGAGCATACAACAGCGATCGTTCGTAGCACAGGTGAGAGAAATCATTCCAGGCAATCTCTCACCAACGAAAATGAGTGTTTGTGAATGCTCGCAAACGCTCTTTTTGTTTTGTAACTTTTGTTTTATGCTTGAGCGTGGGCATGGTACAAAGAAATGGTAGAAGCACTAGCCCAGCTGATTTGGACTTTTTTCTGGACTGAGCGTGAGTAAGTTTTTCTCTTATGTCAAAGTTTGTTTACATTTGTCTGTCTGCAACCCCCGTTCGCCAGCAACTACTGTTTTTGAAATATTTCTCTGCAAAAATTACATAGAAACGTTTTAATTTTCATACTTAATCACTTTCAATATATCAAATAACACTCAATCATTTTCTAAATGGAACTTTTTGCAAATTTGTTTACATTTTCATAATTTTTCTATCAGCTGACTTGACACAACACAGACACTGAGCAAATACAAAATGCCTGTTGTTTTTGGCTTGTTGTATTTGTTGTCGTACTGCATCTACCATTATATTTCTACCATGAGCGTGGGTGCACTAACTAATTGTGTTTAGTTTATCGTAATACGAGTGAAGAGGATAATACGCGGCCGGTTTTTTAATTATTTTGTGTATTTGCTAGGCTGGTATAAAAATGGGCAAAATGTGATGGAAGCAACGACACGTAATAATCATTTTACAAACACTTCTAACGCTTTCCTTTTCTATTCATAGTTGAATAATATTATATCGAATAAACAAACAACAAAAAAAAAAAATTAGTGTGAGTCCGATCACAGGGGAGATGTGTAAACATCTAGTAATGAAAAATTTTTTTTAAGTTGGAAGTACTTATGCTTTTAGTATATTTTTTTTAATTGATCAATTAAAAGTATCAAAACTTTCAATATTGTAAATACATAGGAATTTGCTGGTTTTTGTTTGTTTTATTTAACTTATTTGGTTAGTAAATGGGCACACTGCAGTATATACATACATATGTACTGCATTAAAAATTACAGTAAGCAGTAAATTTACTGATTACTGAAAAAATTCAGTAAATTTTTACTGATAATGAAATTTAATTTGCATTACCAGTCAAATCATAGGGCCGTATTCATAATAATCAGTAATCGGGCATTACTGATTACTGAAAATTCAATGCACCTCATCGTAATCATGTAGGCACTTTATAAAAATTGCTGAAAAAATTTTAGTAATCATTAAAAATGTACTAGCTAAAGAATTATTTTTACTGAAATTTTAGTAGTACTGCAAAGTGTCCATCTATGGTAAATGTCTTAAGTACAAATAGTTAATATTGGCTTATTGTAACTAAAATAAGATATATAAATTTTTAATTCGATTGTATTTAAAAATCTATGGAAAACTGCATCTATAGTAGTGGAATTGTTAGTTGTGGGGGTTTGTGGAGAATTGCTCACATGCAAGTGAAAAACGTCTAATAAAAATTTTGATAAAGCTTGCGACTGTGGGTTTGCACAATTTGTATTAAAATCTCCACCCATAATAATTGGCATGAGATGGAGATTGTTACCCAATTGTCGTGCACCAGCTTCAGTGTAAGGAAACAGTACGTAATGAAGATATGTTATAATCTTAATTTATATTGGAATCTAATAGAAATTTTATTAGAATTAACATTACCTCCATTCAGCTTTGATACACTTTGGGTTGTTTTATGTTCTGAGTTATAATTTTTTTTGGCGTTTTGTAAAATATTTTATTATTTTGTACTTGTTGCGGTTGACAAGTTATTAATCAGCTGATTACTGAAATGTAATGTTATTTTACAGCAATGGTTTTCGAAAATTAGTAGCTAATATTGCACACTAGATGGTGCTTATATGCAGCTGTTAAGTATGAATGACAATCTCAAAGATGAAGAAAACTTTTAGTTTTTAGTTTTACTTATATTTAACAAGTTTAGTTTTCAGTTTTCCTTATTTTGCTTTGTTTTAGTAAATTTTTTATTAAAAGTGCGAAAAATCTTTTTAAAAGTTATTAAAATTAAATGTTTTTGTATTCATTTTATTTATTGGTTTTCATTTGCCTACGATAACATAATGTACGACAATTAGTGAAAATTAGTCGCTACTATTGCACACTAGATGGTGTTGAGTATATTGTATGCAGCGTATGAGTACACTAAACACTCATACATAGCTCACACCGATTTGATAACGCTTTACGATTGGTCAGCGATTACATCGCACATCTTACTCTAAATTTGTGATTGGATTGTGAAAAAGATTTTTACCCCCAGCGTATAGATGTTTACACATCAAAAAACCCTAAACAAATTTATAAAATCTTCACACACTCATGCACCAACAGAGCGAATGAATGTACATATGTATGTGTTTGCAAAATAACAGAAACTGTATTTTTTTGTAATCAACAGCCTAACTACCCTTGCTTATACGAATTTCTGAATGAGTTTTGCAATGAACGCTCTCAAACAACGAACGATCGCGGAGGTTTGAATCAATGACGCTTGCAGCGAAGATTTCTCGTTCGTGCATTTTACGAACATTGCTATTGTTCGTGGAAGATTGTAAATACATTTAATCTCATCGTAACTTTATCGCTCGTGAGAAATTGCAAGCAATTGATTTCTCGCCGCGAGTAGTTGTGAGAAAAAGCGTATTTTAATCGTTCTCTGCACCCTGCTTTATAGCCAGCACATGTTCCTACCAGATTGTAGCCTCTGGTTCCGGCGACTATTCTCCTCTAAGACTCTGACCGACAACTTTTCAAATGTCGGCAGATTGTTACGACTCTCCATTGCTACGATAAAACTTTCGAAATTATTTGGCAAAGTGCAGAGTAGATCAACGCATATCAAATCTTCTTGTATAGAAAAATCAATTTTGATCAGGGATTCTACGATTCCGCTAAATTCGTTTATTTGTTGCGAATATGGTATGCGTTCCTGGATTTTAAAACGACCTAACTTCTTTAAATGGTTCACCTTGCGAGCTGGGCGTTTGTTAACATATATGCTGCTTAGTTTTTCCCAAGCGCCTCTGGCTGTTTTGCAGTTCTTAATTCAGAGGGCTTGATAGTAAGAATAATTGTAGCAAGGGCTTTATTGTCAAGCTGATACCAACGCCCCTTTTCTTCAGAAGTTGCCGCTGATGTACAAACGCCTTCCAGCAGCGACCAATAATCTAACGTTATTAACAGCCTCCTCATGTGGATACTCCAACTAGCATAGTTATCGCCGCTAAGCTTTTTTATTTGTAATGATTTCGACATATTTATTTTTTATTGAAATTTTAACACAACACGCACTTTAAGTATTAATTACAATTATTTCGACAACCGAAAAATTACGATTACGAATTCGACCAACGAATATTTTAATATATATAATTATCTTTGACGAACAAAGAACATTTACCGTGTTTATCAATTTATTAACATATGTAGCTCTGGGCCCATAACCTTTGTTAGCGCAATGAAAAACGGACACGTTAATTATGAACGATTGCTTTATATAACTAAAATGAAGATTGTAAAGTTTAAAAGATGAAAACGATATTATGGAAGAATGTAGTGAATGTTCAAAAGTGTTCAAATATGATTAGAGTGTCCAAAAACCCGAAATTTTTTGGAAACCGATTTTCGGTTTATTCGAAAAACAAATTTTTCAAGAAACCGGTTTTCGTTTTTTTATTTTGGCAGAAACGGTGGAAGCGGTTTTTTGCTTTAAATTCAATTACACATGTAGAACTTATAATATATTTGTTTAAGACCATTTCTATTCTTTTTCATGTTGTAAATTCAAAATTTCGCAAATGTAATTAATTAATTACGTTTTAATTTTAATTAAAAACTATATACTTAAAATTAAACTGTTCCAGCGTTAGGTGTATTTTAAATTATTTTATTCCTAACCATTGGGTAGTATCGTCTGGAATATAAACATAATTATTAATTAAAAATTAAATAAAACAAAATAATGAAATTAAAAATTAAAATTTTAGTTAAAATTGTACTTATTTTCCTGACGATGCTGCCGAATGGGTAGCGAAATATTGAAGAATATAATACGAAAGGTCGAATAAATCATCTTATTTTAAAAAATATATATCATGTTCCAATTTGGAATGCGTGTTAATATAATATTTAAAATTTTGTTCAAATTCGCTGTAACCTGAGTTAAAATCGAAAATCATATTCAAATTTTAAAAAGATTTTCATGTATGAAAATCTTATTAAGTTTCAAACATTTAGTTATCAAATAATTTTAATTTTGAAATTTAATAAAAAAAAAGTGTTTGAAAAGCTTAATTCTTAATTAATTTTTAATTAATTCTAATTCAAATCGTAAAATCATTTTGAAAAAAAATTGTTTGGATATGTCATTTAGATCACATTTCACAATGGAAATCATGTTTCTTAATTCCAAAATTTCACTAAAAATTCGAAAATTATATCATTTATTATTAACTTTTTTAACGATATTAACGCAAATTAAGTAAAGTGCGATTAACCGGTTTCCGGTTTGTTCGAAAATTACGTTTTTTTAAAGAACCGGCACACGGTTAATAGCAAAAAGACCGGTTAACCGGTTTTTCGGTTTTGGACACTCTACATATGATACTAGTACATGAGTATTTCTTTAAGTATGAGTTGAATGAATTTGAGTTGAGTAAGTAAATCATTAAAGGAGAATACGAAAACATAGAAAGATTCTATAAGTACTTTATAAACGGAAGTATTGCGCATAATTTTGTGCTGTTCCACGTGAAATATTTCGTCTACTTGCTGGATTTATAAACATTCCACAGACGCACAGAGGCGCCATTTAAGTTTTTTCGTTGCAAATATCATATCTTTTGTACCGAATAAGGTAAACAAATAATTTAAAAGGCATATGATACATAGTTGTTTAACCTATGAAATCAGTGTTTGGAAAGGGTGCTAAGCCTTGCAGGTGCTTAGTTATGGGTTATCAACATTACAATTTGTGGAAAAATTAATTTCATGGTAACTAAAAAAAATCATTTTACCAATTTACCAAAAATCATTTTACCATACCATTTTACCAAAAATCATTTACCAATCATTTTACCAAGGTATATCTAAAAGACTAATCATTTCTAAAATATAATTATTTTCTAACTCTATTCGTGACTTCACATGCCGCAGGGAAGAAATAAGTGGATCGGAAGATGCCGTGTACATGTTGAAGAGGTCCTCTTTTTGCCTCACTATTGATGCTTTGAATGTGCTTGATGCTTTGAACGTGTTCTGCAATCTATATTTTTTATACAATTTGTAACAGACTCCTATGCTTCTACAGAAAGGCCTCCAATTGGCAAAAACTGATATTCAATTACATCTTTGCCATGCTGTAATATTTTATGGACTGTCGGGATCAACTGAAGAAAGCTCTCGCAACTTTTGGCATGAAGACGATCTTGAAGCGCAGTGGAAACCCATTTCCGCTTCGCCACAGACCATGGTACGATGAAGAGTGTCGAACTGCAAATGATGAAAAGAACGCTGCACGTATGGCAATGCTTCAGTCAATTGCAACGCGAGCTGCTACTGAGCGGTATAGGGAAAAAGGAATGGTGGTAAACCGTCTCTTTAAGTTGGGGAAAGACGGTGAAAGTTGGTAAGGATCTTACCGAATCTTTCGAAACCAAGCGAGGACTCATGCAAGGCCACACCCTATCGTGCGATCTCTTTATCATCTGAATGGAGATCATTCTAGGAAAAGCTGCAGTCAACATGAATAAAACCACTAGCAACAAAAGTCACATGCTGCTCGAGTATGCTGATGATATCGATATTATTGGGCGCACAATTAGGGAAATTACTGCGGTGTTTTCGAGAAGAAGGAATCAGCAAAAGTGGGTATGAAAGTAAATGAGGACAAGACAAAATTAATGGCTTTAACGAGCAGGGCGTGAACGATGATAACCGTTATAATTTCGAGGTAGTGGACGAATTTATATACCTCGGATCTGCAGTAAACAAAAACAACGTCAGCCTTGAGATCAAGCGGAGAATTGTGCTTACGAATAGATGTTATTTTGGGCTAAGCAAGCACTTTAGAGATAAAGCCCTTTCTCGGATGACAGAATACCAGCTATATCAGCCTGTCTTGCTTTATGGTGCAGAAGCCTGGGTCTTATCGCAAGCAGATGAAACATCTGTGGGAGTCTTCGGGGGAAAATACTCCGGAAAATTTGTGGCCCCTTACTTCACAACGGCAAGTATAGGCGACACACGAACAATGAACTGTATGAGCTTTATCCCCACATTGACATAGTTAAGCGGATCAAAATAACCCGATTGCAGTGGATTGGCCATTTCCGCTAAAAGTGATGCAGTTTTCGATAAATATTCTCCATATTTTGTAGAATTCTTTGCAGTTTAAAACATTCAAGATCGTTCCCAATCTTTTCACGATTTGGTTGTCAATTCCAGTTACTGTATCATCATTTTCAAAAAATCTCCTAGAAGTGTCTCCATCGTTTGAGTTTCCGTATCCGTACTTGGGACAGTCTATATTTAGTCCAACTTGTTTAAAAAAGCATCCTGTATTTGCTTCTTTCTGATCTTTTCCTTATCCTTAATTGATATATTTTCATCGAAGTTGTCCTCCTCTTGTGGTAGGGTATACGCCAATTTTAGCAAGAACTCCATACACTCTAACCTTGCGTTCAATGGTGATATTCCATATTCGTAATTCTCCTCGTTCGTAGAATCGTTCAAAGTACACAAGTTCTTCTGACTCCTTGCAATTCGGGCATGACAATGTTGTCAGTTCGTTTCCGACGACCATGCTCAGGTGGAACTCGTAACTATATTCAAAATATTTTCCTTCCCCAATTTGCAGCTTTGTGGGCTTAATCTGGCATATTTGTTCTTCAATGCCTTTCACAATGGTCCTTATGAGTTTTGCCGATTCGCTTGCAAACTGAAACATTATTGGTCGGCAATAATGTTCTGATGACGGCCGGGGATTTTTTCAGTGTATGGAAACATCAGATTTTAGCCGCAAAGGAACAACAGATGCCATAAACATATTTCCGTCAAATATTGTAGCGTCATCGGAAGATATCATTTGCATATAAACGCTTTGTCCGGATGATCCAATACTGATCAATGTCAGCTTCTTAGGAAGAATTTCGACCTCAATTTCACGGAAACTGTCGAACATCCGTTTTGCTGGATGACCAATAAGATCCTGCAGATTGGATTTCACCGAGACTTCCGTAAACTCCGTATGCAGTAGAGTTGTGTAGTTCACGAACGAACTAGTTCAATTGAACGATTCACTCTGGTGAACTAGTTCACACTGTTCCGCTCTTTTGTTTCAGTAGTTCACTTGTTTCAGCAGCTTTTTGTATTTCAGTTGTGCTCACTCAATTTGCACAAAGGTGCTTAATATTCCAATATTTGTGGAATAGATATGTAACGGCTTCTACACAATAACTACAGCGCTAATCACCACTTTTATTCCAAAATATAATATTTCAGAAACGGAATAACCTAATCGTTAAGTCGACCTTAAATAGGGCGATTTAGTATAAACAAATATCATAGTATCCAAAACACTTTAGAAATCTGCAAAAATCAAATTATTTTCGCGATCATTCGCTCCGATTGAACTAAAACTACAATTTGAACTGCAATGAGCTCTTTAGTTCACAGCTCATATGAACTGTTAAACTGAAATGCTACAATGAACTAGTGAACTAAATGAACGAACTAGTTCATTCTGATGAGCTGAACTAAAAAGAGCGCTCACTTGAATGAACTAAAATTCCCAACTCTAGTATGCAGTGGTAGTGAATTAATTTTGGCTTGCTTAATATACTTGCATCCTGGTAAAGTGTCAGCCTAGTGTTGCACTAAAGATGCCCCATTAAAGATATATTAACGCATATTTCTCTTTGGAAAGTTCTAAGTCTTTAAACAAGGCCAAGGCTTCTTCGGAACCATACTTTTTAGTGCGTGCGTTGCGGAGCGCGGAAATGCTTTCCTTTTTCCATTTTAGACGTAGTGGGATTGCATCAGTAACAGAGTTTGTAATCTTCGACCCAAGTTTTTCATTATCCTTTGTATAGTTAATAGAAAGCGTTTCCGATAAATGCTTCGTGGTCAATTCATTGGTTGCATCGGCAAGTTTCCTCTTTCTTGTGAAAATTTAACACTCCTACATACTTTTTTTGGCCTGCCGTTTGTTTCCTTATTCTTATTTTGCAATATGTAGTATAATCTATTACCTACTAGGTATCCTTTGGATTAAGGGTTTAGAAAAAGGTTATGCTACCATGCCTAAATATGTACCTGTTATCGTACATGCATACATACGGATTTCCGAATAAAATTTGTGCCCACCTTTAGGGGCCATAAGTCAATATTGTTCCGTGAATGGATGCTTGACTATTTGTACGCCACAGAAATTTGTAAGTGAGGTGGGTACCTGCTAATTTCAATGAGTAGTTTTTTGTGCATCCTGTGTCTGTAACAGAATATTGGGAGCAGACTTTGACAGAAGCTCTCAGGTAAGCAACCGACTTAAAATTCAATTTGAAAACTATTAGCTCATACTAATTGTCAGTCAAAACAGTACAGAATGAAACTATAAATCATATACCTTAAAAATACAATAGCGTAGTATTGGGTTTCCGTGGACATATGTCTTGAATATGCTTTTTTGTTTGTTTTTTTTATCTTTTTTACCTCTAGAAGCCAAAGTGGCGTCTAGACGCAGATAAACCTTTTGAATTATGTACAGGAATAATCAATTTGAACAATTACAAATATAGAAAACTAAAATTTTTTTATTTTTCGTCAAAGTTGAAAAATAGTGAAAAAAAATATAGTTTTTAAATAGTGATTTTCGTGGAGCAACACAAAGCAAACAGTAATTTTTTTATTATTATACATTTAATAAATACATCAATCAACAGAAACAAAAAAAAGACGAGTCGTTACCCAGTTTTCGTGTTTTTTGAGAACCAAAAATCGGTAAATTTTTAACGGTTATATCTTCTAAACTAAAAATCTGATATTACTAAGGGTAGCACATTTGAAATCGTTGGAAAATATCCTATAAGATGAGTTTATTCAAAATTTCGTAGGCGCATATGAAAATTTTGATTTCTGCAACCTCGTTTGCTGTACGGGCGTGAATTCAATCTACATATACTTTTCCCGTTCCTAGACACTTGTTGAATGACAAAAATCGATCAATGAACACCTATAAATACAACGTACTTTTCAACCGAAGTACATATGTACAAAACTGCATCCACAATATTACTCGCAGGTACGTATGAATGAACAAACCTGTTAAGGGTGGCGTATCTACTTGTTTCAGCCTCCTAGTACCAGGGTTCAGAAATTTGCATTTATGAGTTTGTACACGAACATTTCAAAACGTTCAAATTAATGAGCACTTATAAATATGCATGAAATTTCTGCAAACAAAATTATTCGTAACAGGTAGCGAACGGTATAACTGACATCAATCAAAAAGTGCACTTTAATTTTTTACCTTTAATTGACTGTAAACGGAGTACCTATCATAAATGAACATGAACGACGATGTAGCGTTCAGACACATTTATGAGCGCTCATTATTTTGCTACCATTCATAAATGAACGGTACTCGCGATAATGGAATCATAAAAAATAAATGACATTTTGTCTTATACTTACAAGCGGTTGAAATGTAATTTTTATTTTATGTTTGTACTAAAGTTACTACCAAGTTTTAATATTGTCATATTAAGTGTTTATTTACAATGCTATTTCAACTAACCAAAGCAACAATCGAGTCAGGGTATACGATGCTCAAATAACAGTCCTATATGAAATGTACTGTACTATTTCGCATCTTAATCCGTATCATCCCTCAAACGAAAAATGCGTCTGACAAATGCTAGCGTTAAACTCGAAAGCGAACCTAACGTTGGAATAATTAAAATTTGTAAGTCTTAACACCTGGGTTAGGTAGACGTGTAACTGGCAAACATGACGATTATAGCACTGTATGTGGCAATCGGTGAGTGAAAAATTAGAAAGCGAACAGCTCACTGGCTGTGAGAAGCTCACCCCAATGCCCTCATGAGTTGTAATGGGAACCGGTTTTTTTAAGAAGCACAGTATAAAACACTAAACAACAGCACAGATATTCATTTGGAAACTACATACATATATTTTATAAAACAATGAATTGAGTGAAGCTATTACTTGCATTTCATAAAATGGCACTCTATATACATATAATATTATTACCGACGCCAAAATTATCTTCGTATATCTCTTTTGAAACATTTTTAAATCTTAAATTTTGTTGTTATTGTAACAATACTTTGAGATAGTGCTAATGACAATAATAAGAATTGGACTAATTTGTGGGTTTCTAGTATCAAACAATATAGTAACTCATTACGAGTATCCACAACCATAGAGTAATGACGTATGGAGTAACCAACTCTCTCAGTAAAATGATGACATTTGGAGTGTTGCAGATGGGCGGTTGAATGCTGAAAAGGATTTACTTTACTTTTATTGACTATTTTACAACTTCACGAGGTCAGAGGTACACATATTAATTAAACATACATATTTCAACATATTCCTCCAACTGGCTCTATCCTTCGCCTTTTCTCGCCAATTGGTAACACCAAGGATACGGAGGGCTTCTTCTGCCCGGTCTTTAAAGCGAGTTCTTGGTCGTCCTCTCTTCCTGCTTCCATTGGGTACGTTATCGAAAACCTTTCGCGCTAGTCCATCTTCATCCATTCTGATAACATGGCCTAGCCACCTCAACCGGCCCAATTTGATTCGCCAAGCTATGTCCACGTCAGTACTCGTCGTTTCCCTAACAGGACCATCTATTTTACGGAGAATTTTTCTCCCGAATACACCGTGGTGTTTTTCATCCGCTTGAAATATGACCCAAGTTTCGGAGCCATATGTCAAGACAGGTCAAATGAGAGTCTGACATAGCTGGACTTTTGTCTGTCGAAAGAGGGCTTTGTTCTGAAACGGCTCGCTGAGCCCAAAATTGCATATAATGGCAAGCACAATTCTGCTATTTATCTACAGGCTGACGTTGTTGTCCTTGTTTACGGCGGATCCAAGGTAGACGAATTCATTTACCACTTCAAACATAAATCGGTTGTCAACGTTCAAGTGCGGACCAAGACGGAAAGTTTCTCTAGTCATTGACACCATCAATTTTGTCTTGGCCTTAATAACAGCAAGCCCCACCTTCGCTGACTCTTTTTCGCTTCCTGAAAATACTCCAGTAACCTGCAGCTTTTCTCATTATTATCTCGATTAAGATGTTGAAGAGATTGCACGAAAGTGTGTCGCCTTGTCTCAGTCCTCGCTTGGAACAGAATGGTTCAGTGAGGTCTTTCCCACTTTCACTGCTGATTTAGTGTTGGTCAGCGTCATTCTACAGAGGCGGATCAGTTTTCCCGGAGTCCCAAATGCAGACATATCTTTCGTGCAGTTTTCCTCGAAAGCAGCTTTGTAATCGACAAAAATGTGGGATGTATCCATTTGCTTTTCATGGGCCTTTTTCATTATTTGGCGTAGCATTAATATTTGGTCAGTCGTGAACTTGCCTGGTTTAAACCCTCACTAAATAAGGTCTAATTAAGTATTCAATAATTGGCTTTAGTCCTTCACATAATACGCTCGACAAGACCTTTTACACGATGGGTAAAAGACTGATACCGCCTTAGTTGGAACAGACACACGGATCACGCCTTTTGGAAACAGGACATAATACACTGAGACCCCAGTCGTCAGACATAGATTCCCCCAGCCATATACCGCATATAAGTCGATCCATGTGGGCTAGCAGTCCTTCGCTTTATTATTCTTATGCCGGGAGATCGACGTTCTAATCTCATCTTGGTTGGGGCAGGGGGTACAATCTACCCTATCTTACACTGTCATTACCTCCTGAACTTCAGTGGAAGAATCTGAGTGGAGTAGTGCTGAAAAGTGGTCTCTCTACATTTTGAACACACACTGCTTATCAGTCACAAGATTCCCATTCTCGTGATTGCAGGTGAGCAGCCCATTATCAGGCCCGTTATTCGATCTACTTACCCTTAGGTTAGGTTTCCTCACTATCAGTCTGCTCCCACTGCCATTTTTACCGCCTAAATAGTTGGTTTTCCTCCCTTCTCAGCCTCTTGTACCGCTCACTCGCAGCACGCGTTGTAACTCACTGTTTCCTTGCCACACTTGCAGCATCTTTTTCATCAATTGCAATGATACCTTCTTCGTCGTACCATGGCTTATCCATCTGCGGTTTTTGATAGCCAAGTTCAGTCCTTGCATAAGGGTCCTCGGGGGGGGGGGGGGGGGGGGAGGGTATATTCTACCCTAGCAGGAGAGAGAGCTTCTGTTGATAGGAAATTAAATTGATATCTCCGGTTTTTGTAGCTTGTCAATATCTAGGTTTTCCTGTGTTCGGCTTCGTACGTTTTTCACCCTGCTCAATCTTGTGTGAACTTTCGCAGCCACCGATATTGATATCGATAGTGGCACCTCGAGCCACACGTACATCCATTACACTAGAAGAGTGTCTGCCATCTATTACCAACTGATCAATCTGGTTCTTGGGCCTCTGATCAGGAGATATCCAGGTCGCCTTATGAATGCTCTTGTGCTGGAATCGTGTGCTACTAACTACCATGTTCTTTGCAGCAGCGAAGTCTATCAGTCTTATTCCATTATAGGAGGTGGTATCATGTAGACTGTGATTACCGATGGTTGGTCGAAAGTCACGCTCCTTTCTTAATTTGGTATTAAAATCGCCTAAACTACACGAAAAGAAGAGATTCGTTGTCACAACTATATTTACAGCCAATTAAAATTTGGCGGTTCCTTGGACTATCAAATTCAGTTGTCAATACCAATGATTGTGTTCAATATCACCAACTATTGTGCATATCAATTGATTTGTAATTCTGTTTTGGTTGCAAGAACTGAAATATTTAGTTGAAGCCATAGTAGCAAGAAATACATGAATTGTCAATCAAGTTTTTGTACTGGCAATAACATTTTCCTGTAGTGGTGAATATTCTATTAGTTGCATGAACGACAAATTTAAAAACTAATTCGGTTGTACCAAATAATATATTGGTATGCTCAACTAATTACATATGTACTTGAATTTGATGGCTGTCACAATAGACTGATTCAAAATGCAAAAAATATTAAAATCTTGTGATCCACAAGGCTGCCCCTATTCCAGCCGACAAAGTAAGTATATATTTCAAATATCACACTAATCGCCAGAGGTCGCCAGAAATTTACGATTTTTCGGGGTTCATGTGAAATTTAAACTGTAACCTGTTACACAAAACCAAAAAGTTTAAATTTCTAGCGACCTCTAAATATTGTCCGATTGTTCCAATTTTTGGTATGCTCACTTCTTTTGATGAATGAAACTGGGGCGGCCTTGTGGAGACAAAAAAAATTACATCTGCAAATCCCATACATTCTTGAATCAGTCTACTGTCACAACCATTTGGTGATGTTTTAACCCATTATGAATTTTATAGAACAAAAGTAAAAAAATAATTTTTTATGAAAATTGTGTATTTTATATTTAAATATAAACAAAATAATTATTATTTATAACCAGGGTTCGTATTTCGTGTCCATTTTTTTTTATCAAAAATATGAAAAAATTTTTATATCTCGAAAACGGAGCGTACAATCAAAAAAACAAATATAGGCAGTCTTTCTAAATTTTTCATATTTTCGATCAAAAATGGGGATGGATTACCCTGTGTATCATGTGTATGCTTAAGTTAATTTGTGTTATCCACAATAATAGTTCCTCCAACCAAGTGTCCACAATTGTTTGCATGTGTTTGTAAAGGCGTCAATAGTGGTGTCAGATTCAACGATAGTGTTTTAAAAGTCTCACTTCACCTCAATTTATGATAATATGTATTCGTCGCTGGCTGATATCTATACACTTTATTGTTTTTCACAACTTTCTTTATCACTTTCTGTTTAAAGTAATAGTTTTTCTGTTTTTTCTACATTAACCTATGTATATGTAGTTTCTCTTAAACAGCAAAGCCTCTGGTGAAAAATCGAATACATAACTTTGTAACAAGTGTTTTTGCAACAGAAACTAAATAGTGGTTACAGTGACTAATATTTGAACATGAATTCTAATATTGTACTTTTTATTAGTTGTATCTTCCATTTCAGATGAATGAGGTTTTAGAAATACTCAAATTGGTTAATACAACTAAAGTTCGGTAGTAGCAACTTGTACGTAGTAACAGCTATTTTTAATCTATCAATAACGCCGACAAACAATTCTGATGTTTTACAATTATGAATTCTAATCAAAATGTAGACTTTATCATAGAATTTCCAATGCCTGAATTGATTTCCAACTAATCTTTTCTCTGTGTGTAATCTTAATGTCGTGGTCAGGGCAGCGTTCATATACTTCGTCCAGACACTCATAAAATGATCCTTTGACCTCATCATCTTTATCCTCTGTCGGTTCGTGCACACCTATATAAAACCGCACACGAATTCATGCTTTTGCTTATGGCAGCTGTAGAAAATATCGCAGTTTTTCTTTCTGGTGCAGGTTCATATCCGTAAATCAACTAACGGAACGTAGTTCAGATCTGATAAGGAAAAGCGGACTCGATTGCTCAACACCTCTCACGTTTTTCACCCCAACGAGTCAACAAATTACACCACTGACGTCGATGACTTTCTTACATCACCTGCTCAAATGGACTCAACAATGAAAATTACAGCCTTCTATTAACTAAAAGATATAATAGGAAGCCTACCAAACAGGAAAAATGCGTCAGGTTTTGATCTGATTTCGGCAAAATTTCTTAAAGAACTCCCGGATAAAGCTATAACACATTTCAGGAGCATAATAAATGCTATGTTCAGAGTCGGCTGCTTTCGCGTGTACCTCAAAGTGGCCGAAGTGATTATGATTCCAAAAGTTGGTAAACCGGTCGAGAACGTGAATTCGTACAGACCGATAAGCCTCCTTCCAGTGCTGGGCAAAATAGTTGAGAAAATTTTGCTTAACAGAATGAAGCATATACGTCGAACCAACCGCCTGATTCCTGACCATCAAGTTGCAAACACACAACAATCGAACAGATGAACAGGACGGTTAAATCAATAAGGGCAGCATTTGAGGTGAAAAAATATTGTTCAGCGGCGTTCTTAGACATCAGCCAAGCCTTTGACAAGGTTTGGCATGAGGGTCTACTCTACAAGTTAAAGAAAAATATACCCTTCCCCTATTATGAACTACTACGATCCTACGTAGAGTGTAGATACTTTTATGTGAAAGTCAATAGTAGTTAAACGAATTTATTTGAAATTAAATCTGGTGTACCACATGGATTATTCTCGGACCATTCCTGTATACTCTGTTTACTGTAACCTTCCCACTTGCGACAACACCGTATCAGCTACATTCGCAGATGACACAGTATTATTTTCAACACACAATGACCCAACAACGGCAACACGAAACCTGCAAATCCACTGGAGTAAAATTCAGGATTGGTGTCAGTCTAAACGTCAACGCTACCAAGTCAGTGCATGTAACTTTTACGCTGAGAGCTGGAACATGCCCACATGTACTAATGGGCAATGCAGTAATACCCCAATCGGGCAGTGCTAAATATCTTGGCATTCACGTAGATGGACGTCTAACATGGCAGAAACACATACTAACAAAAAGGAAATAACTTGGCATTAAACTAACGTCTATGCACTGGCTCATTGGTCGAAATTTTAAACTTATATTGTACAATAAGGTACTACTGTACAAGGAAATTTTTAATCCAGTATGGACCTACGGTGTCGAATTTTGGGGCTCGGCGTCAAAAACAAACAAATTTTCAATCAAAATGTCTACGGCTCATCGCTGATGCACCCACCTACTTGAGAAGCGAAATTCTTCACAGAGACTTCCAAATAACACTATTCAACAGGAGATCGACTAAATCAACGAACGTTATGCTTTAAGACCTTCTTCGCACACTAAAGTCTTAGCACGAAATCTTCTAGAAGTAGCTTCACAAAGCAGACGACTTAAAAGATTCAAACTCACGCATCTAGTCAGCACTCGATGATATAACACCCACCTTCAACGACGACCAGCACTGGTTGTTTCTCATCATGCTACGACTGCAACAAATTTGTAATTTTTTTGAAATTGTTTCAATATTATACACTAGTTGCCTATTGTCAAGTATTTGATAGATTGCAATAAAAAAGGAGACACAAAACAATTGCAATCAGTGCAACAGTGGGAGTGGTGTGCAGAGTACCCGTGATTTACGTAATATATATTCTCTGAACCCCAGTCAAAAGTGCACAATACGTAAGTTCCTCAAGCATCGGTTACACCATACCTGTAACGATCCACTGAACAATCCTCGGAGAAAGCACCTGTTTGCAACCTATAGCGCTCTTGCAGATGTCTTGGGCTAACTATGTTGGGTCTAAAATCAAGCTTGCTGTCCAAAGTTACATACTTATATGCATTTTGTACTCTCTGAAGCTTAAATCAGAATCACTAAAATTGATGTTTCACGTTAGCTATTTTATACCTTCGGGAAAACAGAACCAGCTAGGTTATAGTAGGGTCTACAGCAAGCCCATTTTCACCCGCCCATCTGCCCAAAGTCCGAAATCTACCGTGAAGAAACTACCGCAAGGTACAGGAATAATTGTCACTTATAGCAATTGCCACGTGTTTCGCATAAGTAACAATTTTCGCACGCACATTTTCGAGACTTGCCAATAATTCATCCAGCGCATTTCATCATACTTATTTTCAGGCAGCGACTATTGTTGTACAACAACCAAGTACGTGATGCTAACGCTTTGAGTTGTTTGCATGTGTTCACTTCGGTAGATTGTCCTACCCGTGCCTATAGATGTTGACACATCGACAATATTAAAACGACATCATTAAGACCAAGAGTTAAATTTGTCTTTAAACCAAAACATTTCGTCATGTATATGTGACTCCAGAACTCGCTCACGAAGTCACATATATAAACCCCTAGAGGGAAGCAAAATATCAGGAGAAATTTGAAACTTTAGAGCATGCATATTTTTCGTCGAAAGTACCACATGAGTTTCCATAACTAAACACCTGAAAAGAAGCTAATCATAAACCTGAAAATCGGAAACAATTAAATACGCATATGTGACCGCCTAATATAATTATGCGATCTTAAAGGGTACTTGCCTTAACATACTCGCCGATACTTTTATAGCTAGTTTGACTTACCATTATGACCTAATATACTTACACTCCGTACATATTCACTTAATTACAATTATCCATATGGGCATTTCCATATTGCCGTAACGTGACATTTATACAAAAAATATTTTAAAAAAATATGAAAAAGTTATATTTTTATAAAGCTTTTTTATATTTGCGTAGTAATTAAGTAACACTTTATTCATTAAAGAAATTGAGAATAATCGACACGGACGATTCAAAAATAGAAGCAAAAATATGAGCTGGCGTGAGTGACGTTACAAAAAACAGAAGTGGGTGTTTGACTTGGATTACAAAATTGCTAAACTCTGCGAATTTGACAAGACTTTTTATGAAACTTTTTTTTAGTAGCATTTAAATCAAGTTTCTTTTCCAAGTTATAAAATTTAAAAATGTTTTCTAAGTTTTTTTTTATTTACCTTAGTATTTGACGTGACGTTACTTAAATTTCCACTGGAAAATTTTTAGTTAAAATTGTTATTAAAAAATTACTTAACGCAAATAAAACATGAATTTTAGCTTTTATATGTATATTTTAACTTTTAAGGTATATTTCGCTTGTTTAAAAGACATTTTTTTTTGTAAAATAATGATTAGAACAAGATGGGATAGTAGATTGTTATAAAAAAATATATAAAGGTCTTAAATTATTGATCTAGTTGAAAATGCAGTTTGAGCTGCTTTTAGTTGCACGTCTTCCACTATCGAAGATTCCAATTGCATAATTACTCTTAGAAATGTAAATTGTAAAACATGAGCCTGTATTTTGTAGCCCGATAACACACCATCGCAACTAAGGAAAGCTAGGAACTATTCTATTTAATTAATTTTAAATACTTCTCTTTAATAATACATGTAAAAAAACTGGTGGATAACTTTTAAATTTTCGGTCAGGATGGACCTTTCTGTGGAAATGCCCATATGCAGTATCATTAGTACCCGCTTGTAAGGGTAACTAGTTATAAACTGGAACAGCGCTAGTTCCAAACCAACTACCACTAGTTCCACTTCAATCCACTTGCAATGCTTTTAAGAGCGAATATAACATGGGCATGTCCCAGGCATGAGTCAATTGACTACCCCTCAGCAAACTACTGAATTGTGTTTAACTATAGTTCCATAGTCGCTAATTCTATTGTACTAGTACATATCTGTTTACCATGTAACTATTTACAACTATAGTTCCATGAATTCATCAGCTAAGTAACCAGTATTCCAATAAAAAGGATTGATATTCTATTTTATTTAAACCACTTTTGTTATTTTAATTACACAACCGTGACTGCGCACCACAATTTTCAAATGAAGACTAATCTCTTTTTCTTTTGATTGTAACAAAACAACATCCCGTTTGCATTTTTCGGTAGAATAACGGTGCTGCTTTTTTTGTTATTGCAAAAAAAATCGTTCGTGACGTTGTTGTTATTAGCGTTGGTCGTCAAGCACATCGTTTTGATTCGTGTTGTAGACGACGAAAAGTCTTAAACGACTTATGTAAATAGTTAATCGCCACTTTCAGAACAAGCGGGTATATATGTATATATACATATGTACATATGTACATACATGATTTCAGATATATAAAACCAACAACAAAACAAGCAACCATTATTCTCATTACCGACTAATGAAATTGTGAATCGCTGTAATGATCACATGTTTCAAATGTAAACAAAAGCAGAGCATCGAATGTTGGTGATTTCTAACCAATATGCGATGAGATAAAAAATACTCGTTGGCTACGACGACCTGCTTGTATGTGTGCTGCCGCTACATCAACACCATCATACTTATTACACAACCACGTATGTGATGCTAACGCTTTGTGTTGTTTGCATGTGTTCACTTTGATAGTTTCCCTACCCGCGCGTATAGATGTTCACACATCAAAAAGTAAAGGTGCATTATAAATTTAATATAATTTGTAGTATTATATTATTTTATTGTTTCTCGATTTATGCGATTAATCGGTATTGTATTGTTATTAATTTGTTACTCTTTTTATAGAATTTTGTTTTGTTTATGTCTTCGCGAGAGTATGATATTCTTGTCATAACTGAGACGTGGCTGCATAGTGAAATATATATTGTCAAGGAAATAAACGTAGTTTTGAGGAGTCTGTGCATAGAACAAATTATGCGCTAAATGAACCTATTATAAGATACTTAAAACTTTGTAATGACGTTTCTCCTAGCCTGCATGTTAACTTATCTAAAGACAATTTTAAATTAAAATTGTTTGAATTGTACAATTAGCATTACGAATTCGCTACTGAATATAGTATATAAGAATTTAATTCTGTAGATGAAATGAAATATATAAATACATAGGGGATAAGCGTACTGATGTGCAGAGAAGCCTTTTCATGGCTAAATACTCGATAGTATCGCCATCACTAAGCGACGTGACCTTCGCCTAAAGAAATCTATGGTGGTCTGAGCAGGACTCGAACCCACGTACTAACGTACAAGAGCCGCTCACACTACCATTGCACCACCGACGGTCTCTATTCTTCAAGGTGTATTCCACTTTATTTCACGCTTAGTGACGGCGACACTATCGAGTATAGTTATATCCATGCTAAAGCTTCTCAAAATACCGTTTGAGACCGGTGTAAAACTGTAGGTCCCATGTTGTAAGAATGGATGAAGATGAGCCAGCGCGAAAGGTGTTTTGATAACGTATCCGATGGAAGCAGGCAAAAAGGACGACCAAGACTCCGCTGGAAAGACCAGGCAGAAGAATCCCTCCGTATCCTTGGTGTTACCAACTGGCGAGAAAAGACGAAGGATAGAGCCAGTTGGAAGAATATGTTGAAATTTGTTTGTCTAATTAATATGTGTAAGACGTCTGACCTCATGAGGTTGTAAAATAGTCAACAAAAGTAAAGTAAAGTAATATACGATTTAGGATGAACCGTTGGTACCAATTAAGGTCACGGAGTTCGAAAATAGTCATGCCACTGTGTGCTTAACGGAATTGTCTATTATTCCAACAAAACCCCACCATTTTTCAATTAGAAAAATGTTCCTGACCTTGTAATAGAGATGGGCACGTGAAGACCGTCACGCACACTGAACGGAAAAGCATCGTCACACGGATGAAAATGTTCATCACACGGATGAAAATGTTCATCAACTTTTGTCATCGAAAGTGAGCTAACGTAACGTTTCATTCCCGCTATGAAAATGTGTTCATCAACTGCAAATTGTTCGCTACTGTGGTGAAAGTATGGTTGTTGCTGCAATGAATTTGCTTCATTATTGCAACGAATTTGTTTCATTGCTGCAATGAATTTGTTTCATTGATGCAATGAATTTGAGCCATTGTTGGTAATGGATATGTTTCATTACTACAATGATTTTGTTTCATTGCTGCAATGAATGTTTTAAAGTGTGTTTGAAATTATTTATTGACAATTGTACATAAATATACTGTTAGTGTTACATTGCAGGTGTTTTGATAAAAAAAATTTAAGTTGTTGTTTTCGAAAATCTATTTGTTGAAACACACGTCTGGAGAAGATTGTGGTAGTCGAGAGGTTGAGTGTTATTGTGGCCGTCATAGTCAGGTCCTGCAATTAAAAACATATAGGTACGAGGAATTTATTGTTAAGATTTCTATTTAAGATATTTACATATCTATGTCTGTACTTACCATGAACATAAGCTCTACTACCCTATGCTCTACTCCTTTAACATAGAACAACATCATTGTTTTGTTAAATCATGCACTTGTTGTTGTGTTGACGGTTTTGATATTCAATTGTAGCGCCAAATATCCCCGTCATTAAGCCAGTGATCGCTCTGTATGCAAATTCTGCAACTGCTCTTTTATTTATTTTAACCAAATTTGTTAAAATTTTGATTGGATTCATTTGATTGGACGTTGAATTGTTATGTTTTATATTCTTGACTTCTTCGTTTTCATTAACTTCGACTGCGCGCACAAATGTTTGTTCTGAATCCAAATACCAACACAACGAAACAGGCGCGACCGAATTATGATTAAAACACAAAACACGAACATTTTGTTGCGACTTGTACCGTTACGCGCATACACACACACACAAAAGTTCAGTTACATATTTCGGGATAGTTTTTCTGTTATCGATGCGTCACTACTTTGCCGTCGTGTTGCTCCTGACGTTCTGTTGATTTATCTATTTGATTTATAGATTCGCAAGCTACACAAACGATCACAGCAAACACATAAATTCACAGTTAGTTCAGTTAGTAATTCATAATTAGTTTGTTGCAGCAAATTTATTTAAATTATTCCGGCGGAGAAATATGTCTACCGCTTTCGATTGTTGCAATGGAACTGATCTAAAATGTGTACGTGACCCACCACTCACGCTAAACATTTTCTGGTGCTGGCCTCTTTTTACGCTCGCTCATTTTTTCGACTGCTTCTCTCTCTATACCATTATAAAAATTAGTTTCGTTACAATAACGAAATTGTTTCGTTAACTAAAAATGTTGACAAACATCCAAAATAAATAAATATAAACTAAAAAAGTAAGAGATAAATCAAATATAAGTGGTTTAAAACTCATGCCTTTACTTTTTTTTAATTTTGAACCCATTTTTCTACAAAATTCAAATTAAATAAAGTTGTTGCAGGAACAAAAAGTAAGATGTTGCAGCAACGAAATGAAAAATTGTTAAAGAAGTCAAGTATGAAATTTTTCGTTGCAGCGACTACCAAATTGTCGGATATGCGACTCTTTCACTATAACAACGTAAATACGTTAACGAAAATGTTCCATCCCTGCGACGAATCGTTTTTCTTTCAGTGCACGCACGCTCATCCAAGAAGATTTTTTCGATACTTACGTTCACACACCCTCACGTGAACAAAATTTGGTTCCGTTCACGCGTGATTCACGTGAATCAGGCCAATCACGCACAGTTACTCACAAAATTAAAACTGGTTTCTTACGTGATCCACTAGCTTTGCTTTCAAATCAATATTATAAAATATATCCTAACACAATATACTATAAGAAAAAGTAAGTACGCTAATTAGGGTTCAATTTAGGTATTAGATACTACTACACTCAAATGCAAATCCCCAAGTTAAATTTGAGTGAAATTTTTAATAAATTTAGCAAATAAACTAAGCCCATTTGTACAGGAACAACATTTTATCGCCTTTATCTAAAAGAAGTTTGCCTCTTATTTCCATTTGTATTCTTCCGGGCGCACAGTGGGGCCAATTGAAAAAATTGGCAATAATATCAGACTATTTTAGAATGTGAGTGTAAAACTAGAACGCGCACAGCTTACTGGGTTGTGAAAAGCTCTCCCTAAGCCCGTCATGGGATCTTGTATTTTTTATTATTTATTTTAGAATGTACCAGGTATTTGTAGGAGAGGGGTCAGGCTTTCAAAATATTGCATCTAGAGGCATCCTGTTTAAACGTAAGTTTTGCAATAGCGTGTCGGTGTGTTGGTGATGTTAAAAGTTGTACGGCATGGCATGTAACTTCTAAACTTGTAACCAGATTTTTTGTTTTTGAGATTCTAGTAAGCAGCACCAGCCAAAAACACGTAGAGCCTGGCCGTTACAAAGATAGTTGAAATCAACAGATTGAAATGTAAATTTTTTCACTGACTTTGTTTAGCTTTGTGGTAATAACCCGGTCATTTCTAGTCAAAATATTACATTGGCAGGACTTCAACCAATTGTACGTTTAACAAATTTTTAAATTATTTTAAACCGTTCGGCAACGATAACTTCTCAAAATAATATTGTTTCTCAACCTGAAAAAACGGAATTTGTTACAAAAGGTACCATCATTCTTGCAGTTGTTTCTTAAATATTTTATGAGAAATATATAAAAATGGCCAGGGTTTTTTAAAGAATAAGTCTTGGCAAAGGTATTAAGTGTAATTTAAAGTAGTTTTGGACTTTCACCCTACAGCCAGCATTCGCAGAGAAAGGTAGATTTTTTTTAACAAAATTTTCACTTTTCGGGTTTAGGAAAAAATTTTAAAAAACTTGCATTTTCTTTAGATTTATTTTTTGGAAGTAGAAATCCCAAACTTGTGTCATTATTTCTCAAAGAATATTAATTGCATTAAATTTAGCATATGCATATTGGGCTATAATACGTGAAAAATCGCAAGAATGAGGTTTTAAGTAGTTATATACTTCAAATCGAATTTGACTACAATTTTGAAAAAAAAATATATATTTTAATTTTTTTCGTAATTTTTCCAAGTCGGAGTTTTGGGGTCGGAGTCGGGTATATGCGCCGGGAGTCGTATATAACGTCGTACAAATTTGGATGAATCCATCTCAAAGTCTAACATTCCCAACAAAAGTCAAAACTTTCAATAATTAGCATATCCTCAAAACTCGAAGTTTTCGAAAAGAACAATTTGTTGTTTGTCATGTGTTGCCTGGATTTCCACGCTATGCTAATAGCGGTCATATCTCGCAACACAGCCAATGAAAATTTTTTTTTGATATCACTAAATTATCACATGTAAATTATACTTGCAAATAGGCCAATGCGAAACTTTTGTATGGCAGGTACCCTAATGGGTGTGACAAAGACGACCATTTTTCAAGTATACAGTTACGGTTAACAAAATATTGGCCAGTAACCTATTTCATTAATTATTTTGATAACATTGAAGGCCAATGTACGTTGAATTCTATTAAAATTATTTGAGAAATAATGAGAGAAGTCTGAGACTTATCTTCCACAAAACAAATTTTCACGAAAATTCGAGTTTGTTTAACAAATTGAGCTATCCTGACCAAGATTAATGCGTAGGTTCAGAATTGTTTGGCATGTAGTTAGCAACATTTTAGTCTACAATTATGATTTAAAAAAGTATAAAAATCAACAAGCGTAACTTTTCCTTAATGCCTTGTTTCCACTTCAGAATTATTCGTGATTCGCTCTCTCATTCGTAATTCAATCTCCAATTACAAACCGAATTACGTAATTCACCATACAAAATGTTGAGAGCGAATTACCTTGTTTGTAGGTAATTCAGTTTGAATTACGAACAAATCATTGCCTTCACTATTTCTTATCGAAAGTTTATCGATACAGCGGTCAAAAAAAATAAAAGCAAAGTAAAGACCATTAAACAATATACAATGGATGCAAAAAAGTAAATTATTAAAAAAAATATTGTGATGACCAGAAAACTATTGGCCACTGCGAAGTTAATGGAGGAGACGAAATTAAATAAAGAAAGGTTGATGATGGATATCCACAAATATTTTCTTTAATATGTACTCACTTTTTGTTGTTCCCATTCTCAAAATTATTGAAACAAAACAAAAAAGTAAACAACTGTCAGATCGAATTACGTATGTGTAGTGGAAACGGGGTAATTCGGAATAGTAATTCAAAAAGCGAATTAAATAATTGGGGCTCTAGGGGGAACATGGCATAACAGTGCTATTCACGACCGAGTGACAAGCGTATTTGTCGTCATAGTAAATATATTTGTGACAAAAACTTCAATTTGCTATTCTGGATATCAAATGAAAGCTCTTTTTGTTTTAGTTGACAATGATAGTTATAACGTTCTAAATAGCACATGACAATAAAAATGTTGTGTAAATAAACAGCACAAAATTAGAAAACTGGCTATATCTCGCAAACGGAGTGCCCAAACGATAAATTAGCCAATATATATACCGGTTTCCAGGGATTTTAGAAAAGCATATGCTAAAAAGATTTGGCGATTTTGGAAAAAACTTACGATGTGAATTGAACCAAGTTTTCTAAAACCCTGGGAAACACGGAAAATTGGTTAATTTGTTGTTTGGTCTGTCCGTTTAAAGAATATTTTTATATACCAATTTTTCTAATTGGTAATAAGTAGGGATGGGATTTGCATGCAATCCATGTTTTATCCCAAAAGTCTAAGGGCGAGATTCACACTCGTCATTTAAAAGCTCACTGAAAATTTTCTTATTAAATGACAACCATCGGACATTTAACCCTGCTGTTAGATTAGAAAAAACTTACGAATCTTAGATTGAGGGACCATTTGGTCCATACTGCAATTTTCATCCAAAATAATAATTTTATCTTATTCTTTGTAACTATTTTGGTTCAAAAATTTCTAAAGCAAGTATTTGACATATCAAAAACATCCGCTAACATATCAAAAACATCTTCTAAATATTTGACATGAATTTACATTCGCTTGGTAATGAAAAAACTTACGAATCTTAGATTGAGGGACCATTTGGTCCATACTGGAATTTTCATCCAAAATAATAATTTTATCTTATCCTTTGTAACTATTTTGGTTCAATAATTTCTAAAGCAAGTATTTGACATATCAAAAACATCTTCTAAATATTTGACATGAATTTACATTCGCTTGGTAATGAAAAAATGTACTATTGACCAAATGGTCCTCTAACCTAAGATTCGTCATTTTGTATTTTTCTCAGTCCTGAATAAAGTTAGAAAATTTAATTTTCGCACATAACATTGTTTTATTAAAAGACCCCATTAGCAGAAAAATTTAGTCAGTATATATCACCGTTCCAAAGTTACAAGGGAAAACAGAAAAAATTTTGACCAAATGGTCCTAATCTAACAGCAGGGTTAAATTACATTTAAATGGAGAATTTTGAACTGTGAAACTGGCCATAAAAGTAATTACAGAAATGATCTTGCCGAATTTCACACTTTTGCTTTATTTCCTCTAAATACATATTTTTTTTTGCATATTTAAAAAAAAAATATGTCTATGTATAACAAAATTAGGCAAAATTGTCTGTTTTCGGGAGAGGCTAAAAACTACGCCAAGAAATTAGTCGAAAATACTAGAACATGAAAAATTTAGAAATTCTTGAATGACGCACCCATGAAACCCACGTGGAACAAAAATGGATTGCGAGGACTATTTGCTGGTTTCATGTACTTCTTTGTAGAAGTCCAAAAATAAAATATAAATAAGCCAAATAAATAATATAACAATTTTAGATAACTCGATTAGTTATCGGGTCAAACCCCGGCTTCGTTTCTGATTCACAAGACCTCCCTATATCGTGGTAAATTAGGGTTATTTGAGTCCCCAGATGAGGCACCACAAAAATAAAAGACATCATTAAATTTGCGTAAAGAACGCGTTTCATTTCAATAACCACACTTGCCTGTTTTTGGCCGCGCCTAAATGAAACCGTATTTTCGATGCTGTAAGACTAATATAAAAATAATTTTCGTATGCTTTATATTTCTCTAATTTCGTTATTTACCAAGTTGTAAAATCCGTCGTAGGCTGGTAATTAAACCTGATTGACAATGTATTGCTGAAGCTTCAATGTGCATATTTCTAAATGCATTTCTTTAAATTTTTAGGCAAATTTTGATATTTTACGAGCATGTCTTTGGGGCATATTGTTCAAAAATAAAAGCATGAAAACCCCATCCCTAGTAATAAGTATTTGTTAGGCAAAGGTATTGCCAGATTGAAAAATTATGAATTTCAATTGTTTTCAACAAACACAAAAGCTCTTAATAATGTAGTTTTTAGTTTTGGTAACAATGATATTATTTTTAAAACAAAAAAAATTTTAAACTTGTCAGCAATTCCAGAATAGGTAATTGAAATGCCAATGACAATAATTCAATGACAATAAACTCATGAATGACGGTTGTCGTGAATTCGAGAATAGCACTGTAACTCAAAAATTTAAAATTTTGGCCAAAAATCATTCATTTTCTGCCAAGGTATGGTGGAATACCCAAAAAAATTTTAAATTATATTCAATACCTATAGCAAGGCTTTTGGTATTTTTCTTTTTGCAAAAATTTAAAAAACTATTGAAAGAATGATGGTCTATTTTCTAAAACATTTAGTTTAAATTTTTTTTTAAATTTGAGAAGTTGTTTTCGACTTACATTTGGCTGACGTCTTGCCAATAAGATGTGTTTTTAGGACTATATTTTGACTCAAAATGACTAAGAGTTACCAAAAAACTCAGTGCAAAAGTTTACATTCTAAACTTTCAGTTCCACATATGTGTCCTTGTTACGGTTAGAGACACGACACACAACTGTCCATGTTCTTTGTTTGTGCGGCTTAGTAGAATCTCGAAACTATAGAGCTTTTAAAACGGTCTACAAGTTTAATAGTTAAAAATACCAGATTCTGAAAGACTAATTCCTCCCCTACAAATGCTTAGTACATTCTAACACAATCGGATCTATAGATTATAAGTTCTGATGTTATTACAACTTTTTTTGCAATCGACCCGACTGTGAAACGTTAAAAACTCCTTCGCTTGTAGCGGAGCTCCTTGGAATACAGATGATTAACCACGCCTTATTAGAGGGAAATGATATTAGAAATTCCAAAAATACTTTGTTTAACAAACTAGTAAGAAAATCGAAATTAATTGATATCAATTCGTCGGAAATATGCGTGACTCACGCGAAAATTTTGCTCACGCACATTCACTGACGCACGCTCATGTACGAAGATTTTTTTGCTACTCACGTTTACGCACGCTCCGTTAGCAAAATTTGGTCCTGCTCACGTGCACGTGTGTATCACGCCAATCACGGAATCGCACCCATCTTTACCTTGTAAGCTTGTAGTATGAATTTCTTATACATTAGCTGAAAACTAACGAAATCGGTCATAAAATTCAATTTAAAAACAGCAATATTTGTTTAAAAATATTCCAGAATTCGATTTAAAAAAAAAAAAAAAAAAAAAAAAGCAAATTGAGTTTAATTTAAATTGTATGTATCCAGCAATACCACTTGAAAATTTTAGGAATTAATTGAACAAGTTACCAATTTTTTCTTCAATATTGCTAAAAACAAAAATGTTGTAAAAACCAGAAATATTTCTATAATTTGACTAATTTTAATTTTTATTATCCGTTGAATTTTCAAAATTTATGAATAATATTTCTAATTGTAATTCGTTAATCAATACATAAAATTAATTAAAGCATAGAGCTGAGTACCAAGAATGTAGAAAGTGAACGAAATGTGTATTATTTTTTATACACGTATGTAGAGTTTACGGGAACGGAAATGCCATAAGAGCTGAATATGGGGCGTTATCTTACACCGCAGATTAGTCAGAACAGAACTTTTGTAGGCTGTCCACATAAGTAGGTCTTCGTTTTATACTTTGTGACCGTATTAAATTATATTTGCTGTCGAAATGTGGTCGCTGTTCGTTTTAAAATTTCTCGTTTCACATTAATTATAGTAAAGTGGCTGGTCGCGTCGCGTCTGACGAGAGGCAATATAGAAGGCCCTTCGTTACAAACATTCCGCAACTGGTTACATTCACACATATAATAGCCTAGAGGTGTAGGAAGGTATGTGTATATTCTTTTTCACCCAAAGCAATAACTTATTTTTGGGTTTTATTCAAATTTTCATACCTCGAACAAATATTCCAACTGTGCATATGACAAATTCTCAGCGATTTTTTCTTGTTTCGCTGCTGTGACGGAAAAAAGTGTTGAAATGTGCCAAGTGTGCGGTTAGAACTCAGTGGAGGTGGCAGGTCGCTGCGGTGATAGTCATTTGCAAAAGTACATACAATTTGTTACAAAACGGTCTTAAGGGTTCATATTTCCTCACTCTGCGGGATACTGGGGAATTTTATTTATTTCTTGTGTCTTGGTTCTAGGTATGTATGTGCGAAAATGGTTTTAAATCTGCACGAAGCTAAGCTGCGAGTTGATAATGATGAGAATAAATTATAGTGGTTATTATGTGTGTAGCCGCATCGTGAAATAAATATTGCTGTGAACGTATTCGTAACCATTCGTTTTAAACAAATATGAAAAATATTAGCTATGTACATAAGTCATTGCAATTTCTTCTAACAGATTTTGGAAATATGCGCACAGATTTTGGTAGCTATGTACTAGCACAAATTTTTGGTGCAAAGATATGTGTTTATTTTATGTATTATGTTATAAAATAAGCAACTAGCCTTCGGCCATATCCAATTTAAACATTTATATGTTGCGCTTCCTATCGTTAAAACGCAAAATTATGTTTTTATGTTTTTGTGCAATATTTTACGAAATATGTAATGTGCAGTCTCTCTTCTGGCTACAACAACCATTATTTTCTTTACGTTTTAAAATAAAATAAAAATGTGTGCAGCATTTCAGTAAAAATTCAAATGGTCGTTGTGCTACTACTCTTTTAACGGTGAAAGTATTAGCAATCATTTTGATGTTAGTACAGCAATGTTGCCTTATTGGAAACAAAACTGAATGGATAATTAATTATTGCAAAATTAACAGAAGGAATTTGGGGAGTCTCGCCGGTGTAGCAGTTGTTTGAAAATGCTAATTTTGGGTACCTGGTTTTTTTAACTTTAGGGTTCTCAAAAAATGGGTAAATGTTAAAAGAAGGAGCAAAAATCACAAAAAATAACCAAATACACAAATAAATCAAATTTCAAACCAAAACTGGTAAACAAAATTCTTAATGACACAATGTTTGGAGACAATATTGCGTTCAAAATAAGGTTAAATTTTTATTGAGATTGAAAGCTCGACTTCGAAAACCATTTTCTGCCAAGTACTAAATATAACAGATAAATACCAAATTTTAGGACTCTTTTTTCATTCATTGTAGTCTAGTCATAGAGTATGGGCTTTCGTTGAAATTTATAAATCCGTCGTATTACTCGAAAAACTTGTATTTTTACGAAATGCCAAACAGTTTCCATTCAAATATGTAGTTTGCATTTATGAGGAATACGAATTGTACGAAGTATTTAACATAGAGAAATGACGTATGGAGAAGCGATTTGACTCAGTAAATTTACGAAGTTTGATGTTTGCTTATGGACGTTGCATGTTGTAAAGTATTGCTTTAATAGTACCAGATAGACGCAGTGGCTCAAGCCAACCAACAAGAAAACAGCAACGGCATTCGCTTTGTGCGTTAACCATTGTGTGTAAATATACCACAAATATATTCTAACAGTAAAATCTAACAAAAAATTCCAAAATACCTTTACAGGTGTTAGTTTTTATTTGAATTTGAATTTTTATGACCGATTTTTGTTAGTTTTTGGTTAATGTATGAGAAATTCATACTACAAACTTACAAGTGACGCGGTACGAATTAATTCCGTTAACTGTTCATTTGTGAGTTGTGAACGGTGCTTTGATTTTATAAACTTCATTGTTGAAAAAAGTGACTCACAACAATATGTTGTGCCGAATATGGACAGTAATCTGCTAGCAGCTTTCCTTAAATTAGGGTACCTTGATGGTGATACTAGTTTCCAAAACTCATTTGCAGATTGTGTTGAATTGTGATGCATTTTAAGACTGTGATCCTCTTGAAGTTCTATTAATTCCATTTCTCCTGTTGCACTTTCATCAAAAATATAATCAGGAATCGATAATCCATCGTTAACTACGTCAATCTCGAATGGATTTACAAGAAAGTTTAGAGAAATCTTTAAATTATTCAAATCATCAAATCGGCAGTGAAATTCTTTTAATAATTCTCCTAATTTACTGTCGTATTCACTCAGTTTTTTTTCATCAATTTTAGAGAGTCTTGTCTTCAGACGAGGAAAGTGATTGAACATTTTTGTGTTTAAGTCGCGTTTAAAAAGCTGAATTTTTTTAATAAAACTTAGAACAGTTTGAAAAAGATCAGTAATAACTTTATCTTTGCCTTGTAATGCTAGGTTGAGGGATTGCAGATGCTCCATTATATCAGTTAAGAACATACAGTCATTAATCCACTCATCATCCTTTAATTCCGGATAGTTTTTTTCTTTTTCTTTGAGAAAGTTGCTGATAGGTTCCTGTAAATCAACAAATCGGCTTAGAATATTATAGGTGGATAACCATCGCACTAGGCAGTAAAATGTTATATCTTGAGAACGACCTTCAACGTCCAATTCTTCAAGAAAGTTCTTGAATTGGCGATGGGTTTTTGAAGTCGTACGAATATAGTTAAGGATTTGTAGCACAGTATTCATTACGTTCTCGTATTTAAAATATTTAGCAACTAAATGTTCACGATGGACAATACAATGAAGTGGTAAAATTTCAGGTATTCTTGGATCATTTTTTAACCGACCTATAAGGCCTACATTTTTTCCTAACATTGCAGGTGCTCCGTCTGTTGCTACGCTTACCAAATTGTTCAGTGGTATACCTGTATCTGACAATATATTATCAAGTGCACTCTTAATATCAATTCCACGGGTAATATTTTTAAGTGCTACCAAATCCAGTAGTTCTTCGTTCACAATTAAAGATGCGGAAACATATCGCATAAATACAGCTAACTGTGGACTGTCCTGTATATCGGTTGATTCGTCAAGGGCTAAGCTGAAAGCTACACTATTTTTTACTTCTTCTTCTAGTCGCTGTTTACAATCTTTACTGATTTCCGTAATACGTATATCGGTTGTATGACGTGATACTGGAACATTGCTAGGTAGTCAGTGCAGTTTTATATTTAATGGATCCAGAATTTTAACTACCTGCTCCATATTCTTTTTAATAAATTCCCCCTCAGTGTAAGGTCGTTTAGCACGGGCGATGTTCCAAGCGATTATAAAACTAGCTTCTGTAGTATTATCAGCTTCTTTACTATAAGATGATAATAATGTTTGCTGACTATTTAATCCAGACTAAAGATTTTATTTTGCTTGTTCGGATGTCGGTATTTAACGAATAATTGGCCAAAAATTTATTATGTGTTTTCTCATGATGCCGTTTTAAATTACTGGCCTTATAATGAGCAAGTGACTTATTGCAGATAAGACACAAATTTGTTCCCCCTTTATCGACGAATGCAAATGCTTCTTCCCATTCTTGAAGTTACGATTTTCTTCTTCATATCTCCTTTTTTGTGTTCTAGCGACATATTTAAATTTCAATTAATCTAGAAAAGAATGCGCAATTTATTGTACTAATAAAATAATAATCCAAACTTAATAAAACAATTGAAATCTGTGAATAATTACATACCTTGAAATGATCAATATGAATTTCACAATATTACACAGAAACTTATAATTGCAGAAGACGTAACTTGAAACAAAAACCACAAATATAACCTTTCAATCGGAAAACAGCAATACAATCTTTTCACTATTTTATTTTAGCAGACAGTGCACGATGATGATTTTCTCTTATTTCAAAATTTGTTAATAGGAATTATTTTGTTTTCCTTTTAGTTTAGTGATTCCCCTAACAATACAATTTATATTTTTTCATTCTACTGTATTGTTGTCCCTTTTTATCAGCTCTTTTTGTTTATATTCAGCGTGGTGTGGTGAAGGTGGTACTACGAGACGTTGATGTTGTCGACGACAAAACCAACAGGCACTTCCCTGCAGTTTCACAAGTAGTGGCTGGCAACATTTCATCGACTACATCGCCATTGATTTTTCATTGACTACATCGCCGATTACATTGGTACTCAGTGGTAATCTGTAAGGTAGTGTCTCCAGAGATTTTCTATTGTTTTTCTTAACCTGTCGACGAAATGTTACCGATAAATGCGTCGACGAAATGTTACCGATAAATGCGTCGACGAAATGTTACCGATGAAGTAATCGACGAACAGTAAGGCATTACCAAAGCGGACATCGCCTTGTTAAATTCGCCGCTCAAAAGCATTGCTGGTAGTTTAGCGAGTAGTCGACGAAAGGTTTGTGGTAGTCGATGAACTCATCAGCGTAGAGTCGATTACCAATACTGCAGGGTTCTTTTTGACATTTTAACACTCATGCTTGCACACTCATACAATGCAAAGTTATGTTGATGCAGCGCAACGGAAAATATGGTACGCACTTGCAATAAAAAGTAGATTTATGCATGAAAACCGATGAAAATGAAAGTATAATTGGAATATATACATATATAACTTTAACTAGGGAACTTTAATTTATATTACTTTGTACTCAATAATCCATTTTTTTAAGCTTTTGCAAAAATAAATTAAATAAAAATTAAATATGTATTGTTTATTTTTTCATTTCTTTTCGAGAGCCGCATTCATTCATTCAAAGAGCCGCATGCGGCTCGCGAGCCGCAATCTGGCCATGCCTGGTATATACTATACAAACTCTATTCGCATGTGCGAAGTAGTATCGATCGAAGATCCCTAAGTATCAACTTCACTGAAAGGCCTATAATTCCAACAACAAGAACATACAGAATTTTTCCACCATGTTCTTCTTTTCCTCATGCATTCTCGCATTGTTGCAGTGCTTTGAGGTGAGTTTTTAATCTATATCACAGAGTTGTATTTTTCCGTGGTATAGCATTTTTGAAGACCGTGCTAGTGTCAGTTACGTTTATTTGAATTTGAATTTTTATGGCAGATTTTTTTTTTAGTTTTTGTATAATTTACTACAAGCATACAAGTCATGAACATTTTTCTAATTGAAAACTGGTTGGTTTTGGTTGGAAATAATATACAATTCAGTTCAACACACACTCACTGGCATGTTCTTAGTTTTTCATCAAAAGACATGAAACATTCAAGTCAACAATTTTTGTAATTACATCTGGTGTAAGTCAATTTACGTCAAATAACTCTATCATACCGACCGCACCACGAAGAGTGTGAAAGGAAACGAAAGGATGGCAGCTCCATATGACATTCCATACATTTAACACATATAAAAATAATAAATAGCAAAAGTTGTTAACGATTTCAAATGAAAATGTTGGGAAGTGTAAAAAACATGAAATGGGTTTAAATCGATATTCCTGTGCGACATTAGATTCAACTAGATAATATATTTTTGTATTTCTCAACTAGATAACTAGATAATGTACCTTTGTATTTCGGTCAATTTCAATTCCCGCTTTCCCGGGAATCCGGTACAATATTAGTATCAGTTCGCCCAAATAAAATCGACTATTCGTAGGGATGCGGTATTTTCATTAGTTGGTCAGCATTGGCACAGTCACAAGTTGCATTTCCTCAAGAATTTTACGCATCGAATTCATCAATTGTGCACTATGGTATTCTTAAGTTGTTGAGATTAAAATTCTTCTTATTTGGGCATCTTTCAATATTCAATATTTTATTAGTTTTAGTTATTACTATTTTTATTAGTTATTACTATATTTAGTCTAACATTTAAAGTTAACGAAACGAGTGTGGTACTGCAACGTATCATTCATTAAAGCGACGAAACCGATTTGTATCAAATAAGGGCGACTCTGTGTTTACTCCAACTTTACTATTCTTAGCAACAATGCATTTACAGATAAATGTCAAATTTCGCATCATTCCTCAAAATCATTCATCCAAATAAAAATGATGAATTTTAATTTTGCCACGAAATACCAAAGTGGTAAATATTATAAAATGAGCAAAAGAATGGTGCTTCATGTCAATGCTTGTTCATCATTCATGTATGGATGCTAAAATTTCCAACCCGTTTTTTTACAGCAATGAAACATATTTATCGCAACAATAAACAATATTCATCACAGTAAAGAAACATTCGTCGTAGCCACAAAAGTTTTCCGGTTAATGGAATCATTTTCTAATTTTTTCTATAGTTACTTTTTTTTAATATTCCATTAAATACGCATGTGCTTATACAAAACAAATATAATTTTGAACTTTAATATCTCTTTAAGTTGAAGGGTAAGCAATTAATTGTATATGTTGGAAGAGGATTTGTATATTATGTATCTGATCTTTGCAAATACTGACCAAAACCTTGTGATTTTTTAAATTTAATTTCAAAAGTTATATTTAAAAGAGTCTTAAATGATATAAGGACTTACGAGCATAATTATATAATAGTCGTGTTTTGGTTACAAGCAAGCGATTATCGCTTGCTAAGTTGCACAGAAAACGGATTTTTAGCGTTAAGTAATTTTATTCAAAAATATGAAAATGGGTTGAAATCTGTAAAAGATTAGCGAAAATGATTCGCGTCGCTAAGTTCCCGCTAAGTGCTTCATACAAATCAAGCGATTATATAAGCAAGCGGTGTAACTAAAACACGCTTATTATCTCGATAGGAAATTTAGTTCCAGAGTAACACCCGATTATGTATTAAATCTTTGTATAATTTAAACTAATACTTTATGTACGAAATCGATACAACTAATTTCTCCTGAGATTGTGACACAAAGCTGTGAAAGTTCAAAACGTGTTTGTCGCCGCTAAGCATTTTTCGGTTGTATATAAACATAGAGGGCTGTCTGTCATAGGACAGATGTAGTGACAATGTACTTTATAAAAAATACGCTAGTTTCATCTATATCCCTTATAGATGTAGAGATGGTTGGTGTAAAAGTTAAGTAAGTTTCACAGATATTAGGGTGCCAAATTTAAAATAAAAGTTCATCCTCTTTAGATGCATTAAATAAAAGATTTCGTAACACATTGCAAAACATATAACTACGTTTTTTCCTCTTAGTGGTACAAAAGTGAACTGCATTTTCAACGGGAATTCCCGGGATCCAGGGAAATTCATTTATTTTTCCAGCTTCCCCGGGAAATGAAAAATATCGGGAATTTGCATTCCCTAGTCTCAAGTAAATCAAAAAATTGTGCAGGTACGTGGACTTGGCATCAGAAATCGGGTTTGACCCTGATCATGACAATTTTTCTTTACAGGCCAAGGCAGATGTCTGTTGAGGAGCAGAGAATTATTTCTGATTTTACTGCAATAAATCCTAAGCATTCCGAAATTTTCCATTGTGACTTTCCGCAATATAGTAGCTCTTTCTTCAGTTCGTAATTCTTTCTTGTAAGTCTTTCAGAAGCAATGTAAAAATACTCCATAAAATGGCGAAACGTCAAGAAACTTTGAAATATTTTACACATTAAGCAGTTATAAACCTTTGAATTGTTATGGTTTATTTGGAACCCTCAACGTAATAGTTTTTAGTTGTAATTTCCTTTAAGGCTATAAGAGATCATGTTTTCCCCGGTTAGTGAAAAAAATGTAAATGCCGCGGGTGGGATTCGAACTCACATTCGCTGGACGATCGTTTCGATGTTTGTGAAGCATTATCTTCACCAGCGTCTAGCCCGTTAAGCCACTGCGGTGTGTATTTACACAAGTCCGAAGACATATATTGATTGTGCAGAGTGATTGGTTGTCGGTACTTACACATTGCTTTCCTACTTACACGCACTGATGCAGAAGTTTTGAAAGTTCTATTTGCATGATCTCTTATAGCCTTAAAGGAAATTACAACTTTAAACACAACGAGGATCTAAGACAACTACATTTGAAACATATGGTAGGGCCAACCCAAAACAGAACGAGACAACTACAATTAGAATAGCTCGTTCTACAAATATAACTTTCAAAACTTCTGCATCAGTGCGTGTAAGTAGGAAAGCAATGTGTAAGTACCGACAACCAATCACCCTGCACAATCAATACATGTCTTCGGTTAGTGACTTGTGCAAATACACACCGCAGTGGCTTAACGGGCTAGACGCTGCTGAAGATGATGCTTCACAAACATCGAAACGATCGTCCAGCGAATGTGAGTTCTAATCCCACCCGCGGCATTTACATTTTTTTCACTAACCGGAGAAAACATGATCTCTTATAGCCTTAAAGGAAATTACAACTTTAAACATAAAGAGGATCTAAGACAACTAAATTTTTAATAGTTTTTAGTTACTGTATTTGTAAATGTTCTCAAGGGTCTTAAGTAGTATAAATTTAAAGGATTTAGTCATATCCATGTGCTTAAATTTGTACACTACCAGCGAAAAATTAAAAAAAAAATATGAGCTGTACATTAAAAAGTGCTTATAGGTCAAGAGTTGTTAACTTAAAAAAGGGCAAAGAGGTGGAAGTGCCCTAAACTGGCAACACTCGCTCCAGTATAGACAAACTGAGGCCAATGTAGACCGATGTGATACCACGTCCCAATCGGTGAACCTATAAATTGTCTTGGTATGGTTTGGGGCCGTTCAAGTGGTATGACACCGCATTCCGAGATTCCAGAATGAGGCTGAAGAAGAGACGTATATAAGTCTCTGGAGGACCAATCAGCGCTCCGCATAAAGGTCCTAAGATTACTCAGTTTATCTGTTAGATCCAACATGCAATAAGATCCCAGACACTGTCTCCTACTCACATAAAGGCAGGGTAGCAGCAAAGGGATTGTTCGACACTGTCATCGCCTGCGTCATCCGCTCAGCTTCTGAAGTGCTCATGGGCTAAGGCTACAAGTTGAGACGCGTGTCTGCCTATTAAAGAGTGCCCAATGACCATAGGTACTGATGCAGAGATATCTTGTCTAGGACAAATTAACAAAAAATTCAAAATTGTCCATGTAGTGGAGCACAGTGGGATATTTCATGATAGGGCGGTCAGAATATCATAACATTTGATTGGATTGGTGTGTCATAACGCTTTTTTTAAGCACATCAGCCTATAATTTTTGCTTTAAAACGTAAAAATCGAATCGAAAAAGTTCTTAAGGGTTAAAAATAGGTTTTCACATTTTGTTAAGTTTTGTATAAAAGTAGGGTTTTCTTTTCCCGGGAAATTTTTCACGCCAGGAAAACGGAACTAATAATTGGATATCACGAGATCCCGGAATTGAAATAGATTAATAATCAGTTTTACTTAGCAATTCCAAACAAAATCTTTAGTGTTCACATTGGATTTTCCGGGTTTGATTCAAAGTCGAGGCGCATTCAAGAAGTGGTGTAACTACGAAACAAACAACCAGAGCCATTTTGTTTACTCTGGTATATTTTCAGAACCAAATTCAGCACAGATGTATACTTACTTATGTAGCTTCAAACAAGCCCGAGGGGTGTAGGGCCTTACAAAATGAGGATAATATGTTTCTCCAACCGATCTCCGGCGTTTCACCTCCACTCGGTAAATCCGATCTCTCGCAGGCAATATTCCACCTGGTCCTCTTTTTTTATGTCCTTCGATGACGTCCAATCTTTACTGAGGAGTTCGTGTCGGTCAATGTTATTCAACAAAGGCATGGCAGCTTACCAGCAATACCAAGCTCCCACACAGCTTGTTACAGTTTTCCCCGTGTCGAAGGCAGCCTTATAATCCACAAAGAGGTGATAGTGTCGATATGTTTTTCTTGGTGTTTCTCCAGGATTTGTCGTAGCGTGAATATCTGGTCGATAGTTTACTTTCCAGACTTTTAGCGGTTTTACCTCTTCGGACATTACGCTGGAGTGGACCTTGTAAGCGATGGATAAAAGGCTTATTCCACATTGGTTTCTACATATACTCGGGTCGACTTTTTTGAAAATAAGGTACAGTATGCTAAGACTCCAATCGTCAGGTGTGGATGTATGCATATTTCCAACTCATTGCCGCCAGCCTTAAACAGCTCAGCCGGTAGTCCTTAGGAATCAGCGGCTTTGTTGTTATTAACCGGAGAAGTTGCAGGTCTAACTTCGCTTTGGCTAGAAGGAAGTAGTCGTCGCCATCCGCATCTATATCGAAGTATCCTAGGTCAAGCAAAGCATAGAAGTGATCCCGCCATATACCCAAAGTACTTTTCACATCTTTGACAAGAATCCCGTCCTAATCTCTACAGAAGGGGGCCTGAACCATTCACGTTGGTTTGGATTTGTACTTTTTGGTAGATTTTACGGGCCTCATACTTCCTTCTGTATTATTAAATTTTCTCACTCTGACGCTTTCTCCACAACCATTGTTTCTTCATAAACAAACGGGATTCTTCTCTCCTCCTCTCCCCATTCCGCTCGGTTGTGACTCGCGTTGCAATTGACTAAAGCATTGCCATACGTGCAACATTATTTTCATCACTTGCAATGCCACACTCTTTATCGTACTAAGGTTTGTCTATGAACGGGTTTCCTTAAACAAGTACACTCAAACCGGTACATAACCGATTTATACATACCCTCACCCTAACTCAATCACCCTTACGTTGAACGGACAAATGTGACCATATTCAGTAGCAGAATGACATTGAGATCAATATTATTTAATACCCAACTTAGTTATGAGCTTCAGTGTTATTGGAGAATTTTTGTGACTACCAAACAATTGCCCAATAAAAAATGGTGCTTCGCGGTAAGCAGGTTTGTAAGGGAGAAACGAAAAATCGTCCCTTACAAACCCGCTTACATGAGGTATCATTTTTATATGGCGAATTCCCACTTGGAAGCACTAGTTTGTTACAAAATAAGCGCATTTTTCATGGTATATTAGAAGCTGTAAATTCATGGCCTTCAGTAAGTGCTTCGTTATAGCAGCAAGAATATCATGAATTCCTCCTGCCTTAAAGAAACAAATAAAAGAATAAACATTTTGTATATACATACACTCGTCTGTAGTTAAATTATTTTATAAAAAACACTTTTTTACACCCGTTCAGTTTATTCCACTTGTTATTTGCACAGAAGCAAATCAAAGACTCATCATTATTTTTTATTACGCCATCAACACATAACACACGTTCGGCAATGATTCGTGTACATTTTCGTTTGCTTACAACCTGATTCCTCTTAAGGGAATATGTAAGCTCTTGAAATTTTTGTTTTCTTATATTTATTTTATTATGAAAAAAAATTGTAAAGTTTATTACGAAGCGCTTACATATGCGCTTCGGTTTTGCCCTGCATCTGAAAACCTAAAAATTTTTATTGGGTGCCCGCCCAATCTTTATATGGGAGGTACAAAATTGGGCATGGCGAAGTTGTTTTTTTTTTTATTTTATTTTTTTTTTTTTTTATTTTACATCTTTATTTACAATTTGTATTTACATGATTACAGGGTATTGAGATTTTATCAATAGATATTACAGCAAATATAGTTGGTAATCACCGATATGAGAATTTGTTACAATATTAAATTTTTTAAAGGGAAATTAGGTAAAACCTTTATATGAAAAGAAAAAAAAAGAATTCAAATATTTTTAGAAAATATGTATGCATATGATAGTATTATAAATGATTATAATAGTATCATAAGCATATCATTTTCAAAGTGATAATTTCCGAGTACATTTTACTTTTATGGTATTTCTCTACATTCTCTTATCAGCTGATAAGCAGAATTTTCTATATTGTCACAATACTTGTTATTTAGTCTACGTATGAAATCGTAAATTTTTTCATAACCTGTTTCGATGTGAAGGAGGTGCGTTGGATATCTCCAATGTCTTTTATTTATTATCTTAAGGCATTTGTTTTAAAGAATCTGTAGTTTCTTATGATGTATTTTTGCAGCTTTGTACCAGATTGGACATGCATAAGTAAGTGTAGGTCTTATTACGCTTTTAAAGATAAGGTTTTTGTTTTTGTTGTTGAGTGAGGATCGTTTGCCTATTAGGGGCCACAAAGCTCTGATTGTTCGTAACGACGTTTTACAGATTTCCTCGATGTGCTTACCGTAGTTGAGCTTTTTATCTAGCACAACTCCTAGATATTTAACCTCATTCTGAATGGGAATTAACTCATTTCCAATATTAAGTTTGCGTCTTGGTATCCTTTTAGGTGATTTGTTGAAGGGAAATATAATGGCTTGTGTCTTGCTGGGATTAATCTTAATTTTCCACTTGAAAAAGTACTAATTGCATTGCGCAAATCCTTTTTCCATTTTTTTCTGAAGGGCAGTTGTAAGTTTACTGGATGTAATTAGGGCTGTGTCATCCGCGTAGTACGCAGTCTTGAGGTAGGATGGAGGAGAAAAATCTGATTTATATATCGAATACAATAAAGGTGACAATATCGAACCTTGTGGCAAGCCCGTTGTTATTGACCTTGGGGATGATAATATTCCATTAACCGAGACAACGAATGATCTGTTGCTCAGAAAATCTGCGATGAGTTTGCATAAGTATTTAGGGAAGTTAGACTGTATAAGTTTATAGATTAACCCATTATGCCAAATGGTGTCAAATGCCTTTTCAACGTCCAAAATAATTAGACCAGTAGAATGTCTTTTACGTTTATTCGTGTTTATTAAATTGGTAATTCGGTTGATCTGATGTACAGCGCTATGATGTTTCTTAAACTCAAATTGCTCATTGGCTATAATGGACGCACTGGTAGCATAATCAGATATTCTAATTTGGATAATCTGCTAGGATCAATTTTAGGTTTATTTGGTTTTGGAATGGGCAACACTTTTGCCGTTTTGAAATGATTTGGAAAATATTGTAGGCGAATGCAGCTATTAAAAATTATTACCAGTAATTGAATTGCTTTAACGGGCAAATTTTTTATTAAAATATTAGAAATGGTGTCTAGGCCTGGGGATTTCGATGCCTTAAGCGATGTAATTAGGGAAGATACTTCATCCAACGACGTCAGAACATCATTGTTAGATTGTATGGCTTCTGTTTTGAAGTGAGTGACCTTGGAATTTACTTTGCTATCTATGGAATGTCTATAATTACATGTGAGGTTATTTGAAGTGGCAAACGCATCCGATAATACTTGAGCCTTTTCGTTGTCTGTATTAATTTTCCTATTGCCCCGGGTAAAGTGGGGAATTTTCTTATTGGATTTCCCTCTTAAACTTCTGCTTATTTTCCAGAACGATTTATCACCTGGCTTTAACTTTGATAACATTTTATTCCACTTCCTGTTCCGTTCCGACATTATTTTAATGTCAATCATTATAGATATTAGTTTGGTACACTGATCATAGAAGTTGGCTTGACATTGGATTCCCGTTCTTTGTCTTCTTCTATTTAACGCGTTTCTTGTCCTGATTAGTTTCACGGTATCTTCAGGTAACCCAAAACTACTGGAATTACTTGCTTTCGGCGTTGATTGGTCCCGTGCTTCTGAAGCGAGTTTAGTGAATTTTTTAATCTCGAGGTCAATTGATTCTTTGCAGCTATAAGAATCGGTATTTATAGAAATCCTGTTTTCGATAATGTTCCTAAAACGTATCCAATTTGTCAATTTGTAGTTGTAGTAACCGGTGTCAAATGAGTTTACAGCCGAATGTTCGATTAAACATACAACAGGACGATGATCGGATGGGATTTCGAATCCAAGTACATCGAGATTTACATTAAGTGTAGTGTTGCTTAAAACTATATCGATTACGGAACTGTTACGATTACGTTGATATGGGAAGCAGGTCGGACTGTTTGGATGAAACACGAAAAAATTATGGTTTTGTTGGAGGTTGAAGAGAACATTTCCAACAGTATTACGAGTTGTGCAGTTCCAAGAGGAGTGTTTTGCGTTAACATCACCTAAGATTATGAATTCGTTACTGGACGAAGTTAATTTCAAGATATCGCTAGAAAAGCTAGATGCATATCTAGGAGAATATGCAGTAGATATAGTGATGGCTCTGTTGTTTATCCTTACTTCGATAGATAGATTTTCTATAATTTGAGTGGTTGCAATACTTAGTAATTTGTGTTGGATGGATCTACGAACGACCAGAGCTACACCTCCTCCTCTCGAGTCTAGTCTATCATTACGATATATTAAATAATTCTTAAAAAATATTTTATGAGTTACATTAAGGTGTGTTTCATTTAGTGAAGCAATTTGAATGCTTTATTTTTCAAGCAAATATTCTAATTGAGTTACATGTGATGGGTTGGTAATGCCATTTACATTAAAATGAAGAAGTTTTATTACATTTAAATTATCGTAAGCCATAAGCGTACTTTACCATTGACATCACCACTTGGATTTGTTGTATTTTTGTTGTACAGCGTTGAAGATCATCCAATGCTGTCATAAATATGTCGAAGAGATCATCTACGCTGAAGAGATCATTGTTTGTTGCTCTTACTTGTGCAGCGTAAAGGGGCCCTTAGACCTGTGGATAAGTTGCAGCGACTTCAAGTTGACATCAACTTATCCATGGTGTAATGTGAAGTTGGTGGTTTGTACAAACTAGTTGATGTAAAATCAAAGCCATTTTGATTTTTTGAAGTTGATATCAACTTATCCACCAGTGTAAGGGGAAGGTGCATCAACTTTCATTCGCATTTCGGTGAGAAACGTTCATGAGGCAACATTATCGGCAAAATGTAAATAATTGAACCAAAAATAAATTAATTAAACATTATCGGAAAAATATAAACTAAATAAATAGGATTTGTAAATATTTAAAGAAAATAAAAATGGCGTTTTTTCGTAAAATTTGTGATATTTTCGCAGTGCGCTCACCACCTTTCATTTCGACATCTGACAAGAAAACGTAGTTGCCTCAACTAGTTTGAGAGTGTAAGGGCAAAATCGAAGTTGATGTCTAGTTATCGAAGTTGATGTCAACTTGAAGTCGAGCAACTTATCCACAGGTCTAAGGGCCCCTTAAGACAAACCGTTATTGATTCTATTGTTATTTTGTTGAACACTTGTTGGAAGATCAGTATTGATGAATTGAGCTGCGTTGTGTTGCTTGTTGTTGTGCAGTCGAGAATTTCTGGTTGTCGCTCTGGCTCTTGTTTCCAAATATAGGGAGCGCAGAGGGCAGTTAATGTCGTTTGCAGAGTGATCCGTACGATCTTTACCATGCTTTTTGCAATTGAAGCAAGTGAAAACAGCTGGGGTTCTATTATGGTTTTTGAGAGGACAGTCATTGGTGTGGTGTTGATTGGCACAAATCATACAGGCTGCTCTACGATGACAATGCTCTCCGCCATGACCGTACATATGTAAGGCAGTTCCAACATTGCGTTGGATTATCATTCTTCTTTGCTTTGTATTTCTTCCATGAGACAATAACATTGCAAATGGTTTTAACATTTTGGAGCGCTTTCGGGTTGAAATTTTTTCTAACAAATTGTACTTTGTAAACTGCATTGTCAACTGAGCTAAATTGTGTCTTTATTTCGGAAACAGATGAAGGCATTAAGTTGTAGCCTTGAATTTCTTTTTTAATGTCTTCAGTGCTGATTTTGGGAAGACCGTACAGAAATATGTTGTACAAACGATTCTCTTTTGGATTGAAAGAATGAAACTCTACTTTCTTGTCCTGCAAAACTTTTTTGCAAAGTTCGTATTTCTCAAAGCTTTGTGGAAATACCTTAGTTCCAATGGAGGTTCTTTTGAATACTGAATACTTACCCAATAGTGTTTGGAGTTCCGTAAGCGTAGTATTAGTATCGACGACTAAAGGTGGTGGTTTGGTTTGTTTTACATCTTGGATATTGGATTCAGGTTCGAATTCCATGTCATTGAGATCTGCTAACGCGCTGAACCGATTAGTTGATGTTGACGGCAAGTTAGAAAGCATGCTTAAGGGGAGAGGGCGAGACAAGTTGTGGTGTCTCATTATGCTGGACCTTCTCGGGTTCCGAGGAAGTGATTTGGCCCCAGGGGCCATCATAAATTTCGAATCTCTAATAGTGTATTCGTATAAAAATAATACCTCGCGTATTTGAAGACACGACTGTTTTCTGAGCAATTCAGTATCGAACTGGCGAAGTTGTTAATTTTTTGTTACACAGAAGCTTTTGCCAAAATATTGATGAGAACCAAATGTTATTAAGATCGGTGTGGCTTACTGGAGATATCGAGTCGGGCAACCGGAAATTGGATCAGGTTTTTTATGGGTGGTACGAAACTGGGCGAGGCACAATAACCAACTATTAATTACACAGTATGTTTTAGCAAAATACTGAATAGTACCGAATTTCATGAAGATCGGTTGTGGCCTACGCGTTATCGTGGCTACCAACCGGTCATCCGCCCAGCTTTTGTACGGGGGGTACCAGAATGGGGTAGAAATCTCGCCAGACAGACGGACATCGTCTTAAAAAGCCTTAAAACGAATTGCGTCCAAAGATACTAAGGATCTAATATGACTTATTCTCTGTGTTAAATTTTTCCCTATGAAATGATAAATACCCCCGTCCCTCTGGGTGAGGGTAGAAAAATTTTCTTCATATGAACTACCGGCTGGAGATATTGCACCTACTAGTGCCATGCCCAATAACGTTTCAATCTAAATTCTTGTTTCAATTTGAATATATTTTTTCACATTTTATTTTTATCGACATTTTTATTTTATTACAAATTATAACTGTTTAATTTTCCTAAACATTTATTGCATTGTGGTTAGATATAATATACTATGCACTATTATAAACTTGTTATACGACTAAATGATCAATAGTGACACTTTCATAGTAAATTCCAAGAATGTAACAACTAAGTGAAAATACTAGCTAAGCAGAAGAAAGGCGTACAAATTTGCCACATAAATGCTCAAAGTTGTAGGCCTAAACTCGACGAATTTAGGTGGACTTTTCAGAATTCGAATATGGATATTATTTGTGTTTCAGAGACATGGCTAGATAAGTCAGTCCCAGATTGTCTTATATCCCTTCATGGTTATAAAGTATTTACATCTGATCGATCGGCTGGATGTGAATATGTTAAGAATAATATTACTAGTAAATTTTGCAGTAAAACAGATCTAAATGATAAAGTTGAGTATATTTGTCTGGAGATAAAAACTTTTGGAAAAAATATGTTGGTTGGCTCTGTATATAGATTAAACGCTATACACTAATATAAAAATAGCTGGTGATTTCTATTCGAACATTCTCTCAGAATCACTATTTAAACACAGTATGAAATAATTAGGTCTCACTCCAGTTAATTCTTCAACTCCTACTCACTTTATAAGAACTAATGGTACGAGTACTCTTCTAGACCTAATTTTCGTTGGCGACGTATCTGAAGTATTCCTTTATGATCAACTTTCTGCTTCATGTTTGTCTAAGCATGATTTAGTTTTTGTTGCATATGACTCTGCCCTAGATAAAAAGGTGCAATCACGTACTTATCGAGATTTCAAAAACTTAAATTACATTTTTTTGAATGTAAATGTTTCTAATACACACTGGAATGATGATGAACTGCTTGTTTTTCTCGAGGATAATATTGTATAACTTTGTAATGAGACAGTACCATTGAAGACGAAGATTACATCTGCGAAGAATAATCCGTGGTTCAATGTTTCTATCAAAGATGCCATATAACCCAGAAAATTAGCGTTCTCGCAATGGAAACGTTTTAAAACCCCTGAACTTAAACCAAAGATTAGTTCAGCCAGAAAGGTGGTTAATCTGCTAATAAAGTTTGCAAAATCTGAATATTAATCTAAGCGATTTGGTTCAGCTCCCGAAGCCGGTCAAACCTGGAAAACGATGAGAGACATTGGTATTTGCAATACGGATAAAGGTAAACACTGCTCAGTTGATGCTGATGACATAAACAAATTTTTTAGCAACATTCCTATGGTTGCAGCGGATAATAATGTTTACTGTTATATATCTTATGATGCTAATTATAGGAATATACCAAATATACATAAGTTATCAAATATATATAAGTTAATATCATAAAATCAACTGCAGGAGGACTTGATAATATGTACTGAACACTCTCAATACAACAAGTTATTTCCCCGAAAAATGGAAACAAGCAAAAATAATTCTAGTTCCTAAATCTAATACGGAGTACCAACCAATTGCTATTCTAAGTTTCCCGTCAAAAGTTTTGGAGCAAATTTTACATCGCCAAATAAGTGGTTTTATTCATGAACATAATTTAATGTCTGACAATGTCTGGTGACTGAAAAGCATTGTGTGCTCAGCATGTGGAGAGACCACTTTTCAGCGCTACTCCACTCAAATTCTTCAACTGAAGATCAGGAAATAATGATAGTGGGAGATAGTGTAGATTATACCCCCCAAGGTGTGATTAGAACGGCGATCTCCAGGCTTAAGAATAACAAAGCCGCTGGTGCGGATGTGCTATCCGCTGAACTTTTTAAGGCAGGTGGCGAAGGACTGCTGGCCGACATGCATTGACTTATATTCCTGTATATGGCTGGGGGAATCTAGTCTGGAGTCTCACTGTATTATTTCCTGTATTCAAAAAGGGTGATCCGTGTGTATGTTCCAACTATCGCGGTATCAGTCTTTTATCCATCGCGTATTCGTTTTATGTGAAAGACTAAAGTAAATTATTAAATACCAGATTGGACTTTATCAGTGTGGTTTTAGACCAGGCAAGTCCACGACTGACCAAATATTCACGCTACGCCAAATCCTGGAAAAGACCCATGAAAATCAAATCGATACATACCACCTTTTTGTCGATTACAAAGCTTCTTTCGATAGCCCCATACGGGAAAACTGTACGTAGCTATGTCCGAACTTGGGATTCCGGCAAAACTGATCCGCCTCTGTAGAATGACGCTGACCAACACCAAATAAGCAGTGAAAGTGGGGACAGACCTCACTGAAACATTCTGTCCTAACCGAGGACTGAGACAAGGCGACACACTTTCGTGCAATCTCTTCAACATCTTAATGGAGATAATAATGAGAAAAGCTGCAGTAAATACGAACAAGGTGGGTGTTGCAACGACTAGAGAAACCTCTTGACTTGGTCCGCAATTGAACGTTAACAACCGATTTAATTTTTAAGTGGTAGATTAATTTGCCTACCTTGTATCCGCCGCGAACAAGGACAACAACGTCAGCTGGAGATAAATAGGAGAATTGTGCTTGTACAGAGATGCTCATTTGGGCTCATCAAACAGTCTAGGAACAAAGCCCTCTTTCGACGGACAAAAGTCCAGCTATATCAGACTCCCATTTTACCTGTCTTGACATATGGCTCCGAAACTTGGGTCATATCGCAAGGGGATGAAAAACACCTGTGAGTATTCGAGAGAAAAATTCTTCGTAAAATTTATGGTTCTGTTAGGGAAAACGGCGAGTACCGACGTCGCTGGAACCTATATAATTTATATTCTGAAGTGGTCATAGCTAGGCGAATCTAATTGGGCCAGTTGCGGTGGCCAGGCGATGTTATCAGAATGGATGAGGATGAGCCAGCGCCAAAGGTTTTCGATGACGTACCCGATGGTAGCTGGAAAAGAGGACGACCAAGACTCCGCTGGAAAGACCAGGCAGAAGAATCCCTCCGTATCCTAGGTGTTGCCAACTGGCGAGAAAAGGCGAAGGATAGGGACAGTTGAAAGAATATGCTAAATGTGTTTAATTTGCTTGTTTAATTAATATAACGGGTTTTTCAATAAGAGCGCTACAAAATTTAAATAAAACAAAACCGGTTTTAGATACCAATGAAATTCTTTATTCCTGTGAAAGTTGTACAATAAATTTCGTTTATAATTTTACGAAATTTATTGTGTTTAGTTTACGAAATGTTTAGTTAGTTCAAACTTAAATTTTTTTTTAGTTAAATGCACGAAAGCTTTTTTTTATATTAAAAATTTGTTTTTGTGCATCGCGATGGTGATGTGAGAAATGAAAAAAAAACCCTTCGCAGAGCTTCGCCGACCCTGATGACTTTATTTTGGCCCAGTGGAAGTCAATAACCACTCTTTACCATTTAAAATTTTTACAAACAGGGGCATTGATGTATGGTGGTCCAAACCCCTGTGTTTTGGTTTTATTTCTTTTGGTTTTATTTTTTTTGGTTTTATTTCTTTTTGTTTGATTTCTGTTTTTCATGTGTTTTTTTGTTGGTTGTTTTTGATTCGTTTCGGGTTAGTATTTTGTTTTTTTTGTTAGCTTTTCCAGTTTTAACGTCCAGAAAAGTGAGACGTGGAAAAATCGGGCCACGGGAGCAAGCTGGTTATGCCCACCTGGCCCGACTATTTCGATAGTGCTCCAACAAGGGAGTATGTTTTTCTCATGTATTCTTGGAAAAGTTTTTCTTCTATAGTTCCATACACATATGTATGCATATAAGTATGTACATACAATTGTGTGTGTTTCTCAGAAGATGCAATTTTTTCCAGTAATTCCGAAGAAAAGTCATCTCCCAGCAACACAACCATTACTCTGAAAAGAGGAATAGGAGAAAACCCTATTTTAGAACAATTTTAATCAGTTAAAACCTGAAAATAGAATAGTTTATCTAGACTACTAATCTTTACTTACCTCGTTGTGTGTGTTGAATGAATTTTTCGTGGCTGTTATTGCCTATTTTCACGTTGTCAATATGTGCTAAAACAGTGTGGCCATATGAAAGTCCGGAATAGTAAATTTTTGTTAGTGTAGTGTATGTATGAGTAATAGTAACCGGTTTAATGAATGAAATCGGGTCGTCCATTTGTTTTTTTAAATTTGAACTTTCGTCTTGACGGCATAAAATAATATAAGAGAACAGGAGTTATGTTAATGTTTATAATTCTGTTAAGAGGGAAGTTATGTTAATATAACGACTCAAGTAGTGAAAAGAGATGGCTAAGGACCTAAAAAACCGCCAAACAGTCTCAGAAAAGAGATAGTTAAGGACATAAAAAAAACCGTCAAAAGTCTCAGAAAAGAGATGGCTAAGGATTTGGAAACCGCCCAAAACTTAGGAAAGAGATAGTTAAGGGTTTGAGGACCACAAAAATAAGGAAAAGGATGAATAGTCGATTGAATTGGATTGGAAAACGCATTAAACATGGCTACAGTGGGAAGAATTATGCCAAGCTAGTCCATGACAAATTCTAGCGGCAATAGTGTACTAGTAGGCGCGGCCTAGATCGGATGCTGCAACAATTGTAATCCGAAAAATAAGTTTTATAGTGGTTCAGACTAGTGTGATTAAATTAATGTAACACGTACAACGAAAAAAATAACACAGCCCAACGCGAACACCAACCTTTTGGCGTCATTTTTTTAACGGAGGAAATCATAAGAGTCAACTAGGAACAAGTGGGTATTGAAGAGATAATTTAAAACCTGCATGCTTTATTGAATAATAACGGGTTTTTCAATAAGAGCGCCACAAAAATTTTTTTAAATAAAACAAAACCGGTTTTAGATACCAATGAAATTCTTTATTCCTGTGAAAGTACGTTCGATGCCATTGTGTATGGAACTCGATTTCTTTTGCATGGCCACCACGGGCACGCTTCCAACAGTCCAGACGCTGAACCCAATTTTCGACGGTTTTCAAGCATAAATCGGCCGATACTGCTGCAATTTCACGTTCGATATTCGTACGAAGTTCATCAATCGTCGCTCGCTTGTTGGCATAGACCAAAGACTTGACGTAGCCCCACAGGAAATAATCTAACGGCGTCAAATCTCACGACCGTGGCGGCGAATCGAATGGGCCATTTCGTGGGATAACACGTTCACCAAACTTGGTTTCCAATAAATTGATTGTGGCATTCGCTGTGTGGCTTGTGGCGCCGTCCTGTTGGAACCACATGTCCTCCAAGTCCATATTATCCAATTGGGGCCAAAAATATTCGGTTATCATTGAACGGTAGCGATTCGCATTCACAGTAATGTGCCGGTCTTGATCATCACGGAAGAAGTACGGCCCAATGACGCCGCCGGTTCATAAACCGCACCAAACCTTAAATTTTTCGCCGATACAATGATGACTCATGGGTTACGTGTGGATTGCTGTCTGGCCAATAACGCATATTTTGCTTATTGACGAAGCCATTCAGCCAGAAATGAGCCTCATCGCTGAAGATGATTTTCCGATGAAAATCCGAATCATTTTCAAGTTGTTGCTCAGCCCAATTCACGAACATACGACGCTTATGGTGGTCAAGCGGCTTCAGTTCTTGCGTCAATTTGATCTTGTAAGGATGTAGGCCAAGATCTTTTCGCAAAATTCGCCACAACGACGTCACAGAGATGCCCAATGCTTGAGAACGACGTGTGAGATACACATTTGGGCTTTCTTGAACTGAAGCCTCAGCAGCAGCAATATTCTCGACACTACGGGCACTTCTTTGTCTCACTGCCACGGGAACATTTTGTACTGTGCCTGTGGATTCAAATTTTTCCACTAGACGCTCAATTGTTGATCTGGTAGGACGATTATGACAACCATAAAGTGGACGTAGCGCTCTTAAAGTTAAGGCCACTGACTCCAAATTTATATGTCTTTCCATGATGAAATGGCAAACCTTACTGAAGAGAAATGTCAAAAGAGCGGGAAAAAATATGGCGTCGTTTGCTGTCCCTATCGATTTGCTTTTGTAGCGTCTCTGTTGAAAAACCCGTTATAACAAATACAGGTGTATGGTACTGAGACAACAGGCCAGGACCATTCGGACGAACCTGGAATAATTCCCTGTCAAGTTGTATCATAAAACTAATGAATGTGAGTATTGCCGAAAAAATATAGTTACGGTGGCAAAACTAAAATAGATGTATTTAAAATAGAGATTGGTACCGTCCTCAATCTGGACCAGGGCCAGCGATCATATCATCTCAAGTGGAGGACAGAAGTTTCCATAAGGCATCAACAAATGCTTCAGTGCCATGTCCGATCCGGGAACTATAAGCATAAATTGTCCAGGTAACAATACATTTATATGTAATTATTGGGCCTTTGATAATTAATACTGCTGCGCTGAAAAAAATACATACCAATTGGAAAGAAAAGGCTACTCTAAACAGGAGAAAGCCCAAACGAAGAAAAATTATTAAATCAGATTAGTATTTAAACAAGATAATATTGAACAGGAAAAATAATTGAGAAAAAAAATAAAAATTCTAAACTATCACAAAAAATAAAATATATAAGATTGAATAAAGCCTACAGGAAAAATGTATATGTTAAAAAATTGTGTATGTGATTTTAAGTTTTTCTTGTTGCATTATAAAAAGAAAAAAATTTATTTAAATTAATGTTCAGTATTCAGACCACCTCGACTCAACGAAGAAAGGTTTTTTTGTATAAGATACCAGTAACCATTTTTTGAAAATTGAAAATTAACTTATAGGTTTTAGGGGGCCCCTTCATTCCATATAAAAATAGATATTTGTAATTTGAAACTCCTATATTTTGTGAGTGGTAGATCGTAAGATTGAGACAAAGTGGTTTTCAAAATTGTGCGGTCAAAAGTTGACCTGTAAGAACATATGTATTTCGTCGTACCTGGACCATCTGAAAGAACTTTTGTTCGGTTGAGCATACTCGATTGTTAGTACCAAATTTTATTGTGTTTGATTATAGTTTTTTTTCTGGATTTTTGACTGTATGCTTTATAACTATATCAATTACTTGCATTTGCCCTTTTGGCTGCACGATCAATTTATAAAATCAATAAATTTTAACGATGAATGTGTTGTTAAAACGTTTAATTTAGGGATGATAAAGTAAGGTAAGTGGTGAAGGTTTTTTTTTTGGTGTTCTGGGGTCACAATCGATGGAGGGATGACTCCGTGGCCATGGTAGGTGGGTCAAAAGGGGATAACACTCCTTATTTTATTTTGTTCCACATATCAATTGATACGATCCTGGAGCCAGTATGAAGAGATGAATACACTCCCTGGAGAAGTCTCTGAAATACCCAGCCGGTTAAAATTCATACTGGGGCCGATAGGGACACGTAACATTGTTGATATCGGCTTCATTCTAAAGAAACACATACGTTTGCACTTTCAAAGATTCAACTCCAGCAGATTTCAGTTACACCATGTGTAGAACGAATCCAAGTCATCTTCCAATAATTGGCCGTAACTCAGAAAAATCATCATATCATCAGCATACATCAAAATATTCGAAAATTTAATAGCTTGAGGTAAATCATTAATAAATAGTGAAAACTAGAGGGATCCAAGATGGCTTCCTTGCGGTACACCTGATAGCACATGAATACTTTTTGGTTACACATTTTTAAAGCGTACATTTTGTTTAATCTTTGCCAGATAAGAGTTTATCCATTTTAAGCTAAGTTGAGTAAAGTCCTTCCACTGTAAATTCTTTTAGAAAAAGTTTATAGTTAGCCTTGTCGAACGCATTGCTCAAGTCAATACACAACGAATCAAACAGTTTGTTTTCCTTGACGAAAGCCACGATTTACTAAAGTTGTAAGTTGCATAATATTTGTTGAATTCGAGCATCTTTTTTGGAAGCAATTTTGCAGAGGAGATCTTAAAGTATTTACTTGATGGCATAGGTGATCCGTTATGAGTTTTTCAAAAAGTTTTGGTTTAGTACTTAATTTTGCAGTACCTTTATAATTCGTGATATCCGATTTATTTCCAGATTTAAATCGCGGAGTAATTCAAGAAACCTTCCACATTTTCGGAAAATATCCATATTTAATTAAAGTATTAAAGATGAGAGTCAGTGGGAAGCTAGAGCATCAGCATCAGGATTTGTTCAAATTCAAACCAAGAAATGGAATAGATATTGGTTGATTAGATTAGAATAATAAATAGAATAAAATATTAGAATAAAGTAAACGTTGGAATCATCAAAAGTTGCTTCCGAATAAGTTTTAGAGAAAAAATCACCAAACAAGTTACTTATAACACTATCATCTCCAGATGATATTTCAGAACCGCTGGAAAGCCAGTTGTTTTCTTTTAGAGTTAACAAATTTTAAAACTATTTTGGATCACGTTTAAAATTGTTCTGCATTTTGACCAGATAACTTGAGTAACACGAATTATTCAACGAGTTATAATTTGCGCGACTAATCAACTATCTCTCATGTTCGAAATGAACCCAGTTTGTTTATATTTTCTGAAACGTTTGTTCCTAATGTCCTTAGCTCTAGCCAGTTTATTAGTATTTCAAGGAGGTCCAGACAGTTCTCTAGTGATTTATTTAGGGACACAAATATCCATAAAATAATATATATATCTTGTTGTACAAAACCTCAATTATACGATCACTATCTGCCGTTGTGGCCGTAGACAACGTTAAAATATATAATTTAAATGTTCGTTTAACAACTTTTAATTACCTTGTTTCATTCTTCGAAGAAGGGGTAACAACAGATATATTCATTTCAGGAGTTGTTATAGGGTCTGCAAGTTTGATGTAACAATCTGCAGTTTCATTCAAGAAAATTAAATCCAATAGTTTAAAATCATCATCTAAATCCAAAATTGTTTTTGATTTTCAATCTCAATGTGACTTTGATGTAATTGTGTTGGTTGAATCATGGCTTTGATGGTGAATTTCTCGATACTAAGCAATACAATTTTATCGTTGAGACAGAAATGCTTATATTACTGGCTGTACCAGAGGCGGTGATGTTTTAGTAGCTGTTACATCTGAATTTAAATCGGAGCTATGCCCAATTAACAACAAAGATGGTTTGTTGGATGAGCTTATAGTTTATATTTCCGGCTTTGATACCGTATTATTTGTGTGTGTATCTTACATTCCACCGAAAGTTCTGACGATCTTTATAATTCGGATGTTTCGAATATGTTGGATTTAGAAGATAAAATAGCAGTAGACTCTCGTATTTGTGTTTTGGGTGATTTTAAAAATTTTAATTGGTCGCGGCTTTTTGATAATGATGTATTATTACCTCATAATGCTAATAAATCCTATGAAATTAATTTGGTGGACAGCCTGCTCAGTTTGAATCTAATTCAAATTAATCGGATTAGCAATCAGTTAAAACGTTTTTTGCATCTAATTTTTGTGCCACATGATTGTAAATTTTTTTTATAACTAAGTTCACCGCCGTTATCATTGCCCACTATTAACCACACGCCCTTAATTCTAGAAATAGGCTCGTATAATTTTTTTAAATTTTCGCAATATGTAAATACGTTTAGTTTTAATTTCAGTTCATCTATTCATCAGTTCAATCTATATTAGGTAGTGTTGATTGGAACTCGAGTTTTAAATGAAAATTAACATCGCTGTGTTTTGATTAGGGTCTAGGCACTGTCTGAAGAGAAAATATTCCACAACAACAAGTTAAAGTTTATAAGAAGCCTTGATATACAAAAATCTGCGAAATAAATTTCGTAACCGTTTTCTTGAATCCGGTAACCCTGAACATGAGGCTACATTTTTTCATTATCAGCGTGAATTTAATTATTTAAATAAATTTCTGTACAACAACTATGATTGAAAAAGAGGATGAAATGAAAACAACCCAACCGCATTTTGGCCTTCTATTAAGTCTAACAAATGGTATCGGATATCCCATCTGTTTTTATAACGGGTTTTTCAATAAGAGCGCTACAAAAGTTTTTTTAAATAAAACAAAACCGGTTTTAGATACCAATGAAATTCTTTATTCCTGTGAAAGTACGTGCGATGCCATTATGTATGGAACTCGTTTTCTTTTGCATGGCCACCACGGGCACACTTGCAGAAGTCCAGACACTGAACCCAATTTTCGACGGTTTTCAAGCATAAATCGGCCGATACTGCTGCAATTTCATGTTCGATATTCGTACGAAGTTCATCAATCGTCGCTGACCATTGACTTGACGTAGCCCCACAGGAAATAATCTAACGGCGTCAAATCGCACGACCGAGGCGGCCAATCGACTGGGCCATTTCGTGAGATAACACGTTCACCAAACTTGGTTTCCAATAAATTGATTGTGGCATTCGCTGTGTGGCTTGTGGCGCCGTCCTGTTGGAACCACATGTCCTCCAAGTCCATATTATCCAATTGGGGCCAAAAATATTCGGTTATCATTGAACGGTAGCGATTCGCATTCACAGTAATGTGCCGGTCTTGATCATCACGGAAGAAGTACGACCCAATGGCGCCGCCGGCCCATAAACCGCACCAAACCGTAATTTTTTCGCGGATGCAATGATGACTCATGGATTACGTGTGGATTGTTGTCTGACCAATAAAGCATATTTTGCTTATTGATGAAGCCATTCAGCCATAAATTAGCCTCATCGCTGAAGATGATTTTCCGATGAAAATCCGAATCGTAGCGCTCTTAAAGTTGAGACCACTGACTCCAAACTTCGGTAGTAAATTTTAGTAATTACGACTCGTTGTTGGCTCGTATATCTTTCCATGATGAAATAGCAAACCTTATTGAAGTAAAATGTCAAAAGATCGGGAAAAAATTTGGCGTCGTTTGCTGTCCCTATCGATTTACTTTTGTAGCGTCTCTGTTGAAAAACCCTATATATGGTGATGAAATTTCGAAATCTTGTAATGAAACTGTGAATAAGCTCGCAAACTCTTTTAAGTCCAGCTTCAACTCTTCAATAGGTAGCGCATTCAATTTTTCTGAATTATTCACCATAATTTCAATTGGTAATATGGTTGTCATTGAATACGACGTTCTTAATGGAATAATGCAAGTCAATAATAGCTTCAAATCAGATGCTGATGGCCTATGTGCATCCTTGTTGAAAAAATCTGCATCTTCTATTACGGCGTGTATTTTTAATTTATCCGTTAGTGAAGTCATTTCTATTAGGCGACGGAAGTCTGCTACAATAACACCAGTTTTTAAGGATAAGAAGAGGGATGACGTAAGTTGTTACAGACCGATCTCAAAGTTAACCTGTGTGTCTAAAGTTGTTGAACATGTTGTCTATAAACGTTTGTATATTGAATTGTATTTCGGCCTTCGAACAAGGAAGCCAAGTAGAGGCAATCTACACCGATTTTTCAAAAGCTTTCGGCAAAGTGTCCATATGGTCATATGGGTTTTCGTTCTACTTTGTTATTGTGGATAAAGTCATATTTTTCTGGTAGAGTCTGTAGAGTAGCTATTGAAGGTTTTCATTCTACTCCTTATTTGCAAACGTCTGGTGTTCCTCATGGTGGTAGCATCTTAGGACCACTGTTTTTCAACCTATTTATAAACGACACTTCACTAAGTTTAAATATCTTGTATATGCTGGCACTAAATCAGAGAAATTGCGATATTGTTCAAACATGCAATTTGGGATGGTTGTACCCCTTACGTAGAAGACCTCAGCTAACAAGTGATTGCTGGAAATTCTAATTGGAGGCGGTAGAAATAGGTGTGGTACTTAATCATAGAAATTGCAATTTCGACCAAATGTGTCATCCAAGAAACATGCAATTTGGTGTGGATGTTCCCCATAGAGAACAAAAAATAATAAATTCATGACTTTTTGGAATTTGAATTAGGGGCGGTAGAAATGGGCGTGGCACTAAATTGGAGTAATTGCGGTGTGTGGACGCTCCAATTCTAGAGCATCGAACTACAAATAGGGTATTCGAAATTGGGTCAGGGGCGGAACAAATTAGGGCGTGGCATTGAATTTATACGAGGGTTGAATTTTATGTTTTGGGATTAGAGAACAAAACCAAATATTAATCATCGAAAATCACTTTATTGTTTTTCAAAATATTCCTCATGAAGATTTATACACTTTTGCATGCGTTTGAACAAATTGTCGAAACACTTTTGCCACTCTGATTGAGGTATCTCCAAAACATGCAGTCTGAATGCAGCAACCGCTTCTTCAGGTGTCGAAAGTCGTTGACCTCTCAGTTTGTTTTTTACGTACGGGAATAAAAAGAAGTCATTCGGTGCCAATTCAGGACTATACGGCAAAAATGCTTCCACTTTTGTTACAAACCCATTGGGTGACGGACTATCGATTTAAATTATTATTCCTTTTCATAATTGATACACATACATTTGCTTTCTTTTTGTTTTAACAGATACGTTTCTTGAAAAGAGCTAAAGAAAACTAATCGAAGAATTGTTTAAATATTATTACTCTCATGTTTCAATATAAATGCACCATTTCGACAATGTTATTACATAAAACAATACAAAAAGCATAAACGTTTCAAAAGGCATCAATGTTTCACATCAAAATTATGAACGGACCAAGTCATATCAAAACGAGAGTAATACGTTTTGAATTATTCGCCAGAAGTCGGCAGTGCTTTTGAGTCATACAATTCGTTCCTTGGGTTCTCTATACTATTCAGTACTCTTTGGCGATGGCGTCCAACAATTTCATCATACTTATTTTCAGGCAGAGACTATTGTTGTACAACAAACACGTATCTGATGCTAACGCTGTGTGTTGTTTGCATGTGTTCACTTTGGTAGATTGCCCTACCTGTTAACACATCAAAAACTACTCATCTTCCCTTTTGTGAATTGTATTATAATGTCATTGTTGCTTCTATACAAGTAAGTGGATAGGAGGTTTTTGGGGTACATTTCAACGCTGGTAGATATATGTAGGTAGCTATAAGGAAATCAGTAGAAATCAGAGCGTGGCAATAAATAGGTTTAACCGCATTAATGTTAATTCATAATTTAGATACTTACCAATAGAAATCCGGTAAAAGCCTTATACATTCCCCTAAGTCTAAAACTTGTGTGTTTGAGTTGGGATCAGAGTAATCTACAAGGGTTTGCTTGCGATAGTTAAAAGAGCCATTCCAGTGTACCATAACTTCTTCAAATTAAACAACATTAAACTCATGTTTTAAGATTCGAAAATGTCCCACCTCTTCTTCTGCTGGTATTAAGTTGCTGCATTTTTCAAATCTTCAACATGCTTGGATGTCTTCTAAGTACTTGTCTTCCAACTCCTATATTTGCTATGCAGCTTACCAAATAGTACAGCATTAGGCCGACTTACGTAATAATATGCCTAATTATATTGATATTGAATAATATGGAAGTATTTTAAACATTTAAATTAGTAGACAATATGTTTACTTATAATACTTACGATTTCTTCTTTCTTAATCGTTATTTGCTTGGACAAATCTTCAGAATCCCTCTCCGTCAAAGAATGATTACTCTCTATGCAAAAATGTACTATTGACACACAAAGAAATTTACGCATGTTCCCATTTAGTATTTTTTTTCTTGGAACGATTTAAATGTGTGTGAAGATAAATTCGAATTTAACTATCAGAGACACAAACCAATTATGTTATCAGAGCTCTGTAATTGCATTAACAGAACTATGTAAGATAGCTAAATTTTGGAAAGTTATAGAAATTACCGATTTTCTCGCGATTAGACAAATATATATAACCAAAAGTTATACATTTTATAGCAAGGACTTATTAAAGGACATATCAGGACTTCAAACAAAGTTATTCTTTGCCAGGGTAAAAAATATAAGGGTTTCTTACATAGAAAATCTTGGGAAGATTTTGGGGTCATAGCGCCTAACTGGGAAGAGTTTAGTGATTGGGACTACTGTCAAATTAAAGCTATTGACATATATTTTCATTATTTAATACCCTCATTTCCGAAAACACCTCCAGAATATCAAAATCGACGAAGAATTTAAGAAATTGGTGTTTCGGACGGACAAGATGCGTCCATGGTGGTCACCAGGAAAAAGTTTAGTGATTGGGACTAGTATCAAATTAAAGCTATTGACACCAATTTTAATTTTTTAATACCGTCATTTCCGAAAAAACCTCAAGCATATATTATTCGACGAAGAATTTCATTATTTTCTAGCTTAATGCTTTTTGTTTTATTCTCACAAAACCCAAAGAGATTGCAAAGCAACAGACATATGTACATACATTCATTGTTATGTTCGTACATACGCTACTCAAGTTCAAATAATGTTCGCTGCTCTCTTGCTATCTCATTTTTGCAAACGTATAACCACGTCATTATTATCTATGCTCTGAGAGTGCTTCGCACCTACATTTTATTTGACTTACCTTTCACAATAATAAAAAAGGCGTTCAATCATATGATGACGTTTCATTTAAATAATATTAATTCTTTATAACACTTAAAAATATTTAAAGACAAGTGTCATTATTTTCTAGTTTAATAACGGCTTTTTCAATAAGAGCGCTACAAAAGTTTTAACGTAGAATACGTTATACGGTAAGATAGGGGTGTTGATCTGGAGCACAAAATTTTGAGAAAATGTTTGTCAACTTTCACCCACTTTTACTTAAATATTAAAACATATTTTAGCAATTTTTATATGTTACTCAGTTTTGGTAATATGTTTTGTTTCGAATTACATTAAAAAAATTATATGTCTATATATAAAAGTTTTATGTAGTTAAGGAAATAAATATTTAAGAGCATGATATTTTAGACTTTTTTTGTACATGCCGCTGTTGTTGTTGGTTTGTAAATGCCGCTGTTGTTTTTGTTGTTGTTGTGCAATCAAATGATTTTGGCTTTGCTGTGCTTTGTTTATTTATCGAGCAGCGTGAAATGTGTGTGTGTGTACATTTCGTTTTGTTGGATCGGTCGGTTATTAGTTCGTTTGGAGGGGAACATAAAATGAAGGGAGGGGAGCGTGGACACTTGTGTGTGCTTGAAAGTTTACAGATCTTTGCTGTCGTTTGTTTACTTCTGCGAGCAGCGTGTAAATGTGTGTGTATGTACATTAATACAAAGGATTGGCGATGTATACGCTCACTATATCAATGGCGTCTTTCCTAAACACATTTCTGTGAATACATTGGGAAGTACATAGTTGGAAAGCAGCTAATCTATTGTGCTGCCATATCATAAAATGTATTGCTGTAGCTGTACTTCAAATGAAGATGTCGCTATAATGTAATACGTTAAACTAGATATAGTTTATAGTTATGGCATACAGTCTTCGAGCACACAAACTAAAAAATAAATTAATAAATCTTGTTCAAAACTATTCCAATCGTTTAGATCAGTGGTTTACAAACTTATTTGGGTTATCGCCATCATTTTGGTAGTTTTGTTGTTGTCTTATTTTACTTAAAAATTATACTGTACATACATAAAATAACTTATCACACATAACTTATCCTATCTAAAATTAATTAACTTTAATACATGCAAACGCCTACTTATGTTACAAAAACTTAATAACTACCTATCAGCTGTATGCGTATATATTAGATAGATTTAAATCATTTATCAAAAATTATATTTAATTCATATATTTTCATTGCAAAATGACTAACGTATTCTACGTCTGACCTATGCGCCCGTGTTATCTAACACAGGCTTGTTATTTTTTTTTTAAATAAAACAAAACCGGTTTTAGATACCAATGAAATTATTTACTCCTGTGAAAGTACGTTCGATGCCATTATGTATGGAACTCGATTTCTTTTGCATGGCTACCACGGGCATGCTTGCAGAAGTCCAGACGCTCAACCCAATTTTCGACGGTTTTCAAGCATAAATCAGCCGATACTGCTGCAATTTCATGTTCGATATTCGTACGAAGTTCATCAATCGTCGCTGGCTTGTTGGCATAGACCATAGACTTGACGTAGCCCCACAGGAAATAATCTAACGGCGTCAAATAGCACGACCGGGGCGGCCAATCGACTGGGCCATTTCGTGAGATAACACGTTCACCAAACTTGGTTTCCAATAAATTGATTGTGGCATTCGCTGTGTGGCTTGTGGCGCCGTCCTGTTGGAACCACATGTCCTCCAAGTCCATATTATCCAATTGGGGCCAAAAATATTCGGTTATCATTGAACGGTAGCGATTCGCATTCACAGTAATGTGCCGGTCTTGATCATCACGGAAGAAGTACAACCCAATGGCGCCGCCGGCCCATAAACCGCACCAAACCGTAATTTGTTCGCGGATGCAATGATGACTCATGGATTACGTGTGGATTGCTGTCTGATCAATAACGCATATTTTGCTTATTGACGAAGCCATTCAGCCAGAAATGAGCCTCATCGCTGAAGATGATTTTCCGATGAAAATCCGAATCGTAGCGCTCTTAAAGTTGAGGCCACTGACTCCAAATTTCGGTAGTAAATTTTAATAATTTCGACTCGTTGTTGGCTCGTACATCTTTCCATGATGAAATGGAAAATGGTGAAATTTATAATCGTCATGCTAAATTAAATGAAAGACTGAGAGTATTAGAGTCTGAACGTAAAGAATTGGATAAATTGAGAAAATCATCAGCATTCCAGAGGAACTTTGTCTATCCATTGGCAATGCTTTTGCTGTTGTTTTTCACCGGCATCACAATATTGCTGGTGGTGCAGAATACTTTAGAGCTATTGATTGGCATAAAGGCATTGCCATTAACTACCAGGCAATTTACTTTGGGCATTTCATCTCTTTCCAAACTGGGACCATTTGGTGCTGGTCTTGAGGTGTGCCAAATATTGTACTTCGGAGCCACATCAGCTGTGGGTTTCTATACGATGCTCTTCATGCGTAATGTTCGACCGCAACGGCCCAAAACATCACTATCACAATTGATACTTAATTGTGCATTAGTGTTGATTTTAAGCTCAGCTGTACCGGTGCTTAGCCGTATTATAGGTATCACCAATTTCGATCTTTTGGGAGATTTTGGTGCAATCGAATGGTTGGGAAATTTTCAAATTGTACTCCTTTACAATCTGGTATTTGGCTCAACAACAGCTCTTGTGCTGGCCAATAAGTTCACAGCAAGTGTGAGACAAGAGTTGTGCACGCGGTTAGTAGAAAACTATGTGCTTTTCACCAATTACATGTCATTCATCAACTGATATTTGCTAAAACGACGCACTAAAGCCATTATGCCGCGGGATCATCTCATTATTAACCCAACGAGTACTGCAAAATCTCTTGCAAAATCATCGCTTAATCAGCCCATTATCATCATACCCATAAACAGCTCAACAAGCTCATCTTTTGCACCTGCCACCACATCCTTGGCCTTGATCATGTGGCGTAGTATTGGTCATAATTTAAATGAGAATGGTTTTATTGTGTCGTTTATTAAAAGAAGTTTTGCCAATTTTTATGCAAGAATTTTAAAATTAATCATTAATATTTACTTGATTACAACTACAGAAAATGCAATGTATTTCTCTAATCAATCATAACTATATAGTTGTAATGCATTACCTAGTACTACTACTAATCTATTTATATAAATATAGTCATCATTATCCATTGATTTCTGTACTACAATATTTCGTCATTTTCTTCGTCGCTACATTTGTATTAATAGTACTACTGTTTTCTTAAGTTTTAGTTCTAAAATTTATTAATAAATTACGAGAAAGAAGAGAAGCTTATTATAGTTGCCTAGAGAGGAACCAAGTGAAGTTTGAAATGAAATCAGAATTTACTAAAATATACGAAATGAAAAATTTCAAGTCGTTATAGGAAAAATTTATCGTTTTAAACGTTACAATTAAAATCTGTTCGTAGTTTTTAAAATATTTGTGTATAACACTTTACAAGTCGTTTGCGTCTCGTATTTATTTAAGATTTAGTTTAAGTTTTGTTTTTTAACAGTAAAATAAATAATTTTGAAAAACAGGAATTTAAACAAAAACAAGAGATTTGTATTACTCCGATTACATCATAAATTCTCGAGTAGAATAAATGATTAAATTTACTTTTAGTTTACATAATTATAAATTAGTACTATAAATTAACTAAAAATATGTGCATATGTTTTAAAAGCCTTTTATAAATTTTTTCTTATAAAAATTACCTACAAAATATTAAAGAAACTATCTTTCTACATTCAGTTAAAATCGTGCTAGGGCCAAAGCAAGCAAAAGTATAAATTTTGATTGTATATTTATAATAAATTTAATGAAAAGCTTTATCTTTTCTTCAATGTATCAAATATTACAAATTTTTAAACATTTTATTTGTATTTACTACCAGTTGTACTTTGTTTGCCCTTTGTAAGCGTATACTTTTTAATTCTTCAAAATAGTAATTAAAAGCAGAACAAAAAATACAGCAGACAGTTGTCCGAGGCCTTCGGCCACGGACTGTCCCTGCAAGCTGTGTCAGAGACACGGCCATTAAGTTTAACGTAGAATACGCCATCCGATAAGACAGAAAACATATATAACAATAAATGATAAATAACATAAGCAAATGAATTTATTTATTTGATAGTTACTTTTGATAATATACATAAGCTTATGGTAGGAAAAATAGGATAAATATGTTTTTAAATTAAAAGAGTAAGGATAAATGATAAATAACAGATGCAAATCAATTTGATTATTTGAAAGTTACTTTTGATAATATGGGCTTATGATAGGAAAAATAGGATAAAAAAAGTTATCTCGCCGTTTCCTCATAATCAATGAAATAAAGATTACAACAATAACAATCTGACATGACTCCCTATACCGTAAGGTAAGACGTATTCTACGCCAAAATGTATGAATTAATTTTTTCATATATTTTTTATCATTATACATATATCCATGTTAAATTCAAATTCACATTTAACATTTTGTTTCACTTAAATACATAAGTAAATATACGAAATTTCAATATTTCATCACTCAAAACAACAGCCGAAGGTTTTATGTCCACACTGAAACAGCAGCATAGTTTGTGTTCACGCTACAAACTCAAACACTCAACCAAACACCACACATATGTTTGAGTGTACGTGTTTAAACAATTTTCATTTGAGAAATTTAAATATTAGGAAGATATCAACCAATATGAAATGTATATCAAACGAAAGATAACATCTTCATTTACCTACAAAAAAATTTTTAAAAAAATCCAATGAGTGTTCGAACTCACGGGCGATGTGTTAACACCTTTTTGCTACACGGTACCTGTTCGATTTCTATGAACACATTCGTAAATGTTACATTGGAAAATAAAAAACAGCGTTCAATCATATGATGACGTTACAGTTAAATAATATTAATACTTAAAATTATTTAAAGACCCAGTGCACATGTCTCATTATTTTCTTGCTCAATACTTTTTGTTTTATTCCCACAAAAATCAAAGAATGCAAAGCAACAGACACTTGTACATACATACATACATTGTTATATTCGTACGATATAACCGAAGATCAACATAAAATACTTTTTTAATATTACTCCAAATTAATACTCCAAATTAAAACACTTCAATCTCGGCTCGCCGATATCGGATCGGCTTAATCTTTGGCCTAAACTCTTCGTCGAAACCCGTACTAGCTTTTTAACCCAAAAATTAATAAAATCGGCTATGAATTTCCGGAGAAAATCGCGTGGGAAAATTATATGAAAATCGCCCAATAATCACTTTCAATACCGACTGCCAAGCAACGAACAAACAAACGATGATTTACTCTTACAAACCTAACACTTGCGTATGTATTAAATTTATAGTTTACTGCCCTAGAGGCGCGCGTATAGATGTTAACACATCAAAAAGTTATCTGGCCGTTTCCTCATAATCAATGAAATAAAGATTACAACAATAACAATCTGACATGACTCCCTATACCGTAAGGTAAGACGTATTCTACGCCAAAAAAAAATGGAAAACCTTACTGAAGAGAAATGTAAAAAGAGGTGGAAAAAATATGGCGTCGTTTGCTGTCCCTATCGATTTACTTTTGTAGCGTCTCTGTTGAAAAACCCTTTACTTTTTGTTTTATTCTCACAAAAAACGAAGAGAATGCAAAGCAACAGACACATGTCAATGCATACATTGTAATGTTCGTACATACGCTACACAAGTTCAAACCAGGGGTGTTATATGCCACAGCTGACGAACCTTAGAGTTGACGAAACATGCATGATAAAGTAACAAAGAGAAATAGCGATCGATGACTGAAAGTATGTAGGGTTGCTGAATGCGTTTTTCTCACATTTGTCTTTGTGCATTGAACAAAAAGTACAAAGGGAGCATTTTTGTGGTAATTAAATCTAGGAAAAAAGGGATAACAAGTGAAATAAAGCAAAATGTAATGAACTGTTAGAGTAAAACTGTTTATAGAGATTGCAATTGAAACACAAATGTGTTAAAATAAAAATTTTTCTCATTCTGTGTGGGTTGCCAAGTTTGTATAACTCTGTGCTCCAACATTTCCGGTGACTTTTCTTGGCTTCCGGTCCAAGAAAAAACAGCTGTTGCAAACTCTTAGTATAAACAATGTTAGTTCAAACAATGTTCGTTGCTCTCTTGCTATCTCATTTTTGCATACGTATAACCATGGTTGAAAGACAAGGTTGTATCGTTAGAACAGCTGATTTGGTTTTTTTCATTTGACGCACTTGGGAAATGTCAAATTTGTTTATAGCCTTTTCACATTTACCGCGTTTCAGCTGAAACGCCGGCGTTTCGCTCTCTTTCGATGATTTCAGCGAAACACACTTTAATTGGCACTTATTTCCATACAAAAAAAACGCAAACATTATGCTCTTTTTACTGTAGTTTGTTTGAAATCACAGTAAAAATTAGAGAGAGCACAGTGTTGTACTCCAATAGTAGTTAAAAAAAGGAGTAAAATGAAAAAATTTCCATTGCTGGTTCAAAGCAAATATCAGAAAAATGAGGGAAAACAAATCTGTTTGTTTACATTATTTATGTAGTAATGTTATTTTATATTTCTTTATTCACAAATGTGCGTTTGTGTTGTTTACAGTCAATACAGAAAACACAAAACAGAAATGAGAAATGTCTCATGAAACCACAGTAGTTAAAAAAAGTACAATGTGAACACCATATTTTCGAAATGATCTCAAGAGAGCGAAACGCCGGCGTTTCAGCTGAAACGCGGTAAATGTGAAAAGGCTATTACAGTTGTTGGTTATAAGTTGTTTACAGGCGCGGAATTAAACAACAGACGCGAATACAAATTTTAATTTGAAGCAGAAAGAAAGAATAAGAAAAATGCGCAACCATTGCTGCCTAGGGTGGACCTTGTGTCGATATTTTGGTAGATGAGGGCTCTATTCCGTGCCTTTTTGAAAAAAAATGAAAAAAAAAAAACATTAGGGGTTGCGCACGAGCCGAGAAAAAGGTCCACTTTGCCAAAATTAGGGGGGAAATTGCCATAGGTCATTAGGGGTCACCCGTAGGGGGGAAGAATGTATGGCCGACCCCCATTAACTTTTTACCTCCAACATTTTCCCCCAAGACACCCACCCCCTATCTCCTCCCCTTAGGGGGGTCACCATACAAAAATGGAGGTTGCTCAGTATTTTCGAAAAACACCATAGGTCATCAGGGGTCACCCCTAGGGGGGGCAAAATATATGAACGACCCCCATTAACTTTCCATCCCCAACATCTTTTCCGAACAAACTTACCCTCTATCTCCACTCCTTGAGGGACTCCCCATACAAAAATACTGAAAATCTATGTATTTACAGTTGCACAATATCGAGATTTTTTTGATTTTTTTTACAGAAATTCCACCAATATTCAAGAGTGGTCATTGTTTGGAAAGTCTTGAAAAATTTGAAACGCACACGTGCTGAATCAGGTACATAGGCACCCTTAGCAGATGCCCCCATTCATCAGTACCTGGCAGTAAAATATTGCAAAATACGTAGTAGTTATAAATAGCAGTTCATTCATCGATTGTTGTCATTCAACAAGTGCCGACGACCGCGAAAAGTTAATTGATTTTTCTCCCGTTTTTTAAAAGTTAATATGACAACACGACTTAGATCGCGCGACGATATTTTTTTGATTGGTTATCCAAGCATGAATATTACGGGGAACAAATTACCGTCGAAGAAGCAAGTGCTAAGAATGCATTTCTTCAACATTCGCAAACGAAACATGTCGAAGAAAAATAGTGCGGTTATAGTCGCGGACGCAGTGATGATTTTTTAGCGCCAAGCAGCTATTCCGACGAAAGCCAGAGGAGATGTTACAAGAAAAATAGCTGCGCTGCACGATGAGTGGGATGCTTTAAGAAAGTCATCTCACAGAAAGACTGAGTCCATTAGAGAAAAAGAGAATACGTTTTCTGATAGCTTGGATAATCTTTTCGACATCGCACACGCCAACGCCCTTGAGAAAATGACAAATACCGAAGACATTGAGTTTCTGCTAAAGCAAAGAGAAGATGGCCGGCCAGGAACTATGGGAGGTGTGGACGCTACTGATACTCGAACGAGGAAAAGAAAAGCTGAGCGCGAAGAACAAGAAGAGTTGCGACGCAAACGTGCAACGGAATCTAGTAGAGATCGGTTCGCTAAAGGCGGTAAGCTATTTCGCGCTTTGTGTGTTCGTCCAATGTTTATATTCAAATGAAATTCGTTCAATTGCAGTGGTTAAATTTTCAAGCAGTGATTCAAGCGATGATAATGGGAGACAGGGCGAAAACTTCCCGGCAGAAGCTGGCCCGTCAAATGTTGGTGACAGAAGAGGTTACAAACAATGTTTTACTGAACGAGTCCTATCAGCTTTGGACAAGTGCAACGTGACTGACCGAGACGCGGTCGGCATTATGATAGCGGCGGCAGAAGCATTTGGACGCGATCCTCAACAATATACAATAAACCGTACGTCGCTTCGGAGATGTCGGCGTTCAAATCGAGAGAACATGCTGAGTTATGTGAAAGACAATCCAGAAGTAAGATCGCATAGATTTATTTGCTCTCATTCAGAATTCTTATTCTTCAACGCGTTTCATTCATCTCCAGCTTGTCGCAGCTAAATCCTTCGTAGTCCATTGGGATGGCAAAATGCTTTTGGATTTTGTGGGTACAAAGAAGGTGGACCGTCTACCGGTAATTGTCTCGTACGGAGAAAAAGAACAACTTCTTGGAGTTCCCAAAGTAGAAGATGGGAAAGGAAAAGGCCGGAGAATAGCACATGCCGTTTATCAACTGTTGGCATCTTGGCATATGACACATCGAATACAAGGACTTTCTTTCGACACGACATCAACGAACAGTGGCCCATTCTCCGGAGCCGCAGTTGCTCTTGAGCGGCTGTTGGAGAGAGAAATCTTATATTTACCTTGCAGACACCACGTATACGAACTGGTGCTAAGGGAAGTTTTTGAGACAAAAATGGGAAAGACCAGTGCACCAGGCGTTCCTTGCTTTGACCGTTTCAAACAGGAATGGGACGCTGTAAAGGTTAAACCATTCCATTCTGGCTTGATAGACGATCAAGTCGTCAGAAAAATTCCTGTGGCAATGCAAGTCGGCATAAAGAAGTTTTGCTTAGATCAATTGAAGGAGAAACACCCTCGCGATGACTACAAAGAAATGCTACAATTAATTCTTTTGTTTCTGGGTGAAAAACTTGAGAATTACCATTTCCGACCTCCAGGACCAGTTTCCCATGCTCGATGGATGGCAAAATCCATTTACAGCCTCAAGATGTTTTTATCTGTATGTGAATTGAATGGTATTCGACACGTTTGTATTTTTGTGGTGCGACTTTACGTCAAGGCATGGTTTGGTTCTTCTCGAGCAGCTGAGGCGCCGAATCAAGATTGGAAGTTTTTGAAGGACATCGTCGAGTACAAGTCCGTTGACCAGGATTTATCTCGGGTAATGATAAAGAAATTTATCTGTCACCTATGGTATCTCGCCGATGAGCACATAGCCCTTGCCCTTTTCGATGACAAGGTTTCAAATGAGTTGAAGGCCAAAATGGCCCAAGCGTTGCTAGAAAATGAGAATGACGAAGGTGAAGAAGATGAAGAAGACGAAAAAGGTGAAGAAGATGAAGAAGACGAAGAAGGTGAAGAAGATGAAGAAGACGAAGAAGATGAAGAAGACGACCCGGTTCCCCCAGCTCCTCGCGTCGTAATCAAAAGCACCAGCGTTAAAAAAATCGAGGTGAAATTCAAAGATGTGAATGAGGAATTCTTGGCTAAAGACTTGAGCAACTTCGTCTCTCATAATACCAAAAATTTATTTGTACGATTTGGAATATCGCAAGATTTCATTCTTGCAAATCCAGCAACCTGGAAATCTCGCGCAGACTATCAAGAAGGTAGTAGAATTGTAAATAACTTGCGCGTTGTGAACGACACTGCCGAAAGAGGAGTAAAAATGATACAAGATTATAATAGAATACTGTGTCAAGGCGAAGAAGAGAAACAGTATTTACTACATGTTATCGATTCTTACCGCAAGAAATACCCATCAGCGAACAAAAATATGATAATTTGACTATATTATATTAAGAGTGCTTAGTAGTACTACTCAATTACAGCTTCTTTTATTTTTGTATGGGGAGTCCCTCAAGGAGTGGAGATAGAGGGTAAGTTTGTTCGGAATAGATGTTGGGGATGAAAAGTTAATGGGGGTCGGTCATATATTTTGCCCCCCTAGGGGTGACCCCTGATGTCCTATGGTGTTTTTCGAAAATACTGAGCAACCTCCATTTTTGTATGGTGACCCCCCTAAGGGGAGGAGATAGGGGGTGGGTGTCTTGGGGGAAAATGTTGGCGGTAAAAAGTTAATGGGGGTCGGCCATATATTCTTCCCCCCTACGGGTGACCCCTGATAACCTATGGCAATTTCCCCCCTAATTTTGGCAAAGTGGACCTTTTTCTCGGCTCGTGCGCAACCCCTAATGTTTTTTTTTTTAAATTTTTTTTTTCGGCATTGTCATTTTTTTTCAAAAAGGCACGGAATAGAGCCCTCATCTACCCAAAATATCGCAAAAATGTCATTTCAAGGTCCACCTTATTGCTGCCTCTGCAAAAAACGAAAGGTAGGTAAAATTTACCTGTTCCTGAAAATTCCACCGGCTGAGCAAGTAGCTTGGGATGGGAATACCGAAAAGTGTGGATCGTGGTACCAAGTACCAGTTCAACCACGGACTGGAATTAAGGAATAGGTGCCCCTAGTGTGGACACTTCCACAAAAAGGATTATTCTCCCGATTCCTGTCGTGCCTTTACTTTTGTGGTTTAAAGTTTTCAAAGCTGATGTTGAGTATCGACAAATGGATTACCAGCTGGGTCACCACCCATGAGAGTTTCTCGCCAATTGAAAAGCTGCAATGAATTTGCACATGCATAAACTCAATGAGTACACAACTTCTCACACTAATTCTGGTTTTTGTTTACCTTAGCTTTTCGCTTGAGTTCATCGAGTTAGAGTTTCACACCGGGAAAAACCAATTCAACTGCAGCATCAAACAATTTCAATTATTAATTTCAATCTTCATTAATTTGGCAAATATTTCTTTCCAATTATATCACAACTGATTCAAAAATGCACATTTTGTTTACATTTTTATCAGCTGAGTGTGACAGAAACCAAGTGCGTTTTTGCACATAATTACACACATATTTACTGCTACTACCGTGATTAGTGTGGCCTGCATATAACCACGTAAATATTCTCTTTGCTCTGAGAGTGCTCCGCACCCACACAAGACAACTATTCGCTGCCCCTACATCAGCGTGTGTTTTTATTCGCAGTCTGACAATCTGTTTGGATGCTTTCACTTTGGGAATTTAGTCAACACATCGAAAGTGTTCGCGAAAGTGAAAGGTCATTCAAAAATGGAAAGAAAAATGTTTTTTACTTATTTTGTGAAATTGTATTTTTTAAATTTAAAGGAATCGGTGAATGCTAGTTTGGACGATTTTCGAAAAATTATAAAGCAGAGTGACAATTCATTATACATACATATATCAATTTTTTTAATAAAATAAATAAAATGAGGAACGTATATCGTAGTGGCGAGAAAAATGTTTGCAGTGTAGCAAAAATTTGTAAGTATAAAAAAAGTTAAAAGTGATTTCAATATCAGTGGTAAGTGTTAATAAATATAAAATGCAATTAAACATAAGGTGATTATATAAAATCAGGTTGTATCTCGGATTTTTAAGAAAGTGGCTATAAATAAACGCAGTATTATAAATAAACGCAGTAAAAGAATTTTGCAAATTCTAAAATTTAAACAAAAAATAATTAAAATTTTTTTCCAACTTACATTTCGTTGAAGTATAGTTCGTTCGTGATCGAAGTTCGTTCGCGAAGTCTCGTTGTAACATTTAGAGACAACACACACTGCTACGCGTGTGTGATCACATAACATAGAACTGTACCTAGTTTCTGTAGTTCTCGAATCGAAAAAGTTTTAACATTAAGCATGAGACAAAAAATTCCATCGTTTCTCGATTTGTGAGTAAAAAGTGTTTCTGTATATCAGTGCGCAAAGAGGCAACACTGCTGACTTTTTTATTGGAATATTCCAAGAAAGCTGCCAAGTAATAAAAAAAATATAAACAAAGTTAGTGCGAAAGAGAACAACAAACAGGAGTTGTTTTAGGGGATTCCCACAGCTCGTTATTTGTGTTGAAATTTTAACCCCAAACTTTGTGCATCATAACACTATGGCTTTCACGCGCGTTTTATCTCGTTATTCTCTTTTAAAAAGCCTACGTAAATCACGATTACATTACACTGTGTGTAGTTTTTTAAGTCATGGCAAAATAACCATATACGGACACCACTACGTGATAAAAGACTAAAAAAAAAAAGACCCGTGTTTCCCAATTTTTCCCAAAGTCATGCACTTTTTTTTTATGGGCCGCCAAAGATTTGGGGCCTCGGTATCATTTTCGTAAAATGTGATAATTTTCTCAGGCTCATATCTTGCAAACCGTTCAGAAATTGCGAACATATAAAATCAAAAAAACTTCACCTTCCAGATCAAAATCGCAAAAAACTTAAAAAAATTCGATTTTTTTTTACCTTTTTTCCCGTGTTCAGGTCCATAGGTAGCAAACCGTTCAAAATTCAAGGAAACAATCAACTACAAAAATGTACCTAAGATAGTAAACAAATTTCTAGAACATATAAACTTCCTAGAGATGATTCTTAACACTGTTTAGGTAGCACGCAAAAGTGAAAAATGTGCCGAAAATTTTTTAATTTAATTTTTTTACCTTTTTCTTCTGTTCAGGTCCATAGGTAGCAAAAAATGAAATATGCCTGGCCAGAACCATGTGTTTGTCCAAGGGTTAACACCGTTTAGGTAGCGCTTAGGTATCACGCGATCATGCACCGACAGCAGCAGCACAGGCAATGCAGTAAGCTCAGCACACGCAACAAGGGACGCAGCACACAATATAAAAGCGACACGACGCTCACATTGCCTCAGAGAGTAAATTCTGAACGGTTTGCAAGATATGAGCCTGAGAAAATGATCACATTTTACGAAAATGATACCGAGGCCCCAAATCTTTGGCGGCCCATAAAAAAAAAGTGCATGACTTTGGGAAAAATTGGGAGACACGGGTCTTTTTTTTTAGTCTTTTATCACGTAGTGGTGTCCGTATATGGTTATTTTTTTTCGTGTTGCACTGTGTTACATTCTGCGCTTTGGTTTGCAACCACCCCTTCAGTTTTTGACGTTTGATCGGCTGATCGTAAAAATATGTAAAAGTGGTATTTTCAAATTCTCGGTTTGAATTCGTTGTCTTATATTTGTAAAAGTTTGAAAAGTTGTGTATTCTCAGTTAATTTATTAAAATTTAATTATTTTCACTTCGACATGAGAATTAATATGAAACAAAATGGCAGAAATACGAAAGTGAAGAGAGAGAAACGTCAAAACTCCCCACAAATTTTCGTATCAGGCGTGAAAGTCTACTCCGCCAGCAACACTACACCTCTCACCACCAAAACGCGTTAGGCACGCGTCGAATACGCTCGTGAAATGCAGATCTTTCTCTTGCAAATTCCAAATTAGTTGACATATACCTATTCAACTGTATTTTCTTTTGTGATTTCTCTGTAATATTTTAGAATAATTAATTGAAATACATAATAAAAAATATAATTTTTTTCTTCTCCACTTAAAATATAAATTCTTCATTTCTTAAAAAGCCTTTTTCTAGAAACAATATCAAAATCTCGCACCGTTTTAATTTGTGAGTATTTTTCGACTCCCCACTTTTTAGAAACAGTTTTTCTCTCATTTTTCCAATAAGTATTTAAAAAAACAGTGCGTCAAAGAAAGTTTTCGCAAAACAAATGTTCTAGAAACAGTCACATGTGACAAGCGATATTTTGTACCGATTCGTATCGTTTTTGTTTAAATTCACATGTTTCATGTGAAAACTGTCGCTTCGAGAACAACAGAAACGAGGTACTGGTCAGATAGTGAAAATTTACTTCTAGAACAACAATTTTCCCTCCCAATATGCTGTTATTGTAACACTATGCGACACCAGTTTTGACCCAGGACTGGCAACTATACATTTCTGATATGACTTACGAAAATCAATGTAAAAAAGTTTTTGAGATTTATTTTTTAACTTGACATTCACCCCTATTCTGCATTGCAATTACGTTCCCGCATTACGTTACGTTACGATCGTAAAATGGTATTCCAACTAAAACCGTAATTAGAAGAAAATGAGGAAGACAAAGAATGTATTCACAACCAACTGTTTTGTTGTGAAACGTATGAGATTGAAACAAAAAGAATTGTCAATTGTGTAAACATTTTATTAAAAATTTGAATTTAGTGCAAATAAAATACTGATTCAGTGATAAAACAGATAAAAATTAAATATTGTTGATACTTTAACTAATTAAACACATCAGTGAGTACCGAAAGACAAAAAAAATGCAGAACATAAGTAAAAGGTATTTGTGGCCCTACTATACCAGTGTGGAGCAGACTGTCGTGCCGGAGGTGATATTTTTATGTTTTTAACGTCATTGTAGCACAAATTATAGTTAGGAAAAATGGAATTCATAGCAGCGACGTTTTTGTTGGATGATGAGAACAACGTGCTCCAGAATACAGAGTCCAAACTTGAAAAGCGAATATTGAGAGACAGTTGCAATCCATTCCTGATGAGCGATCAATTGTAAAGTATATGTTCTAAAAGTGTTGGTGTATGAAATAATCAGTTTACTTTTACAGATTTTTTCTTCAAGGGGACTAATGGGCTGCAGCGACAGTAGCCTCCTCTGGTGGTCGTCATTTCTTTTTGTTATTCCCTAGCTTTCGCTTGATGTAGCACTTCCAGTCAATCCAAACCTATAAAAAGATATTTCATAAATGCAACAGATACATTCTTTCTGTCATACATACTTTCTTCCATGTAATAGCATATTTTGTTGGTGGCCCTAATGAATTTACAGCTACTGTGACCTCTTCCCAAAATGCCTGCACTTATTCCTTCGAACGCTTGGTGTAGCCAGTGGCAATGTCTTTTTTCTGACATTAAAGTCGCCAGCTCCGCGTACTGTTCCGATGTTGATGTTTTCGACCTTCAATAAATTAAATAAAACTTACAAATCAATACAAAAAAAAACAAATAATTTAAAACAAATATGTATTTATATAATTTATGAAACGTTTTATTGTATTTTATGCTTACATTTTTCTCAATTCCGTTTTTTTTTCAACTTAAACTTGATTTTTTCACTTATCTTTTCACCGAACACAACAATTGTAAGACGCTCCGTCAAGTAATTACCAACTTAGAAAAACTCAGTTACGATTGTAATCCAGAATACACACGATCGTAAAAACTCAGTCACAATTGTAAGAAATTGAAACGAAACGGAGTGTAGAATACTAAAGTTGCAATAACGATGAAAATTACGCTTGGATTGCAATGCAGAATAGGGGTGATTATCTTAAAAATCTACGACTAATATTTGTTATATTTCTCGCATAGATATTTAAACCATAGATCTTATTCCAATGAATTTTACAAATTTTTGCCTATTGTTTGCATTTTGTTTTCCTATCAAACGTATGTATACCTTCAATTGGTTCGGAAGATCTTAACGTACATATTTCGAAAATATTTATTTTTCTTTATCAAAATTTATTATTTTTAATAAATTTGCTAACATCCGAAGTAACGCCTGAATAGATGAACCAGATAGTACGCATGACAAAGAGGTATTGTTTGCGAAGATCTATTAAGAAGCAACAAAGTTAGTGCCGTTTTACTTAACTAATTTTTGTACGCTTTATGGATATCGAACCGCTTTAAAGACATCAACCCGCAACTTTTCTTAATTCCGTTACAAAATGTAATAAATTAATCCAAAAATAAAAACTAGTACTTTGGAATCACTTTGCCCTTTACATTATCGAACAAAGACAAATATATATAAATATTATTCCAGGTCCGTAAAGAAGAAACTCTACTGAATATGTTAAATAAATTTCATCGAAGCTGCCAAAAACTCAACCTACATTCTTTGTTTGATGAAACCATCATTGTTCTAGAATTCGCCATTAGTAAATCAACATACTTTGATAAAGCGGAGAAAAAACAGATCGAGAATTGTCAAGGAACGTTTAGTTGTTGAAAAGCTTTGAGGGCTTCGAAGAAGACGTAAACGAACCCATTTCATTACCAACAAACGACCAAGTGATAAGTTTTAATAATCCAACTGAAAGTTTTGAATTAGAGGTAGACGAAATCCATACAGTTGCAATAAATGACCAAAGACTGATTACTTGAAATGAAGCTCCAATAGCTTTAGGAATAACCTCTGATTTGAATATAGGAGTAATAGAATATTTAGCTTTCAAAGATTCTTCTGTAGTAGATTCTAACTATTTTGATAAAAACATACAAATTAATTCAACGAAACAGAGCCCAAACGACATAGAACAAATTAATAGAACAATCGAGATTACAACAAACTCTAATATTGACGTTGAAGAATACAAAGTTTTAAGAAAAAAGCTTAAACAAGCAAAACTCCCAAATAAGAAAGTTCTAGTAGCAAAACCCAGTTCAAATAAACTTGAAGAAAAAAAACCTAATGTCTATGTTCACTCTTTAGGAGAAATATCATTTTCGAATGCAGAAAGTAGTTATATTAGAAATGTGTATGTATTAGAATCCAGATTCGACGAAGCTGCAACAATATTAGAATATATGATAAGAGAGAAGATTAAGGCAATAAATAATGTATGTCCTCTTAATTACTGTAGCTCTAGGTGGAGTAAGGACAAAGACATATTAACGATGTATGCTAGATGTTTGTATAGCAGAGACGGATGAGGTCGAAAGAGATTTTCTGTAGATCTTATTTCAGAATGAATAGTTGTACGCATTAATAGTACACAAGACCAAATACAACATCCTGAGATAGCAAAAACTCATCAGATACGTGGAACAAAAAGAGATACATACAAAGTCGACATCAAGAATGAAATGCCCTCCAATTTGAGAGACAAAAAGATTTTAGAACAGTCTACTGCTCTTAGAAAGGTAGGTAACTATCAGGTTCCGTCAAAGTCAGTAGTCCGAAAAAACAAATCAGAGGATGAAAGAGCATTAGACAGCGACAAAAACAACTTTTATGACTTGGCAAAAATGTACGACGATCCAAGGTGGCAAAATTTTATTAAATTTCACGGCACGCCCCAAGAAATCTATCTAGAATTTCCAACAGTCCTGTTGAATCGTATTTTAATATTACAAAACATGTAACGCTAAAAGACAAGTTAAATGTTCGTGCTTCGCACTACGTAACAGCAGAAATCATTTAATAATTGCTCGTACACCCTCTTCAAATTCAATAATTTGTGTGCCATGCAGAACTTGTTAATCAACTTAAGTCCGACAATTAGCATTGAAGAATTTAAAAGTCTCGGTAGAAGGCAGGAACTGTTCAACAATATTGTTGACATATGGGTGATTCCTTGGAAATAACGTTTTCTTTGTCCATCACGTTTATTTCCATGTAATTAAGGGACGGCAAATAAATAATCGCGTAATTTCAATACTTTTATGGTACACAAGATTTTCCACAACAATATTCTCACCTGCGTCGCGCTTATTCGATAGAAACATACAGAAACTAATGAAAATATCAGAACCGTGGCGTGTCCATTTCATAAAAATCAAGGTTTATACTATATTCACTCCCTCATTTCGCAGGATGGATTGATATTTTTTTATGGTCATTGAAATTGCCTAGATAGAAGATATTTTCATGTATTTACCGAGCGTAAATCTCCTATTTTGGCCCGACTAACAAGATCTAAACTTTGTCCACGCATTTTTGCCTAATATCGTACATTTACGTTTTACCGCTGTGGCGCCATGTTGGATGGGTATAAAGGCGCCCTCGCTGTGAGAACTCGACCATTGTATATCAAATGTTTACATCAATGGCTGACAGATTTATCCACATTGAATCGATTGGAGTGAAGTGTTTTCTTTACGAAGGGTAAGTCACAAAATTAGCAGTCAATACCATGGTACCGCTTTTTTATTGCGCAATATAATACTCGCCCTCCTAGTGACGAAATTTGTTGGATATTTAGTCATCGAAATGTGATTTTCAAAGGAAATTATCTCACGTCAATTTGGCATAGAATGAAGTCAATTTAAATATGAAATGCCAATACCGTGGATGTCAGAATCGTGGCAATTCTGAAAATTATAGTATAAAATATATTGATAAATATTTTAAATTGTTGTAGTACAATAGATGTTGGTATACACTATAGTAGTATATATAAACAAAAACTGTAAAAAAAAATCACATCCGAGGTATGTTAAAAACTAATAATTTCACCATCCGAAAAAACGTTATTTCCAAGGAATCACCCATATATTTAAGCATATTAATGCAAAAACACGGTGACCCCAAAGTAAGATCTGTAACATGTGCTACAACTTCTAACATAAAACAAAAATAACATGAATTACCCATGGAAGATATTGATAAATTATTTGTGCCAATACTGCACTACCAGCATTTCACTTTGGTATTATTAGACACACATGCTAGGACCTTTACAAACATTGAACCTTTTTGTAGAGAATATGAAAAAGTAAATGAGTTATTTAGTACTTTTCAACAACAATATGCGCAGCAGAATTATAGCACAATAACATTGGAACATACGAAGCAGAAAGATAGATTTAATTGTGGTCTACATATTTCCCAATTTGTAGAAGCCATATTAGAAGGTACCGATTTAAGTACAACTGACGCTCCAAATGGTGACGTGACTTAACGCCTATGGACTTAACGCCCGAAAAAAATTTTGGGCGTTATGACCGCCCCATACCCGGACGCAACGCCCAAATACAGACCCGGACAAAAAACCCAAAATTTTTGGGCGTTATGGCCTCCTTTTTGCCGGACATAACGCCTGAATTAGTTTTTGGCGTTATGACCGCCCCAGAGGCGGACATAAAGCCTCAGGGGCTTTAAGTCCGTTTTCTACTTTTTTAAAAATAGGAAACAATTCAATCCCAGTAATTGTAATACATTTATTAATTAAAAAATAAAGAAACAATTAAAATAAATATGTTGATTGACATTCTGGAAATTGATATAAGACGGGCTTTATGTCCGCTGTTGACTTTTTTAATAATAGAATATAATTCAAATAATTGTAATACATTTATAATAAAAACAATAAATGAACAATTATAATAAATGTTCTGGTTAATATTGTGGAAATTAATATATATTAATTAAATATAAATTTCTTCCACCTGTCCTACAATTTGTCTACAAAATGGGCACAAAGTAAGATTTTCACTCTGTTCAGCTTTTTCTTTGATTGCGTCGAAACAGAAACGACAGACTTTTGCATGCTTACATGGCTTCATGACGGTATCTTTTTTGTTCTTGGATCATATTTCGCACAAGATTGAATCGGAAATATGCATTTCAGGTTCTGATGAATCTGATTCGACAATGCTGTTCTGTATTTCAGAAACCGTAGGTGAGAAATTATTATTCGTATTTTTCATCATATTTAAAAATTTGCCTGTGCTAATTTCCTTCAAATTTAACTTGGAAGTGAGCTGTTTTATTACCGTACTTCGGTCCTTAGACCATTTTCTTGGCCTTTCAGAAAGCTGTTGTAGCCCTCAACAGCACTTGTTGTTCTAACACATTCATTGTGCACTGAAAATTTAGCCGGAGTTTCCTATAAAGAGTAAAATAATTTCATGAAAATTTTTAAGTAAGAGTTTTTATTTAAATATGCATACCACTTCAATCCACTGACGTTGAAAATAATCAAAAAATTTCTCAAATATATTGCCAAATTTTGAGGACAGTTTAATACTTGAGTATGCTTCATGCTTGCATATGTTGAAGCCATTTTCAATTTCACACGGCGGAAGCAGCGGCAACACCAACAGTTTTTGGAAAATTCTTTTGGCTTCTGGTGTTGTTTTAACCTGTTTCGCCAAATCGCTCATTTTGGAAAGCTTCCTTACCGCCTGGCAAAAGTGAAACCAACAACCCTTCATTCGAACTCCAGGAAATACTTTTGCAAGAGAATTTCGGAGTGCCCTCTCAAAATCCGTCATAATTGTTTGCGGTCTTAACTGCAAAAGGTTGGCATTAATAAATTGGAATACGTGCTGGTATGTTTGTTGCTTTTTGTTAGACATTAACACAAAAGCCAGTGGAAATACCTAGAGAAAAGAAAGAAAGTTTAATTTAATTAAAGTGTTTTTATATTAAAGCTCTGACATAGCAGAAAACAGAATATTGGAGGTAGTGTCGAAGGAAAAAAATTAAAGAAGAATCGTCCGTTTGTGTATTAAAGCTCTGATGTAGCAGAAAACAAAATATTGGGAGTAGCGCCGAAGACAAAAATGTAAAGAAAAAATCGCGCGAATCGAGCTTTAATACACAAACGGACGATTCTTCTTTAATTTTTTTCCTTCGACACTACCTCCATCCTCATAGTGAAGTTCTAACTTTCAATTTAAAATACTTACATGTCTTTCATGTCCAAAGTGCAATACCAACAACTGCTTATAACCACATGATGGCACTACGGACAATGTTCCATCCACTAGGTAGTGTCGGCTATCGTCTTCTATATTTTTAATTATATTTGCAATTGGCAGAGAAAAGAATAGAGTATAGGCGAAGTCTGACTCTAGAACCGTTGTCGGATAAAACTGTTCTTCAGGAACACTCTCGCACATTCCATAGTTTTGTAAAAAAAAAAACCTTTAAAAGTGTCAATGAAATCCTGTGGTTTTCGAGGCTCCTTTCGCATAGCTGCTGCTTTTATTCTGCGCAAGTGCCTTTGCATTTTCTTGTATACGACCAATTGCGACGAATCCTTGTTCTTTCGGCATTCTGCATTAAACACTGCACGCATTCGATTTATTTGCAATTTTGGCTTCGCAATTTCATTTTTGATAGAATTCTTCAATTGGAACTCCTTCAAAAGGTTTTCCTGGTCGGGGTGTTCATGTATGTCATCTCTCCCAATTGCGTAGCACTTTTCGTCATTTGTCACTTGTACACTTGCTTTGCAACTATTCTGGTAGCACACATATCGTTTAATATTTTAATTTTTTTTTAATTGTATATTGCGATTTAAATTTGTAAAGTTGTTTTACGGAAGGAGTATAGAGCAATTTACAATTTTTCCTTGCACCTGACACAAAAAGATAGTCCATATCACCACTCATTTTATTATGCTTTCGATTAGACAGAAAGAATGACACTGAAACGGACTATGCAAATAACAAAAAGAAGTGTGATGTTTTGTCAACATAACTGTTTTTTTTTAGTTGTAACACCTCTAAACATCAAAAAATAAGCTATATTCAAAATTAAACGCAATAAAATTTGGGTTTTATGTCCGCTTATTAGTTGGGCCTTTCGACCGGCTCTGGGGTGGTCATAACGCCAAAAACTAATTCAGGCGTTATGTCCGGCAAAAAGGAGGCCATAACGCCCAAAAATTTTGGGTTTTTTGTCCGGGTCTGCATTGGGCGTTCTGACCGCCATTGGGAAATGAGGGTATTAAAAAATATTTGGGCGTTGCGTCCGGGTATGGGGCGGTCATAACGCCCAAAATTTTTTTTGGGCGTTAAGTCACGTCACCGCTCCAAATGCATATAGGGAAAAAATAAAACTATACCAAAACCAATTTTCCGATGACATGCACAGCATATGCGTTCACATGTGCTGATTGCGGCAGGCCTGCATGTGATGGATGTCAGAAAGTTTATTTTAATTCTAGTGAAACTGATATATTTAAATGTATACTTTGCAAAAATTTAAAATAAAACAGTGGAACTGGTTTCCTTCAACACTTTATTATTTGTTATGTTTAATATTATTTATAATTTTTATTTTATTGTTACTTTTTATAATACTATTCAAGCTCTTTATTTTTAATTTATTTTTACTTAATACTATTGTTTCTTTCAGGGATAGAAATTAATAATTGTTTTCGTATTAGATTAAAATTTTTATTGATTGAAATTTGATGCATGCAAAAAACCATATAACCATATATAAATAAATAAAAATTAAATCTAATCATTTCGTCAAAGCAATTCATAATTTTGGAATATTGATATATTTTTGGAGTAACTAATAAAAGTCAAAACAATTTCGTATTTAATATTATTTTATGTTGTATTATTTCTTAACAAACAATATGTTTCACACATGTATTAATGCTTATATTGTTTTTAAATTCTTTATATTTTTATCCTTAATTAACTAATATGTTCGAATAAGTACTATGAATTGAATTCTTATAATATAAACTTTATATCAACAAATTTACAAAAATTGTTTTTTATTTAATTTTTATTTCAACATTGTTTTTATACACAAAGAACAATATTGAAACGAAAATCAATTGGATACTCATAAATTCTTCGTCGAATTTGATATTCTGGAGTTTATTTTCGGAAATGAGGGTATTAAACAATGAAAGCAGATGTCAATAGCTTTAATTTGATACGAGTCCCAATCAGAAAAATTTTTTCCTGGTGGCCACCATGGATGCATATTGTCCGCCCGAAACACCAATTTCTTAAATTCTTTTTTTTCGGAAATGAGGGTATTAAATAATGAAAATAGATGTCAATAGCTTTAATTTGATACTAGTCCAAATCAATAAACTTTTTCCTGGTGGCCACCATGGACGCATCTTGTCCGTCCGAAACACCAATTTCTTAAATTCTTCGTCGAATTTGATATTTTGTAGGACTTTTCGGAAATGAGGGTATTAAATAATGAAAATAGATGTCCGTAGCTTTAATTTGATTCTAGTCCCAATCACTAAGCTTTTTCGTGGAGGCCACCATGGACGCATCTTGTCCGTCCGAAACACCAATTTCTTAAATTCTTCGTCGAATTTGATATTCTACAGGTTTTTTCGAAAATGAGTGTATTAAATAATGAAAATATATGTCAATAGCTTTAATTTGATACTAGTCCCAATCACTAAACTCTTCCCAGTTAGGCGCTATTCCCAAGATTTTCAATGTAAGAAACCCTCATATTTTTCACCCTGGCAAAGAATAACTTTGTTTGAAGTCCTGGTATATCCTTTAATAAGTCCTTGCTATAAAATGTATAACTTTTGGTTATATATATTTGTCTAATCGCGAGCAAATCGGTAATTTCTATAACCTTTCCAAAATTTAGCTATCTTACATAGTTCTGTTAATGTAATTACAAACCTCTGCTAATATGATTGGTTTGTGTCTCTGCTAGTTAAATTCGAATTTATCTTCACACACTTGAATTATGCCATTTCTTTATTTACGTGCTTAAGTACACCTACATAAAGTTGTTCTAAAATAGAATGCAAAACAAAGTAAGTAAGTATTTATTCAATTTAAGTTTAAGGATTTGCATTAAGTAAGTATGGCTATTGTCACTCTTCGTATGAGAGAATAAGTTCAAGTGAGACCATCCACAATAAGAGAAAATAAAATAAACAGGCAATTTCACTCCTTTTCTTTAATTCTTTACGAAATATGTTTTGTAATATGTACGAAGCTTGGTAAACAAAAATTCTTAGTCATTTTGGAGAATACGAAACTTTGGTAATATATATAGAATTTTCGTACATTGCATGAAAAAAATTTTGTATTTTCATTCATGAAAAGTTTTGGTCCGTAGAGTAACGACGTATAGAGACGCCAACTCTCTCAGTAAATTGATTGCATTTGGTGTATTGCAGGTGGGCGGTTGGATGTTGGAAAGTGTTGCTTAATAATACCAGCTAGAAGAAATGGCTCACACCATCCAACAATAAATCAGCAACGGCAATACGATTTGTGCGCTAAAATTTTTGTGTAAATACACCACAAATATTTACTAGCAATAAAATATATCTAAAAAAGTTCAAAATACGTTTAATTTTCACAGTTTTTCATTAAAACGACATGAAAAATTTAAGTTAACAATTTTTGTAATTAAGTCAACAATTTTTGTAATTCCTCTCAATCGTAGCGACCGCGCCACGAATACTGTGAAAGGAAATGTCAGATGAGAACAATGGCAGCTCTATACGTCATTACTCTATGCATACAATCCTATAGAACTTGAAATTCTATTTACTCGAGACTATGTTTTTTGAGTTGTGACGGTATTGCTCGCAACAGGCGGAATGGTAAAGAATTACATAATTCGGAAGAGGTATGATTTTGCAACATTGCTTAACAGTTGTATATTTGAGCATTTTAAGAGCTGTACATTGTAGCATTCCCTGTGATGTACACATATAAAAATCATTATTAATTTACCCAATTTCGTTGTCTGATAGCTCAGCACTGGATTTTTTTCTTGATTTCGTAGCAAAATTATGCTTCATTGAAAGTCGAGGCGCATTGACGAGGTGGTGTAACTACGACAACATACACCCCAAGCCAACAAAAATATGCATTTTGTTTTGTCTAGTATTTTTCCACAAACAAATTCAGCACAAATGTACACCAAGCATAAAGCCGCATTCACAATGCAAGCGACAATTTCGTTTTTCATGCTATCTCTTTTACAAAAATGTAACTCCAATTTGTCGCTGAAGTTGATCTATTCCTACTCCAGCAACATATTTGTTCGCATGAATAATATACTATTAAGCGGTAGATGGCGCTGTACTTCGAATTTCCTTTTCAAACTTAACAACATCAATGAAAATTGAACCCATTTGTGTTAAAAGATGCATTATAAAACATTATTTTGTCTGTAGAATCTTTTAATACCAAATGTGTTTAAATACATTAACATTTTTTAATATTCGAAATACAATCCTGAATGTGACATTTGAATCATGATGCAACTAATAGAGGTTGTGTTATAAGAACAACTTAAATGATTTGCTGTTCCTTCTGCTCATTATATGAAGAATCAAATTCAAATGTATTTGGTTTTTATAATTTCTGGCTTACTTTTAATCTTGACAAACATTTGACATGAAAACAAAATATAGTATATTTTGTTGTTGCCTTGATATATTGGCCGTAATACTGGTATCACCTGTTAGAACAAACATCTCGAATCGAAGTAAACTGTTGCTTGCATTACAGCCGGAATCACAATTCAAGCAACGTTTTAAAAAGGCGTTCATAAATTTGACAATTTGTTTTAAAATTTTTCTATAGAAAAATTGTAAAATTTTATAGAAATCTTTCAAAATCTTTCTATAGAATTGTTGTAAAATTATTCTATAGAAATTTTTCTATAGAAATGTTCTCAATTTTTTTCTATAGAAAAGTTTTAAAATTTTTCTATAGAAATATTTTAAAATTTTTCTATAGAAATATTTTCAAATTTTTCTTTAGAAATGTTTTCAAATTTTTCTATAGAAATGTTTAGAAACTTATGTTCCATAATATGTCATGGCCTTTGACGGTTTCGATAAACCTGCGTAATGTCAGCTTTTTTTAAACTTTTTTCTTTTGTTTATTAATAAAATTGGCGCGAACTACACTTACTACAAACAACTACACATTTGCATCAGCTGATTTGTTCGAAAGCCAGCGACAGTGTTGTATTCTTGGTAATAAAAAATTATAATTATATGTGAAATTATTGTTATTGGCAGATTCTACAGATAATATTATTTATTAAAATGTTTGTTTTGATACAAAATGTTTACATTTTCATTCATACTTTCAAGTTTTAAAACAAAATTCGAAAAATTTTAAAACAAAATTGAACAAATTTGAATTCCAATTTCACGAAAAACGTGAGAGGGCATTATATGCAATACTGTGAGTGGGAACGAGAAGGCTTGAATTACAAATTCGTTGCTGCCATTGTGAACGCTACTTAAAAGTAAACGAATAAGTACAAAAACAAAATATATTTGAATTTGAGAAACACGAAATAGCTAAGAAATGCAAACAAAGTTTGTAGACTGGTTTAGTGGTACCTCGATTTCAATTCTCCTTGATTAAATTCGTTGTAAACAAACGTACTTTTCATGCGTAGTATGAAGTAAGACAGCGTTGCATAAAGCAAATAGGTTTTTTTTTCTTGATCCTCAGACAGCCGAGAAAAAAAATATCCGATTTTCTTGAGTCTGCTTAAAGTCAACAAAATCAAGAAAATCGATGTCAGTGGGAATGCTGTATGATCATTATATCCCTGTGTCATTTTACCCAATTTCGTGGTATGATATCAGCTGCAAAAATGGCAACAATTTGAAGATCTACCTGCAGATCTATTGGGTAATTTATTCAATGTATTATGGGTGAAAATTGAATTCATTTAATTGTGTAGTTTAATTGAGTTCATACTGCCTTTTTATCATTTTATAGAAACAAATATTTGTTGGTATGTAGTTTAAATTAAATAGTTTATACAGGGTGTTTCAAAAGTGACCACCCTATTGGAAGATGCTCTAATTTTTGCAAATGGTCGCCAAGTCAAATCTGGTTTGGCATTTGTGGACTAGACAGATGTCGAATACAAGTAACAAGCCATGGAGCGATACACTCCCCAAGAACGCGGAATAATCGTGTCTATTTTTTTGCGTAACAATTCATCTGTGGTGTTGGCGCAGCGCGAATACCGTCGCCGATTCCCCTGCCGTCCGACACCGACTGCGCAAACACTGCGCCGTTTGGCCACTAACCTTGAAGAGTATGGGACCACACGAGACGTTGCCAGGACTGGCCGGCCTGTCCGTTCTGCCGAGAATATCGCCGCTGTTGCCGAGGATGTCGAGGTGTCGCCGGAAACATCGACCACACGCCGTGCCTCGCAATTAGCCATCAGCCGGTCGTCCCTATGGCAAATTTTGGTCAAAGACCTGCGCATGTTCCCATACAAAGTCCAGTCCGAGCATCAGCTGCTGCCTGTCGACTGCCAAACGCGTGCAACCTATCAATCTCGTGGACGATTTTTCCACCAAAATCATAATGAGCGATGAGGCTCATTTCCACCTCAGCGGGTACGTCAAGAAGCAAAATTATCGCTTCTGGGGCACCGAAAATCCACGAGTGACGCACGAGGAGCCATTACACCCGCTTAAAGTGACTGCATGGTGCGCTGTTCACGCTGGAGGAGTCATCGGGCCATTTTTTTCGAGAACGCCGCTGGTAAAACGACAACAGTGGACGGTGCACGTTATAGGGCCATGTTAACCGAGTTTTTTCTGCCGCAATTCTACGAATTAGGACTGGAGGACATGTGGTTCCAACAGTACGGAGCAACGACACACACTGCGCAAGCCACAACCGATATTCTGAAGGCGGCGTTCCCGGGTCGCCTTATCTCTCGTTTTGGCGATTAGCGCTGGCCCGCAAGATGGCCCGATTTAACCGTTCCAGACTTTTTTGTGGGGTTTTTTGAAGTCACGTGTTTACGTGAACAAGCCCGATACCCTGGAAGCCCTCAAGGTCAACATTCGACACGAGTGCGAGAATCTGTCGCCCGAAGTTCTCTCCGAAGTGATGAAAAATGCCATAAAACGACCCCGTATAGTAATCAATTGTGACGGCGCCCATTTAACCGATATCATCTTCTCAACTTAACCAATAAAATTCTAAAGGTTCAAATAAACATAATCAAAAAACAGAATCGAAGTTTTTCATTTAGAAAAAAATGAGAGCCAAACAACATCGGATGACTTCTTTTGAAACACCTTGTATAATATTTATAATTACTTTGTTATACACGATTACATTATAACAATAAACTTGCACGATCCCCGAAAGAAGTATAAATGCACCATCTATATTGTCACTGTTGTAGACCCCAACCTCAACCATTGCCAACCTGACCAACCGTCCCGCTATTGCGGGATTGTTTCGCTTTATTGTATCCCCTCTCGACTTGAATCCAACTTAAATACATGGTTATACACAAAATAAATGCTTTATTTTATATATATAGACTTATTTTAGCTAACTACATGTCTTTTATTAAAAAAATTAAATTATTACAATTTGCAGAGGTCGGACGAGTTTTCAGTCAACTACATAGTGTTAAAACTTAATTACGAAACAGATTAATAACAAGTACTATAAATGCTGTGCTTAATGTCAGGTAAGTGTTTAAATTAATATACATACGTACATTTTCAACAATATTTTTCTCGTTTTTTAAAATTCAGATATGGTCTCAAATGTAATAACAAATGTTGTTGCGAGTATGAAGTTCCAACATCATAACATAAAAACCAACCGGTAAAAGACATTGTTTTTGACTATAAATTCTTTATATATGACCACACCCCTTTGTCCAACCCCACCCATATTTGTTGCTGATCTTAGAATATGTACAGCTAACCAACATACCCAATTTTGTTCAAATACCGTGAACAGGAGCAGAAATATTGGATTTTTGATTTGTGATTTGTATGGGAGGTACCACGTCCATTTGTCCAATCCCGCCCATATTTTGACAGCTAATTTTTGTCGTCGCCATTAGTTTGCGTGCGAAGTATCAACTCGATTGGATCACGGGAAAAGGGTTAAAAATCAATCTAAAGTTTCCTCGGCAGGCATACAGGGTTGCCCATATTCGACGGACCCATCTGGCAACGCCATAACTTTTGACAGAGATGTCAGATCGCTTAATGACATACCGCGTTTGAAGCGTCAGTCCAAGCAGATTTTTACCATGCAACAATACACGCCACGCGAGCGCTCTGAAATAGTTGAAATTTACATTCAACAGAACAAGTTAATTGTGAAAACTCAACGTGCTTTTAAAATATTAAACAATGTGAGAAGTGCGCCTTCTAAGAACACCATTAAGCGGTTATACAAAAAATTTTCGACTGGTGAGGCTCTTTCTAATCCGAAGAGGCCAAATAAAAGTCGACCAAGGCGATCGGCCGAGAATATCGCTGCCGTACGAGCCAGTGTTGAGAGGTCCCCAAGAACATCCCAAAAACGCCGTTCTCAGCAGTTGGGCATGGCTCGGTCCACTTTACAACGGATTATTCGCGTTGAATAATTCGAACAAATTAAATGATTAAGATTGCCAACCGCCAAATTTTTATTTTTTTCTTTGATTTTTTTAAAAAAAACATGGGTCCGTCGAAAATGGGCAACCCTGTATATACATACAGACAGGTGATGTTAATAGAAAGAATTTAAAAATGTCGGAACACTTGCTGCCTATACCAGTGCCTATACCAGTGCAAGCAACTGAAAACTAATTACTTTCTAAAAGCTAGTTTCATCATAAATTTAAAACCCAATCCTTAAACATATGTATATTCCTTTGAAGGAAACAAATTAAATTCGTATGTGCTTCGTAAATAAAATGCGTTTTATTTCGATATTCTTATCATTTAGCGGATTTTTGACAAATTGTCCCGCCCAATAAAATTTTTAGCGGATTTTTGGATACATTTGGCGGTATTTTAAAGAAAATACTTGGCAACACTGGATACCACGTCCTCATGCTTTCACATTTTTGGTTGAGACTAGAGATGGGCGCGAGTTATGAGTGATAGTATATAAACGTGTCGTTGACACATTTACAAATGTATGTACGTATTAATATCAATAACACCATTACCAATGTATGTATATATATTTATGTTGTATTCTGTCTAGACACTACGTTAGCATAAACTTAAATAATACAAAGAATTAACTTACCCAATTTCCGTAAAGAACAAATAAAATGCAATCTTGTAATTATATTAACTTGCTCAATTTCCGTATAAAACAAATAAAAGCAATTCTTGTATTTTGGACATAAATAAAGTAAAATGTTTAATGTGCAATTTTATATTATAAAGTATTGTAAATAACAAAAAGAAAATCAGTAATAAACTCAACTTCAATCCAGAAAGATAAATTTCGTTTTATTTTTTTGGGAAATATAGCAAAAGCTATATAACTGGCGCAGTCGAAAAAAAAGTTGACGGAATATCAACTTTCGCTCTCGATTAAAACTATTAAAGTACATAATAGTATAAAAATCCGCGAACAATTAGTGCATATAATTGTTAGTGAATATACAGTTAATGAAGATAATTATAAGTGAATAAAACTATTAGTGCAAATAATAGTGACTAAAATACTATTAGTGAATATAATAGTGAACAATTAAATATAGTTTAGTGAAAATAAGACTTTGAACTAAAAGTAAGAAAATTTTTAACAAATAAATAAAAAAAATAATAAGAAGAAACTATAACATATCTAGAAAATCACACCATAAACTCACTTGTAGAAACCATAAAGCTAAAAGTTTCAATAGTTTCAATATTGTCCGCTGTAAATACGGCAAATATACAAAAAAATATACACAACAATATCAACCTACCACCAGAAACCAACATCAAACCATCAACAGCAAGAAACAACATCAAACCACCAGCAGCAAAAGCAGAAAACAAAAACATCAACAACAACAGCAAGAGCAGAAAACACCACCAATAGCAGCAACATCAACCAACAAAGAACTACTACAATTGGATATGGAGATATTTATAATAACATTAGGGTAAATAAGTAACACTTTAATTATTAAGTAACATATAAACATATATTTAAAATAAAGTTGGTCCATCCATGCGAAAAATACATAGAACCAAACCTTACACACGCATTTTTAGACAACTAACACCTATTCCAGAAAACAGGGAAATGTCAGTAACTAACGATAATCCATCACCTTCTAATACACAAGTGCAAGCCCAACATCCACCTATGAATCAAATATTTGAGTCATTGAGAATCCCGGATGCGGTAAAAGATCTTCCGAAGTTCGACGGAAATCCGAGATTGTTATACGAATTTTTAGCAAATGTTGAGGAAATTTTAGGATACTTAAATAACGTAGATGGGACAAGTTATGCGAGAATTATCTTAAGGGCAATACGAAATAAAATAGTTGGTCCAGCCAACGAAGTTCTTAATGTTTATGGTACTCCTCTAGTTTGGGAGAATATAAAGGGTAATCTTATTCTACACTATTCGGATAAACGGAACGAAACATCCCTTATAAAGGACCTACATAATTTGAGACAAACGACTCAGTCAGTCCAACATTTCTACAGTTCAATAGTAGAAATACAGTCGTCAATTAATAACAATATTTTAATTCATGAATCAAATCCAAGTGTCATAGAAGCGAAACGGAAACTCTTTGCCGACATGTGTTTAAATACATTTTTATCTGGCCTTAAAGAACCTTTAGGCTCAAACATTAGATCAATGAGACCTGGGTCAATGGCTGAAGCTCTTTCCTTTTGCGTACAAGAACAAAATATTTATTATACTAAAAAGCCATTTGCTAACATATATTCTACTCCCCAACAGAATGTTAGATATTTTCCACCAAACTACCAAAATTATACACCTACTCAATCATACCAACCAATAGTGAACAATCCGAACAGACTTTCACAACAGTTTCCTAGACAGCCTGTAACTCCATATCAAAATAATACTACTAGATATCAGAATCCAGTCGGTAACGGTCAGAATCCCCACTTTAGTGTACCTAATAATAATTTTGGACAGAATAGACAATTTAACATACCTCAGAAGTATACACCAAATTTGAATAATAATAATAATCCTTTTAATCCTAATTTCGGACAAAGACAATATCGTCCACAAAATCTTCCACCCCCTGAACCAATGGATGTCAGCTCAGGCTTTACTCATTTGAGGAAACCGCCAAGTATGCAGACACAAAGAACAGTGAATACTTTTAAACCTCAAGAGATTCATAACATTGACACTGAAGACACTCCTTACCCGTACACAAATTTAGACGAATACTACTATTATCACCAGAACGATTATGTTCCACAGGATGATATGAATACTCAGAACAATTTTGATCATAACTTTATTTTCGGACAAAATAACCAGTACGAACATAACAATAAGAATGAAATTGATGATAACGAAAATTTTCAAGTGAATGCCTCCCCGGATCAACCGGATATTTAGATATAAATAAACATGGACATACATTACCTTATATAAATATATCCTCCCCTTTTAATAGACCATTAAAATTTTTGATCGACACTGGAGCCTCATCTTCGTTTATAAATCCAGAATTTGTTGACCAGGACGATTGTCAAAATTGTGAACCAATTACTATCACCACGATTTTAAATAAACATTCCTTAGATAAGAAAATCCAACTACCATACTTTGTGGAGTTCAAAGAGAAAGGTGAAATGGAACTATTTGTCTTTAGATTCCATAATTATTTCGATGGATTAATAGGACTAGATGTTTTAAATGCATTAAAGGCTAAAGTAGATTTAGGCAATAAAACACTAATCACAAACAATTCTGTAATACCGTTGCAATTTAAACCCAATCTAACTTCTGGAAAAATTCTAATTCCACCTTGTTCAAAATTTATTATTAAAGTTCCTGTCGATTGCCGAAACGGTGATTTTTTCATGCAAAGAACATTTTTTGAACCGGACTTATTTATCTCGGAGGGTATCTATACCTCAAGAGAATGGTACAGTTTTGTTGAGATAGTCAACACATCAGACCAAGAGAAAGTAATTTGTATCGAACAGCCTATGAAAACTACTCCATATGAAAACCAAAATTTTATTGAAGTTAATAACTTCACAATAGATTCAGACACATCCTATCATGAGGATAATATAACAAAATTTTTGAGAACGGATCATTTAAATAGCGAAGAGAAAAAAGCTTTAACTAAAATTTGTAAGGACTTTGATGACATATTTTTCAAAGAGGGAAATCCTCTTAGTTTTTCTAACCAAATTAAACATCGGATTAAAACTACCGATGATATCCCTATCTTCACAAAGTCCTATAGGTATCCCTACGTCCACAAAGAGGAGGTACGGAAACAAATAGACAAAATGCTACAACAGGGCATTATAAAACCAAGTTTTTCACCTTGGAGTGCTCCTGTATGGATAGTACCGAAAAAAAAGGATGCTAGTAATGTACAAAAATGGAGACTAGTTATAGATTATCGTAAGTTGAATGAGAAAACAATTTGCGACAAATATCCTATACCCAATATCACAGATATATTAGACAAATTAGGCAGGAGTATGTACTTCACAACATTAGATCTTGCCAGTGGTTTTCACCAAATAGAAATGCACCCCGAGCATGTGGGAAAAACTGCATTTTCTGTAGATGGCGGTCACTTTGAATTTGTTAGAATGCCATTCGGCCTTAAAAACGCCCCGTCCACATTCCAGAGAATAATGGATAATGTGTTGAAAGACTTAATAGGTACGGTTTGTCTTGTATATTTAGACGACATAATTGTCTACTCCACCTCGTTACAAGAACATATGTTAAATTTAAAGAAAGTTTTCGAAAGGCTAAGAGAATCAAATTTAAAAATCCAGTTGGATAAATCAGAGTTTTTACATAAGGAATGTGCGTTTTTAGGACACATTGTTTCCACCGAGGGAATAAAGCCAAATCCTGAAAAGATTCACGCAATAAAGAAATTTCCTATTCCAGAAACACAAAAAGAGATCAAATCATTTTTGGGACTATTAGGCTATTATCGAAAATTTATACAAGACTTTTCGAAGTTAACAAAACCCTTAACCGAATGTTTAAAAAAAGGAAGGAAAATTATTTTAAATGACAGATATCGGAAAACATTCGAAATATGCAAGAATCTATTGATCAATGACCCTTTACTTCAGTACCCAGACTTCTCAAAACCTTTTATCTTAACTACTGATGCGAGCGACTTTGCTTTAGGAGCAATTCTTTCACAAGGTCCAATCGGAAGTGATAAGCCGATATGTTATGCCAGTAGGACACTGACGAGCAGTGAAATAAACTACTCGACAATAGAGAAAGAATTGTTAGCCATTGTTTGGGCAACAAAATATTTCAGGCCCTACTTATTCGGACATAAATTTAAAATAGTAACCGATCACAGGCCGCTCACTTGGATTATGAGTCTTAAAGAGCCGAATTCAAAATTAGTACGCTGGAGGTTAAAGTTAGAGGAATTTGATTATGAAATTCTTTACAAAAAAGGCACACTTAATACAAATGCAGACGCTTTAAGCCGCATTAGAATCGACGATGGCAAAATTCCAAATATCGAAGAAGTTAACATTAATACAGTTGACAATGACTCAATTCAAGGTACAGCGGGAACGACAATTCACTCTGCAGAGGAAAATAACGACGATGGTATCCCAATTTCGGAAAAGGCAATAAACGGATTTAACATCCAGATTATCTTACAGGTGAAAAACGAAGGTTCTCCTCTAACACTTGAGACCGTGTTTAAGAACAAATTAAGAAAGATAATACGTAGACCGGAATATAATGAAACTATAATGACTGATATCTTTAAACGTTACCTTGCCCCCAATAAACTTTCTGCGATAATGACAGACGACTACACTTTCAAAATTGTTCAAAGCACATATTCTAAATTTTTTGCAAATAGTAAACTTTTTAAACTTATACGTTGTAAAATCTTATTACAAGATATCCGAAATATCGATGATCAGGATAAACTTGTAAACGATTACCACACCGACCACAATCATAGAGGTATACAGGAAACATTCGAACATTTGAAACGAGAATATTTTTTCCCTTATATGAAAGAAAAGATAACAAAATGTATTAATCATTGTAATATATGCCAAACTCTAAAATATGACAGAAGACCCCCAAAACCCAAATTTGAAACCCCGGAAATACCGACAAAACCATTAGATATTGTTCACATTGACATATATTGTATTAATAAGCGAAATATTCTCACACTTATCGACAAATTCTCCAAATTCGGATCGGCATACCCGTTAGAATCTAGAAATAGCATTTCAATTTTAAAAAGCATTAAGCATTACATAAGCCTACACGGCATTCCTAAAAAAATTATTTGTGATCAAGGCTCAGAGTTCAATGCGAGTATCATAAAAGACTTTTGCAAGATTAACAAAATTAATATACACTACACATCATTTCAACAAAGTACTGGTAACTCTCCAGTAGAAAGACTCCACTCAACGATAACGGAAACTTATAGAATAATTGTGGAGAAATATAAAGATTCGGAAATACCATTAGATCATGATGAAATACTTTTCGAAGTAATTATGACATATAATAACTCAATACACACAGCGACAAAGTTAACACCATTTGAATTGTTCTATGGGAGAACACCCGCATTTGAAAAAGATTTAAAATATAATACACAACACGAGTACTTACAACAACTAAAAGATTTCCAAAACAAATTACATGAACTGATTAAAGAAAAACTGACACATGACACAGACAAACGCATCGAACGGTTAAACCAAAATAGGGAAGATCCCGAAATCCTTATGGAAAATGATAACATTTATAGAAAAGAATGTAAGAGAAACAAATTGACCCCCAGATTTTCAAAAAGAGTAGTTAAACGAAATAATAGAGTGACACTTTTAACACTAGATAACCAAAAACTTCATAAATCTAAAATAAAAAAGAAACATAAAACTTAAACTCACTTTTCTTTTAGATTCATGCTGGCACAGGCCGATGTAAAAATTGTAGATGTTTCCCCAACACAGGGTATCATACCATTGAAATTGGGAACTGGTAAAACAATAACTGACTATAAGCACCTTATACATATAATTAACCTCGAGTCCTACACTGAGAATATAAGAGAAATAGAGAAAACTATAACGCATTTTGAAACCACACAATTCGCTAAAATCGCCTTGGGAACGACTAAATTAAAATTAAAAGAACTCAATACGAAACTTAACCTATTAACCCCAGGAAATAGACGGAAAAGAGGACTGATAAATGCACTGGGTTCAACGATAAAATTTATAACTGGAAATATGGATTACGACGATGCAGAGAAACTAAATAGGGAAATTGAATATTTATTAACGAAAAATGGACAAATTAATACAACACTAAACCAGCAACTAATCCTCAATACCAATATGATCAAGAGATTTGAAAACATAACAAATCACATAAACAAAGAACAAAATATCATTACAGAGTCCATAAAAAACATTCAAGATCAAACCCGTAATTCACTAAACCCTACAATTAACACAATAACACAAATTCAACAACTAAATCAGATAAACTACAACATAGATATACTTACACAACACCTTAACAATATTGCCGAAGCAATAGTACTATCTAAATTAAACATTATTCCTAAACTAATATTAGATCATACAGAACTAATGCAAATCCATAACACATTAAATAACACGATAAATATACTCTCCTCTGAACACATATTTGAACTTTTAGAATTAAACGCCTACTACAACAATACTAATATTATATTTAACATACAAATTCCAATAATATCAGACAATGTATTTACATTATATCATATTGTTCCAACACCAATAAATAAAACTTTGGAAATTATAAGCGAAGAATACGCATTAATAAATGAAGATAATTTGATATTTTATAAAGAAAAATGTAAAACTATAGAGAATCAATTTTATTGTAAGAATATCCATGCAACAGAATATAATATGAACACAAATTGTATTAGAAACATAGTAAATAAAAACGAAACTGCCTCCTGCCATTTACGAGATATAGGACAGAAAATTGATATCATACATCCAGAACCTAACTATCTTATCCTCATTAACCCTCTAATGCAACAGATAACTACCATATGCAACAATGTGACCAAACAACATATAATTAACAGCACAACTCTAATTCAATTCATCAACTGTAAAGTCGAAATCAATAACATATGGTACAACAGCGAAAACAATATCTATTGGGATAATGGCAATTTTATCGAAATGCCACCCAGCATCGACAATAATATTACAACTCTTTCTAATAAAGATGAAATAACACTCCCAAAATTGAATGAATACAGATTTCAAGATAAAAGAATAATTGAAAATCTACAGACAAATACAGAAGTTCATGAAAAAGTTACATACTCAGCCTTCGGGTCGGTAACGATACTTGTCATAATACTGGTAATTGCAATGATAAAAAGGAAACCAATGACAATAACATATTCACTTGATCAAAAAATTAATGAAGTTCCGGCAACAAATTGTCCTAAGCCCCTTTGGCCGTCACTTCATTTTAGGGAGGGAGGAGTTATGAGTGATAGTATATAAACGTGTCGTTGACACATTTACAAATGTATGTACGTATTAATATCAATAACACCATTACCAATGTATGTATATATATTTATGTTGTATTCTGTCTAGACACTACGTTAGCATAAACTTAAATAATACAAAGAATTAACTTACCCAATTTCCGTAAAGAACAAATAAAATGCAATCTTGTAATTATATTAACTTGCTCAATTTCCGTATAAAACAAATAAAAGCAATTCTTGTATTTTGGACATAAATAAAGTAAAATGTTTAATGTGCAATTTTATATTATAAAGTATTGTAAATAACAAAAAGAAAATCAGTAATAAACTCAACTTCAATCCAGAAAGATAAATTTCGTTTTATTTTTTTGGGAAATATAGCAAAAGCTATATAACTCGCGTGCCTAATTTTCTGGGCACGACCCGACACAAGCACGAAGTTGATATTAACAAACACGCACTGGCACGCACGACTAAACTCTGGCAAAGGCTCGACTCGTACGAGTCCGAAATTAGTAATTGCAAAAACGAACGGGCACGCACGGTCTAACACGAACAGTCTAACATTAGTAAAAGGATATACTACCATATTTAGAGAAATGTGTGTACCAGAAAAAGGATGCGTAACAGAGACAATACAGTTTTGCATTTTGCGCAGAATACATACTCGTAACCCACTATTGTCTCACCGCACTAAATTTGGGAAAATGTTTGCGAATCTTGACTCTTCGCATTTTATTTTTTTGTTAACTTGAATTGCAGCTCCTCTCTTAGAACTCCTCTGTGAATGTCTTCTTTTTTTTATTTTGTTTGACATTTTTTATTATGTGCAATTTCTTTTAAAAGTGACTTAAGAAATCAATCAAATTGTACGGTTGTAAAATTCACACACATGGAAAGCATTGGTAACATTGCCAATCACGGACGTAAAGATTGTAAGTTGTGCGTGATAAAGCGATAACGAATAATTTCCCCATATTTAACTGTGCTTAATTTTTAAAATATTTGTTCGTGCTTTTTCGTGTCACAGTACTCCCAACTTGCACGCACTACACACGCACGAAATTTTTTAACACGACACAAACACGAACGGCGCACGCTCGAAATTCAAATTTCCTACACGAACACATTCCATTGGCACACCGTGGCACAGCAAAAACCACGGCTCGTGCCCACCTCTATTTGAGTCCCTAAATCTAATGTGGCACAAATATATCGATTGAAACCCCCTTCCTCGTTTTTTTGAACTTTCCCCACATTTTTATTTGAAATCATTGACAACTTTTGCTATTTATTTGTTTAATATTTGTTAAATGCATGGAATATAATTATCTCTGGGATATACTAGAAAATATTCGAAATATGACACCAAGCGTTTCCTTCCAACTGTTAAAATTCCTCAAAAATTCAAACTTCAAATTTGTTTGAAAAATGCTTAGCATGTCGTGAAAATACAAGTTTTAAGAGGTATACGAGGCTATTTAGCTTTTTTTTTATTTTGCTCGTTTCTTTCTTGAACATTTAGCCCTTATTTATAGCTTCTGGTAATACTGGTGTCAGATTTGTGCGTTGAACTGCTGTAATGAACAGCCGGCAACAATTGACCTCAAAAACTGGGCAGCACTCAAAAAATGTTATAAAAAATTCAAATTAGGGAATAACATAAGAACACGAAAAATTACAAAAAAAATGGTCGGACCCGTGGGGCCCACATGATCCAAAAATAAAGACTCCACATGTACACTAGTGTGGCCCTTATTTTTCAATTTTAGAAAAGTTAAGCTCCCACATCCTCAGTTTTGTTCATTTGCTCCAAGAACTGGTGTGTGCAAAACGTTCGTCCGATCAGATAACTATAAGGCGTGCCGCAAACGCCCTAAAGATCTCGCACGCATCACTCTTAGATATTTTTTTGAAATAAGGTAATAAATTATTCGCGGTCGCGTACCTCCGTGTTTTTTGTGTAAAATAATACCTAACTATAGAGAGATTATGTGTGTGTTGATCGAAAAATGTTGATAGGATTTTATTCTCATTAAAAATAGTGATATGCCAGCTAAGTTTTGTTGAATCCAAACTCAGTTCGTTGTACTAAATATTTAAAAAAATGTCGGTGTTGAAAAAAAATTTGACTCTCGACCAACATAATTTCGTTGCTTCCAAAGCCTTTAATGAATATGATACACAGTTGGAAAGGCTGATCTATTCCCCAATTACCCGGGATAACTTTTGCTGCCGCCCGATTAAACACAAAAAAGGTAGGGCTAATTTAGTGGAAAAATATACAAGAAACAACCCCAAATTGTTGATTTCTTGGAAATCGAAAAATCAAAAAGTAATCAACTTTGAAAATTTCTTGAAATATACCCCACAATTTTGTTGCTTCCAAAGCCTTTAATGAATATGATACACAGTAAAAAAGGCTGATCTATTCCCCAATTACACGGGATAACATTTTCTTTTAGAGTAAGTTGATAAATTTCACACAGAAATACGTATTTTATGAAATACGTATTTTATGAAGTGTGAATTTAGTTAAATCGTGCGCGCATATTCCGTGAAGTTCTTGTGTTAAAATTGATTTTTCACATATTTATGTAATTGTTACATAAAAATGGATTCGAAAAAAAGAAAGCGTTTGTCCTTAAAACAAAAAAGCGACATTAAAGTGTTACTTCTTTAGCGCAGCGTTATGGCGTTTCAAAATCGACAATTTGTGGCATAAATAAAAAGAATTTCGGAGTATTACAACTTATTGAAAATAGTGCATTTGGAATGCAAAGAAGAAAGACACTTAAAGAATGGAAAAAGGTTTGTACAACTGGTTTGAGCGACAACGTCAGAAAAATATTCCAGTTAGTAGGGATATGATCAAGGAAAAGGCATTGCATAGGGACATTCAAGACAAGGAAGGCTGTTTCAATGCAAGTTTTGGCTGGTTGCAAGGATTTAAATCACGCTATGGAATTCGACTGCTGAAAGTGTGCGGCGAGAAATTGTCTTCAGACCATTAAGCTGTTGAGCCTTTTAAACAAAAATTTAATGACGTAATTCGCGAACTACAGCTTTGTAATGGTCAAATTTACAATATAGACGAAACAGGCTTGTTTCGGAAAATGCTTCCCGAAAAAAGTTATGTGGCCAGCTTTGAAAAAACGGCTTCAGGCAGAAAAATTGAAAAAGCCAGAATTACTTTTCTTGCATGCACAAATGCGACAGGAGAGTATAAAATCAAGCCTTTGGTAATAGGACATGCAAAAAATTCGAGCTCTCTTAAGTCGTTTAACATTCCAGTAGATTATCGAAATTCTAAGAATGCCTGGATGACATGTGTAATTTTTTAAGACTGGTTCCATGCATGCTTTGTTCCGCAGGTGGCAATCTCATAATAAAAGTTTTGGCTTTTCCATGAATTATACAGGTATCTTACATATTATTAAGGAACGTCAGCCGCAAAAAATTCTGGTTGTTACCAAAAGCTTTGAGTTAAAACCGAAGAGTGAAGTTTAAGCATTGGACGTTTGTATCAAGCGAGAAAAGGGACGTCACGCCTTGAAGTAAAATGAATATTTTCCGTCTGGCCGGTGACTTGGCACACGTATTTGCCATCATAATTTTACTACTGAAAATATGGAAGTCAAGATCCTGCGCTGGGATCTCAGGCAAGTCACAAATATTGTTCGCACTTGTGTACTTGACCAGATATTTGGATTTGTTTACAACATACGTCAGTTTGTACAAATCTGTAATGAAAGTGTTGTTCCTGGCAGCGTCTGGCGCAACTGTGTATCTAATGTACGTAAAGTTTAGGGCTACGTATGACCACAACCACGACTCTTTCCGAATTGAGTTTCTGTTGATACCTTGCGTGCTACTGTCGCTTTTGATAAATTATGACTTTAATGTAATGGAAGTATTGTGGACGTTCTCCATTTACTTGGAATCTGTTGCCATTCTGCCACAACTGTTCATGGTCAGTAAAACTGGAGAAGCGGAGTCAATCACAAGCCACTACTTGTTTGCATTGGGATCATATCGAGCTCTATATTTGCTCAATTGGGTATATCGCTATATATTTACGTGTAGAACTATCGTTGCCTTCCTTGGCTTGATTGTTCAGGTAACTTCCTTGTTACTATTATTATTTTGAAAAATCCTTCGTTGAATTGATTTTAATTGATTTTTATTCAATCAAATTTGGAACCCAACTGACAATATTTTCTATACGTATTTACAAAATGAAACTCTTATCATTAGGTTTTGAACTAGCTTAACATAGTAACATAAGTACTTATACAGTTGAAGTGTTTATGCATGTCAAGTGTGTATGTTTGTATACGTGTGATAATGTACAGTGTAACCTCTCTAGTCCGGATACTCGCTAGTCCGGACTATCCAGTAGTCCGGACAGCTCAATGTTTCGGACAGTTTATAAATTTTACCTCTGTAGTTCGAACATCAGTTTGTTTTTTTGTTTGTTTCGCAACTTTTGTACGTTAGTGTAACAACAACAACACAAACAGTAGAATATGTGAATCTTATTTTTGAAAGAACTTTAAACCAGAGCTAAAAAACTGCACAAAGAAAAATGTATTCAATCTAAAATAAATTCATATTTGAAGCAATACAATTTTTTAATTTCTGTTCTGTTGAATCTTTTTTGTAAATATAAATAAATTTTTAACATTATTTATTTTTTATATTTTGCTTTTTAAATAACTTATTTCATAACAAAATAAATAAACATAACCATCTATCGAGTTTAAAACATTTTGTACTGTAGTCCGGACAATTCAGTAATCCGGACAAAGGTCGAAACTATATCCGTCCGGATTAGAGAGGTTATACTGTATATGTATATATATATATCTCCCACACCACAAGTTTCAACAACTATTGTTGAAATAAGGTAGTAGTTTTGCTTAGTCACGGTGGTGTGACTGGTGTATCTGTTCCCCCTGGATGTAACCAGGTTACATTTTGGTACCGGTACCTCCTTTTAACTTGATCTTTGTAGATTTTCTTATTGTTTCCGTGAGATACAAGATGGTTTCCTTCTTGAACAAATATTTGTTTATATTTCGGATTGGATTTCCCGATTTTATTATCCTTTACATATTCATTAGATATTTCGGATATTTCCCACTCGAACATTTGTTTTTGGCCTTCCTTAGTGTTTCGGAAAGCTTCAAAATATCTTCCTTGCTAAGTATATTATTTAGTATATCTATAGGTTTAGCATTTATGTATACTGGAGTGAATTGTATTATTATAATGCATTGTTGCCTTGAATACTTTTTCCTGTATTGTATCTTTATTGTTGGAATCTGCATTGAAAAGTCTTATGTGTTCATTTAACGTTAAATGCAGTCTTTCCACATCGGAATTACCAGTCTTCTTATAAGGTGTTGTAAAATGTATTTCTATTTCATTTTCAGACAAAAATTGTTTGATTGATATTATGTTGAATTCATTATCAGTAATTATTTTCCTAGGTTTTCCTAGGTGTTGTAGTCTTGTTTTTATTGCGTTTAATAGCGATACCCAAGATCGGTCATTTAAATGTGTGTTGTCGCATATTTTGTTAGTTTGTCTATAGTAGTAAGATACATAATATTTTTTTGGGGGTACCAAATATCCATATGGATTACTTCGTTATGTTTTGTTGGTGTTTCTGTGATATTTAAATTGTATTTTACAGGATTACGATCATATTTAGCTAGGTTACATACGATACAATTATTTATATATTTTTGAATTTCTTTTTGAAAATTTGGGTAATAATATGAATGTTTAATTTCTAAAAATATTTCATTTATACCCCTGTTGTTATTGTTTATATGTTGTGTTTTAATTATTTTCTAAAGTTTTTCTCTATCTGTAATATCTTCCAAAAATATTGTAGATCTTATTATTTTTAAGTTTCTATTACTAGTGTTGTCTATAACCCTCTTGGAATTTGACATATATAGCTGTGTTTTCGCAATATACGGCAGCTAAGCCTTTCCGGGGTAATAAATTTCAAAACGTTTTGCTCTTCCCCGTTAGTTTTTACTATATACCTTAATTTCTTTTTATACAAGACTTTGACGGTTCGTGATTCGATTACGGATTCTTTTATTATAATTTGTAATTTGAAAATATTGAGTGCTTTCTCTGATATTGGAATGAAGTCTTTATCTTCTGATTCAGCGCTGTGAACGGTTTCGTTACACTGTGTGTAATTTTTAAGTCATGGCAAAATAATCATATACGGACACCACTACGTGATAAATGACTAAAAAAAAGACCCGTGTTTCCCAATTTTTCCCAAAGTCATGCACTTTTTTTTTATGGGCCGCCAAAGATTTGGGGCCTCGGTATCATTTCGTAAAAATGTGATCATTTTATCAGGCTCATATCTTGCAAACCGTTCAGAATTTCGATTTACTCTCTGAGGCAAAGTTGTAGCTCTTGTCATAAAGAACAACATAAAACATATAAAATCAAAAAAACTTCACCTTCCAGATCACCTTTTTCCCGTGTTCAGGTCCATAGGTAGCAAACCGTTCAAAATTCAAGGAAACAATCAACTACAAAAATTTACTTAAGATCTCAATAAACAAATTTCTAGAACATATAAACTTCCTAGAGATGATTCTTAACACTGTTTAGGTAGCACGCAAAAGTGAAAAATTTGCCGAAAATTTTGTAATTTAATTTTTTTTACCTTTTTCTCCTGTTGAGGTCCATAGGTAGCAAAAAATGAAATATGCCTGGCCAGAACCATGTGTTTGTCCAAGGGTTAACACCGTTTAGGTAGCGCTTAGGTATCACGCGATCATGCACCGACAGCCGCAGCACAGGCAATGCAGTAAGCTCAGCACACGCAACAAGGGACGCAGCACACAATATAAAAGCGACACGACGCTCACATCGAGGCTCAGCGGTGAAAGTTATAAAGTGAAAGTGAAAGTAAAAAAAATCTACAAGATTTCAGAAGGAAAAGAATCTTTTAACTAGTGAATTCAAAAGAGCATATACATTGTTTTTCGACGAAGTGGACTTGAACCATCCATAAATAATCTCCACTCAATAGCGATGTAGTTCATTCCCATTTTTACCACCAAAGCTTTTATATCGTTGCAGTAAGCGAACGAATTGTCATCATTTAGAGTGTAGAGCATCTGAAATTCAGCTTGTCGTTTGCGGTACGCCTTGGAGTTATCATTAGCATGTGTGTGTTTTCTTTGCTTTAAAAAAGCTGTCAAAAATATTGCAAGTCGCTGCGATAATCCCAATATGGCCACAATGAAATCCATTTCCATTTGTGTTATTAGTTGTGGTCCATCTCATCCCTGTTGGGGCTCATAATCGGTATCAAATGGATCTTCATAAGTAACACCACTTGCTGTACTCATTGCTGTAAATTCTGTTGTACGATCTGGAGTTGGCGGCCTTGGTGATACAAAATTTTCAGGTGCAAGCACTGGTAGTGTGGCTGTTGCAGTTGCTTTATAAATTTTGTTCTTCTCAGAATGTCGATTTAGACGACATGTGTAATTTACGCATGCATAGCAACTGGTTGCATCATGATCACCTGGGCGATTAATCCAGTTTACCGGCTTACAATACCTCATAGTACCTCTGCCTCCACTCAACCATGCCATGAGATTGTTATAACATTGGCGACACACTGTATTAGGTGTGTAATTTTCACCGGTCAAGTCCACTTCGTCGAAAAACAATGTATATGCTCTTTTGAATTCACTAGTTAAAAGATTCTTTTCCTTCTGAAATCTTGTAGATGTTCTTTTCTGGTTTGATGACCGCAAACGTAGCAAAATAAATCAATATTTTCACACTGCATATTGAAATTGTCAGTTGCCAATGTTGTGGGCGAATTATACTGTAGCACTTTCACTTTTTTTACTTTCACTTTCACTTTATAACTTTCACCGCTGAGCTCTCGTTGACGTCGCGCTGTGTAATGCCTCGATGTGAGCGTCGTGTCGCTTTTATATTGTGTGCTGCGTCCCATGTTGCGTGTGCTGAGCTTACTGCATTGCCTGTGCTGCTGCTGTCGGTGCATGATCGCGTGATACCTAAGCGCTACCTAAACGGTGTTAACCCTTGGACAAACACATGGTTCTGGTCAGGCATTTTTCATTTTTTGCTACCTATGGACCTGAACAGGAGAAAAAGGTAAAAAAAATGAAATTAAAAAATTTTCGGCAAATTTTTCACTTTTGCGTGCTACCTAAACAGTGTTAAGGATCATCTCTAGGAAGTTTATATGTTCCAGAAATTTGTTTACTCAGATCTTATGTAAATTTTTGTAGTTGATTGTTTCCTTGAATTTTGAACGGTTTGCTACCTATGGACCTGAACACGGGAAAAGAGGTAAAAAAAATCGAATTTTTTTAAGTTTTTTGCGATTTTGATCTGGAAGGTGAAGTTTTTTTGATTTTATATTTATTTTTGTTCTTTATGACAAGAGCTACAACTTTGCCTCAGAGAGTAAATCGAAATTCTGAACGGTTTGCAAGATATGAGTCTGAGAAAATGATCACATTTTTACGAAAATGATACCGAGGCCCCAAATCTTTGGCGGCCCATAAAAAAAAAAGTGCATGACTTTGGGAAAAATTGGGAGACACGGGTCTTTTTTTTTACTCTTTTATCACGTAGTGGTGTCCGTATATGGTTATTTTTTTTCGTGTTGCACTGTGTTATCATCTAACTGGTTCGAAAATAACTGAATCAATGAATTTGAATAATCTTCTTGCTCACGGTTTTCGAATCGGTGTTCATTTAACAGATTGCAATCGAATTCTAACATAAATATATCTGTATCGTCAATATCGACTGTTTTGTAGGTATCCAAGCAGTTTCCTTTGTTTGATTCATCCTCATTATCAACAATTCGGCTAAGTCCGTCCGCTAATGCATTTTCCTTGCCTTTTATAAACATTAGGTTAAAATCAAATTCGTTTAGCTGAATTTTCCACCTTTGTAATTTCAGGTTTGGTTCTTTCAGATTGTTCAACCACACTAGGGGCCGGTGATCTGTTTTCACTAAAAACCTCCGTCCGTACAAGTAATACTTAAAATGTTTCGTAGCCCAGAAAATGGCTAGTAGCTCTTTTTCTATGGTGCTGTAATTAAGTTCGTGAGATTTCAAAGTACGACTCGCATAGCAAACAACTTTATCATCTTGCATGAGAACTGCACCTAAGGCCTTGTTGCTAGCGTCGGTGACAAGTGTAAACTGTTTATCGAAGTTTGGGTAGATGACAACTGGGTGGCTTGTTATTAATTTCTTTAATTTATCGAAGGCCTCAACGTAATCTGAATCGTTTGTGTTAACTTTCATATTCTTCTTCAAATATTTGATTAGGTGTTGGGCTATTTTGGAGTAATCTTTTATATATCTCTGCAGATAGTTTGTCATTCCTAGAAAACTTTTAATCTGTTTCTGATTTTTCGGTAGCTGTATCTTAATAATTGTGTCTATTTTCCTCTGACTAGGCTTTAAACCCTCTGAGTTTATAACATGGCCTATAAATTCGATCTCACTTTTAATAAATTCGCATTTGCCACTTTGGAGTTTTAGGTTTGCTTTCATAAGTTGATTAAGTATGATTTTGAGATGTTCAACATGTTCTTCTACACTTTTAGAAAAAATGAGAATGTCATCCATATAAACTAGGCAAATGCGCCCAATGGCTAAGTATGTTGTTCATTAGTCTCTGAAATGTCGATGGAGCATTGCGTAGGCCGAATGGCATGCGTAAAAATTCGTAATGTCCGTTGGCTGTGGAGAATGCTGTTTTATGAATATCCTCTTCGGTCATCTCTATTTGGTAAAATCCTTTAGCAAGGTCTAGAGTGGAAAATACGGTACAACCCCCTAATTTGTCGAATATTTCATTTATATTCGGTATTGGAAAACAATCTACAATGGTTTCGCTATTTAGTTTCCTATAGTCCACCACGAGGCGCCATTTTTTCTTATTTGATGCATCGAGTCTTTTCTGGACTATCCATAATGGGCTGTTGTAAGGGCTATTTGAATGTCTTATTATTCCTTGACGCAACATGTCTTCTATTTGCCTATTTACTTCATCTTTGTGGATTTCCGGGTATCTGTAAGCCTTTGAATAAGTTGGTGTATCGGTCTTCGTTTTTATTCTATGTTTAATTGCATTAGTAAATGATAAATTTTCTCCCTCCTTGTAAAAAATTGTATCAAACTTCTGAATGACGGAGTCTATCAACTCTTTTGTTGCTAAATCTAGATGGTCCGTACGTATTAAGCTGCATGTGTTCCTTTCACACTTAACGACTAATTGAGGTTCTTCCATATAGAAGTCTATAATGGTATTGTTAAATTTTAATTGACGTTTCGGATAATTTATAATCGTGTTCAAATCATTCAGTATATTTCCTCCTATTAAACCGTCGAATTTTTTGTGAAAATTGTACTCTAAAAACTCGCAGTAGTCATTTCCTAATCCGAATTCTTGAAAACTTGGAATTCTGCATAGTTTATTTATTTTGATTATGTTGCCCATTGCTGTTACGCTAATATTAACGTCTTTTTTCCACTTGGGGTGACATGTATTTTCGTTAATGATACTGAACTCTGCTCCCGTATCGATAACAAATAGAAGTGTTTTTATTTTTGTTTTTATTGACGTAGAATACGTCTTACCTTACGGTATGAGGAGTCATGTCAGGTTTTTATTGGTGTAATCTTTATTTCATTGAATTTGAGGAAACGGCTAGATGAATTTTTTTACAATTTTTTTTGTAGGTAAATGAAGATGTTATCTTTCGTTTGATATACATTTCATATTGGTTTCTATATTATATTTCTAGTATTTTAATTTCTCAAATGAAAATTGTTTAAACACATACACTCAAACATATGTGTGGTGTTTGGTTGAGTGTTTTTGGTTGCTCAACATTGCTTAGAAACATGTATCTAGTAAAAAGTGAAACGAACAGCAAGCTAATGTTGCTTGGCAACATGTATCTAGTAAAAAGTGAAACAAACTGTAAGCTAATGTAATAAAGCTTTTTTGCGAAAGCTTCAATAAAGCTGTTGTAACATTAATTTTGAACTGTAAAGCGTAAAGCTTTCACACAACGCTCGAATGCTAATGCGAAGACTCGATAAGGTAAACCTTTTTTAATATTAGGGCGGCCCTCTCAACATTCGCAGAACTTATTTCAATAAAAATATTAATTAAAATACATAAATTAAATTAAGTTTAAAAAGTTGACCATAATATTTTTTTTTTAAACGGACTGGAATCAAATGCCGTTGGTAAATATAAAAATTACAGCAGACAGTTGTCCGAGGCCTTCGGCCACGGACTGTCCCTGCAGGCTGTGTCAGAGACACGGCCATTAAGTTTAACGTAGAATACGCCATCCGATAAGACAGAAAACATATATAACAATAAATGATAAATAATATAAGCAAATGAATTTATTGTTACATGGGTGATTGTTCGGAAATTGTCATTTTCTCGTCCTTTGAATTTTCCCACCCTAAAATGGTCGAATGGCGATTAAATTGCGACATGTTCCCGAAGCTACGATGGTACTCTATTATTTCCATTAAACACATTCCATTCTGAACCGTGTAAGTCGGTTTTAGGGAGAAAAAACTGTTCAAAATGTCACAACCATGGCCTGTCCTCCGTACCGAATTCAGGACTTCAGCAGTAATATCCGTCAAGGACGTGGCTTGAAAGAAGTTACCGGCATATATGTTCTAAGGGACATTTAGATTTACAATTCTACGCAAAAAAATTGGAGGAATATGCACGCCATGGTTATTGAACGGTCGACGAAGTCAGTCCAACAGTTTTGTCAGAATTTTGTACAATTTGAATTCGACTGTGGTGGCGCCATCTCCGGGGTTTCAATATGACCCACTTGCTGGCATTTTGGAGTGGAGGGAGTAGTGGCAGTATTTACACCGGCAGAAGTCAACACACGCACATGTATACGAAGGGGAATTCAATTCGAAAAATTGAAAAGCTAAGTCACAAAATAATACGTCACAACCGTTCTCTTATGATTCACATATGCCGTACGATATTTAGGCTTGATTCCCGGTTATGAAAGTAATATTTCATTGCCTGAACTTCATTGTCTTTGGAACTTGTCGAATTCCAAACCGGTCTGGAGCACGGTTAGGTTAAACACTGAAAGTCACAACCGTGGCTGTCACAACCGTGTCATATAGTTTCCAATACTGACTAAAATTGATAAATAATGGTTTCGTGACACTGAATGATTAATGTGGAATAGGCTGACAACACAGTAGGCTTTTGCGAAAACCTGGCAACACAGTAGGCTTTTGCGAAGACCTGGAAAAACGAGAGTGAAGTATTTGACATATCTTGTGGCAATCGTCAGTCGTGTGTAGGTCGTGAAAGGTATTAGTCAATTGGCGAAGTTAACTAAATAAATTAGTTAAAACATTAAAATAGTGCGTTTTATTCAATTGATATATATATAAAATTGTTTTATCATATCAACACTTTGATTTGTCAAGTTCCGTTTAGGCAGTCACTACCGTGGCATCGGAATACCATCAATGCTCCATAACTTCGATTGCTTTGGTGTTGTAGTACAGTGATCTTCAGATCATACTTTTGGACCGTGATAACATTCAGAAACGTAAAAAAAATGGTACTGCAGACATATCGAGGTTTGGAAAAATTGATATCTGAAAAATAACAATTTCCGAACAATCACCCATATATGTTTTCTGTCTTATCGGATGGCGTATTCTACGTTAAACTTAATGGCCGTGTCTCTGACAGAGCCTGCAGGGACAGTCCGTGGCCGAAGGCCTCGGACAACTGTCTGCTGTAATTTTTTTTTATATAGGGTAGTTGTCTTGTGGGTCTGACTGAAAATTTACATTAGAATGACCTATGCCCATCGGTTCTGTAGTATTGGTTCCGTTCTGGTTATACCTTTGGGTGTTCCTAGTATTTGCCGACACACGCGCGCTATTAGTTAAGTTGTGGTATGGCTGGTCTTGGCGGTCTTGTCTCCTAAAGTTCGTATTACTGTTGTCGTTGTTTCTAAGATGGTATTAATGTGTTGCGTTCATTGTAGGTTCGTCATTTTGTGTGAGCGGTTCATTAATGTTCCTATTGTTGTTACTAAAATTAGTTCGATAATTAGTTTTGTTATTCCTCATTTTTGTAATTGGTCCGTAAATGGTATAGTTTTGATGTCTAGCCTCTTCAATAATTTTATATGCATCATCTATTGTAATTGGATTCCTGGTAAAAATCATGGTTTTAGTTGGTTCCGGTAAATTATCTCTGAATACGCGGAGTGCAATTCTGTTTACTTCGCCCGTGGTGTATGTCTCGTCCGTGTGTGTTAAAATCCGATAGTCTGCTTGTAATTTCGTTAATTTTGTCGTAATACCTCTCTATAGTTGTTTCGACCCGGCATAATTTTAACAAATCCATTAATTCATCGCTGTTTTCTTTTTCACCGAAATGTTTTAAGAGAATTTGTTTTAGGTTTACCCACGATTCTATATTTCCGTACCTGTGTATTACGGGTCGAGATAAGCCAATGCATTTATTCTTCAAAAAATCGAATAGAATTTTCTTTGAATTTCCATCAAATATACTAAGAGTTGGCAAAATATTTTCGACTTGTGATATAAAGTCTGGTAATTGGTTTTTATCGGAGCCGTCGAAGTCTTGTATTGTTTTATTGCCATTTATTGTAAGGTTGAAAGCTGCGATATTATTTGCATCCATTTTTTTATATGGTTATGTTTATATAAGTGTAAATAGTATGTATACGTATTAAAAAAAAATTTCCCTTACTCTTATGAGAATACTTAGACTACTAGGCTCTTGCTGATTGATTCTCCTGTCCTTTTCTTTGGTGAGCTGTGGTGATGTTGTTCCTCGTCTTCACGCTTGCCGATTGATACTCCTCTCCTTCTCTTTGGTGGGCTGTGGTGATGTTGTTCCTCGTTTTCACGCTTGCCAATGTTCGAAAATTTTACTTCGGGTTTCGTCACATTTATGTTGCGTTTTGGTAAAATTCCTTGGAGTGTATGTTTGTATACGTGTGATAATGTATATGTATATATATATATCTATATAGTTGAGTCGCACTATGACCTTATTGCGATTTTTGCCGGCATTGTGCAAACGATTCTCTACTGCGACTTTTTCTATCTGTACATTACTAAAGTGCTCAAGGGCAAGAAGTTGCAACTGCCTGCCTAAAAACACCAAAACCGTAGGATATTAAAGCATCATATATTACAGTCTACCATAAAATGTTGATGATAGGTTTAGTCAAACATTCTGATGACGACATAGCGCCATTACATTCAAAAATCTCCTTCGACATTACGTTTGATTTAAAATAGAAATCATATAATAATTTTCCACAATAATACACAATACAATCCTTAAGATTCAGCGGTTTCTTCAGCTTAAGGGCTTACCACAAAAATCTGTTCTTTTGTTGGATAATGCACCCTGCCACCCTCCAAAAGAAGAATTAAGAACAAGATCCATATTGCCGCCGAATGTAACACCCTTGATCCAACCAATGGATCAAAACGTGATCCGCATAACGAAGTTGTTTTACAGGAAAACTCTTCTGGCATTAGCTGTTGCACAGAAAAAAGCGAATGCTGAAATCAATTACGATATTTGTCAATTCAATTATTTTTATACTGGGATTTCCGCCAATGACGATTTTTGTAAATTCAATTACTCGAATTGTAAGATCGTAATTGAAAAGTTTTCAATTAAAGCAAATATTTATTTGAGCACAGATTTAATCAAAATTTCTTAATATTGTTGATTAAATTAGTAATTGAGTTAAGCATGACTTTAATCAATTTTTTATGGAAAATTTCAATTACGCGTGTAATCAAGTTGAGTGAGTGCTTAATCAAAATTATATAATGTTTTGATTACGCGCGTAATCAAGTTGAGTGAGCGTTTAATCGAAATTATATAATGTTTTGATTACTAGCGTACTCAACTTGAGTATTCTGGTAATCAAAAGTCGGTGTTCGCTTTCAATCGAAATCGGTAATTTTTAATGATTAACATTAACACCCAAAATAACAAAAACCAACATCTCATATTGTTTGAACATTTTATTTTTATAATTAATTTCAATTTGATTAAATAATAATTAAGAAAATCATTTACAGGGATTCAAAAATAAAAATTAAAAAAATTCAATTATACTTTTTACTTATGAAGTATGTTTTATTTTTATAATTAATTTCCGTATGTCTTTTTTTCGTTTGAACATTTATTTGTAAATTCTCAAAGATGTGTTTTGATTTCGCAATAATTTTGTAGCACATGTGTTGTTGCTGTCATTGTGTTGACGAGTGCCGATTGCAATAACAAAACACCGTTTGTAACGGATTTTTGGTGATGCGCATCTTCCACTTGTTCTCCCTGACAACAACAAAAATTCGCCTTAAAAATCGAACAAAAAAACGTCAAATAACATATAAAGAATGTTGTAATTTCAAGTACACAAGTACTTGATTCCAGTGAAATTTTAATTGATCTTCTTCGCTTTATAAAATGTAAAATTGTTGAACCAAGTATTCAAATGATTGAGTCAAATAATGAAATAATTGAATTTTATCTCTGTTTTCAAGCAAATCAGTAATTGAAATTAATTCGGGAATATTTTTTTCTGTGTGGAAAGGAAAACATCACAGAGTTCCTAAAAACATTAACGTTAAAAGATGCAGTGTCCCTTTTGCTGCTTGCTTGGAATCAATTAAAAGCTGATGTTATAGAAAAATGTCGGAGACCTCTTTTGAAAAGCTCTGCAATTGAATCCAATTCATACGGTGATGATGAGGAAGAAGGAATGACATTGAGTGCACTTCGGCAAAAATTGTTAGCGGAACGATATGAAGGCGTCCGTCAGATTCAAAATTTAATGCAAATCATTAATTCAGTTGTAAGTTTGCCAGTGGACTTTTTTATATCTTACACATAGAAACATAAATATCCTGACTTTAATTTTTTCAAACAAATTATAATCGTCTGCGGAAAACTGGAATTCAATAGAGAACAAGGAGCCAATTTCTGGGGAATGTGTTGGTGAAACATTTGCAATATCAGATGGCGAAGACGATAGCGAAACACCACGAAACACAAATCCGATATCAGCCGCTGAAGCTATTAAGATTTTCGATAAAGGCATAGAATAGGCTGAGGCTAATACTACAAACTTCACTAATATACAAGCGCTACATTTCGTTCGCGATCAAGCAATGCAAATGTCGGTAAACAAATCAAACCAACAAACAACTATTACTAATTTTTTCCAGTCTTAAATTTAAAATTCTGTATAATAAAAGTGTTTCAAATAAATAAACAATTTTTTTTTTTAAAAATGGCAACCTTGATTTAGTGAGCAACCTGGGCATTATGAAATCACTCTGCAAAAATTAGTTCACTCCACCCTCACAGCACTGTACATACATATATTGAATTTTGGCCGGTGGAAATTGATTCTGAACCACGGCGCAACGGCGCACAGTGGGATTGCTTCATACATTTTTGTGCAAAACATATAAGGAGTTGTCGTAGTCTTAAAATTCGGCATAGAGCGTTTTATGACGTAAAATAGCAAAAATAGAAAGTTTCATCCAAATCGGCCACGCCCATCGCCCATACAACTATAAATTTTCGTATAAAATTTCTTTTGTTATTTAGAAATTCTTGTTACTCGGCATGAATCATCTGTACTACGAAAATATATTACTCAGGAAAAATTACCATTTCACCCACTACCCGCCTGACTTATTTTCTGTAAAAATATTTAGTAGGACTAGCTAAAATAAAATAATTAGTTACATGTGTAAGGCAACTTATTTACTTATTCATCTATCATTTCTTTTACAATATCATCTAATTCCAGATGTTGTTTACGGGGTTGGTGCCTTATTTGATTCTTTAATTCGCTTAGACCAAGAAACCGCTTTCGAATCGCTGCTTTAACAATTTCGATTTCTTCTTCTGTAAAAAGCGAGTTTTTGATTTTATAATACCGTTTAATAAATCAACATTGCTATTTAAGCGGCGAAGATCGGTAGCTAGTTCAAAATTCGATATTGAAAAAGAATGCATTTTTTTTAAATATTAGAAATTAAAAGGGGCGATGATTACTTTGTTCGTTTTTCGGTTTGTTGTTTTGTTTTTACTTTTTTCTTTACGCATTCTTTCGAATAGCTGTCAAAAATCGTTAACAAATTGTTGTTCTTGTTGAAAGCATTTAACTACGTTTGCCTAAAAGTATGCACCATATACGTGTTTTGTCTTTATTTCTTTGCTTACTTTTTCATAAAATTTATAACTGTTCAGCAGTATAAAATATTATAAGGATTTTTTTTATAAATCGCAATAATATACTCCCTTCTTTCATTTTATTGCAGTCAGAGCATGGAGGTCGCCGGAGCTTTAAATTTAAATAGTTTCCAAACTATTTGTGCTATCCAGTCGTTTTTTTTTCTTAAAGAATCACAAAATACCATACTTCAAGAATATCATGATATAAAATAGTTAAACGTACAACAAATATGCGTATACTGATCCTCAAGTTGCATTAAAATCTTAGTCGCATTTTGCTTTACTTTTCCCAAGCATTTTTAAGTAATTATTTTGCGCTAAAAAATAATTTTTTTCAAAAAAGCAATGATGCATTTCTCTTAACAGAACAATTCCGTACAAAATTGTATCATTACATTTGTAATATTTTACATTCGAAAAATAGACTTTTTGCACTTAGAATCTCACTGTGCGGCGTTTTATAAATGTGAGTGAAGTAGTTGTGGCAAGTTCAGTATGTAACGTTATGACTCCTTAACATAAGTTTCGTCCTGTCATTATGCTTAAACAATGGAACATATAACAAATTGCAAATTTTGTTCAAAAAGAGTAGGAAAAAATATTTTTCTACAATTTTGAATATCGTACCACAAATCAGATTATTAAAACACTTTAGTAAGGTAACATATTATGCCTAATTTTAAGCTTCAAACTATTTTCAAGGATTTCTGAATTCATAGTCCATACAACTTTATACCAAAGACAAAAAATGCCGCTTTCAATTTTTCTCTATTTGGCTTGAATTGTTTAATGACTTCGGTTAGACATGTAATGATCTGCGATTTTAACCAAATTTGACGCACATAATATTTTTATACTAAGATATTATTTTATATAAAAAAGCACGAGGGTACGCGGCCGCGAATATTTTTATTACTTTATTTCAAAAAAATGTATAAGGGCGATGTTTGCGAGATTTTTAGGGCACGCCTTAGAGTTATCAGATCGGGCGCAAGCACCAGGTTTTATAGCAAATCAACAAAACTGGGGGATGGGAGCAAAACATTTTCATCGCCAAAAAATCGTCATACAAATATGGGCCACACTAATTAATGCACTCAAGTACGAGGGTATTATTGTTCTACATTTTACATCGACCGTTTAACCACTCTAGTAATTAATCGTGGTTTTTTCTTCACCGGTTAATCGAATAAAATTTCAAAATTGTTCGGTTAATCAAGTAAAGCCAAAAATACTTTTTTGGTATATTTTTCGTAAATTTATGTTAAAACAGCAAGTAACTGTACATTTTGTACCATAGAGAAATGACGTATAGAGAAACGATTTCACTCAGTAAATTTACGAAGTTTGGTGTGTAGCATATGGACGTTGCATGTTGGAAAGTATTGCTTTAATAATACCATATAGAGGCAATGGCTCAAACCAACCAACAATAAAGCAGCAACGACATTTCGTTCTATGCGTTAACATTTTTGAGTAAATACACCACAAATATATACTAACAGTAAAATACAACACAAAAGTTCATATTACGTTAAAATTTCACAGTTTTTCATCAAAACGGCATGGAAAATGTGACACAACCATATTTTTAATTCTACCGGGTGTAAGTCAATTTACGTCAAATAATAAATAACACCACAAAGAGTGTGAAAAAAACGTTGGATGAGAAAGATGGCAGCTCTATATGACATTACTCTATGTTTTGTACACTTTATAAAGTAATTGGTAGAAAAAATTCATTGAAAATGCAAAATTCAAATATTCTGGGGAAAGTGTTGTGTTGCGTGTTGCGCGAAAAAAGTCGTAAAAAATAAAATGTTAAATAAAAAAACAACAAAATTTTCCTTCAATTTTATGTTTAGTTTTTTGAATTTAAAGCTTCACAAAACTTATTAATGGATAAATGTACAGCCCAATTCTCAATAGCAATTCCCTGGGAGTTTTTTCCCCATTCCCTGTTCCCCTATTCTAAATAAAATCTCCCTGGGAGTTTTTTCCCTATTCCCTTTTCCCTTATTCTAAACGAACTTCGAAAAAGGGAAATATTTCCCCGGGAAAAAAGTAGATATTCTAAATGTCAATAAAATAGAGAATGTGAAAACAACTTTTGGGAGTAATTCCCCCAAAAAATTGCTAGGGAGTGCACCGCAAAAATGTAAGTATTTAACATTTTCTATATAAAATTAAATAATGTCTTTTATTTTCACCAATATTATGGCATTATTCTACGGAATAAATTTAGTTTAGCACCAACTCTCAGATCTACACCAAAATGTCACCACCGAGAAAAGCGTCTGCACTGAGTTCAAAAGTTTTAAAAGAGGTTATCAAAGTTAGTAGAAATGAGTATCATTACAAAGGTCTTTCTATATTCTATAAATCTGTGTATACACATATGTATTTATTTTTATTAATCCATTGTTAATTAAAAAACAATATTTGTTAACCTCACATTTTTAATAAAAATTTATTATTTCAAAAAATTTGTAGTTTTTTGGTAGACTCCGATAATAGACAAGACTTTTGCCTTTTTTAATGTATAATTCTCACCAATAACCCTTCAAGGACCGGAGAGATTTAAGTTGAAAGTTTTGAATACATTTGCCACTTTTTGCACCAAAATTAAAAAATTATTTACAAAAAATCACGCGATTTAACACAAAAATACTATGCCAAAGCCACGAATCGGGTGTTGGACTCGCACTCGCACCAACTGGTTAATATAGATAAAAATGTTTGTACACAGATTTATAGGGTTTAAAAAGGCCTGTGTAATGGTACTGATCGGATAATAAATGGCTGACTTATGCCCGATTATATATTCAAGCTATGGAGGTCTATATTTCGGAAAATATGGACCAGCGCCCTTTTTTTAATCTCTTTTCCGCAACGTTGAAATGGAAATAAATTTTTGAAACTCGTTAAATTTATATTTCACCTTGGCTCAGGCAGGGGGTACAAATTTCCTCTGAACCTTAAGACGATGTGTGGCAAAATCAGTAAAATCGCGCGATTGTTTTAAAATAATTTTTGATATTTTTATGAAAACAGTTCCTCATATTATGTTGAAAGTTTGATAACAAAACTTGAACTTTTTATATCCCCGGTCTTTCAAGGGCTGCTGAGCCGTATTATACCTTGAAAGAAAGCCTGAAATCTTTTCTATTACCGGTATGTAGAAAAAACGTAGCAACACTACGGTTTTTTTTTTTGAAAAAGAATGATTTTAAAGAAAAAAGTGAGGTTATAAAATCTTTTTTTTTAAATTATTCCACAATGGGTTAATAAAAAATCCAATGAGTGTTCGAACTCACGGGCGATGTGTTAACACCTTTTTGCTACACGGTACCTGTTCGATTTCTATGAACACATTCGTAAATGTTACATTGGAAAATAAAAAACACTGTTCAATCATATGATGACGTTACAGTTAAATAATATTAATACTTAAAATTATTTAAAGACCCAGTGCAAGCACATGTGTCATTATTTTCTGGCCAATAGTTTTGCCAATAGTTTGGTTTTATTTGTCAGATCATCGGTTTACAATTTGTATCTAATACTAATTCTTAAAACTAATTATATCCTTATATATTAAATATTTACCAAGGATTTTCAAATTCAAAAATTTACATGTAAATGTGAGCATGTCACAGCTGCTTCGTCAAATAAGGAAAAATCGTAAGGTCTTCCACAAAAAAAGACAATTAAAAAAATGGATTTCAAAACTCACTTATAACTAGGAAAACAAGACTTACATACTAACAAACAAAAGCTTACGAACTACAAAATGTATGTACAAAAAATGAGAAGAAATAAAAACAGTAAATGCACCATGTGGCAATCAGTCACTGTGCGGTGTTGTACACCGTATCGGCCAAATCAAGGCTGCCAATGCGTCTGTGGCAGTAAAGTAATCGTCCGTTTTCGTATAAATGTCCCGTATTGTTCAGTGTTAAAAGTCCAGCAGGAGGCATATAGTTTCGCCATATTATGCTCAGGTTATCGACACACTCTAAACACCTTCTCACCAGTGCGTTGTCCAGCTCGGCACTCTTCCGTAATGCGTCTAACGCAGCTCCAACCAAATACACATCAATACGATCAAAATCGATTCCGTCGTAAATCACGCGACAAGACGGATATCTAGGGATGCCATCCATCCCCACCTCGGGTCGCAATCCAAGGCAAGAACTGAGAATTCTTCTCTCCCACACTCGAAGTCTCTCCATTTGTGAGGAGGATATACCCGACCACACGGGGAACGCATACGCCAGCAGTGGCCTTATGATCTGGCGGTATATGAGGAGTTTAACCTCGCCACTCAATCCACTCCTAGGGCGGAGTATCCTGGCGTATGCGCCGAATATTCGCGCCACTCTACCAAGGACGAAGTCCATGTGCCGGTAAAACTGGAAGTGCTCCGTGAATATCACGCCCAAATACCGCAAGGTGGTGACTGTCTCAATAGGGGCGTTCCCAACCTTAAGGGTTGGAACAAAGCCCCTACAATTCCTATATAGGTATCTCCGCTTTCCCTTGAAGATTATTCCCTTGGATTTATCGACATTCAGGCGAATGCCCCATCTTCAGAAATAATCGTCAAGGGAAGCTAAGTAGTCATTTAGGCGTGCATTCACGGATTTCGCCCTAACACCGGCAGAGGCAACAAGGATATCGTCCGCGTAGAGGACGAGCAAGTCTCCATTTGAAGGAAGGGGGATGTCGGAGATGAAAATATTGTAGAGGATCGTCCCGAGTATGGAGCCCTGTGGCACTCCTGCGGTCACCGCGAGACTTACGGAATGCGTATCGCCAATCTTCACGCAAAACGAACGATCCGTTAGGAAGTTCTGTACCATCCTGCGCGTCGCGTGGTCAAACCCGTAGTTCGCCATTTTGAACACAATTGCATTCTGCCATGTGGTGTCGAAAGCTTTAGCGCAGTCCAAGCTCGCCGCGATAGTTACCCGTCTCTCCTGCAGACCTTGGGCGACGTAATCTACCAGAACCATTAAGGCGTGCGACGTGTTGTGTTCCGACCGAAAACCGAACTGGTTGTCCAGTATCACGCCGCCGTCAATAATCTTATCGCGTATCGCGCCCGCTATGAACGATTCCAGTAAGTTCCCTAAGGGGGAAAGCAGCGAGATCGGCCTGTAATTACTCGGGCGAATAGAGTCAGTCCCCGGCTTCAAAATCGGAATTACCAACGCCTGCTTCCAATTATTTTCTTGCTCAATGCTTTTTGTTTTATTCCCACAAAAGTCAAAGAATGCAAAGCAACAGACACTTGTACATACATACATACATTGTTATATTCGTACGATATAACCGAAGATCAACATAAAATACTTTTTTAATATTACTCCAAATTAATACTCCAAATTAAAACACTTCAATCTCGGCTCGCCGATATCGGATCGCCTTAATTATTGGCCTAAACTCTTCGTCGAAACCCGCACTAGCTTTTTAATCCAAAAATTAATAAAATCGGCTATGAATTTCCGGAGAAAATCGCGTGGGAAAATTATATGAAAATCGCCCAATAATCACTTTCAATACCGACTGCCAAGCAACGAACAAACAAACGATGATTTACTCTTACAAACCTAACACTTGCGTATGTATTAAACTGATAGTTTACTGCCCTAGAGGCGCGCGTATAGATGTTAACACATCAAAAAGTTAAATGTTTTTAACCGCGTTTGTGGAGTTTAAAAAGGCCTTTCTAATGACATAAATTTCAGCAACGTCGGAAAAGTAGTTTCAGAGATATAGCCGACTATACACTCAAGCTTTGCAAGCCCATATCTCAAGAAGATGGGCCGATCGTACAAAAAAATATATATATTTCAGCTCCTCTTAAAAATCTATATTGATGATAAAATTTTTATTCCATTCCAAGAAATGCCCCTGAACTAGAGTTTAGTCAAGTAAATATGTACGTTCCCATATTTACTTACAAAGTTTGCGGCAGCTCCAGTGAATTCGTCGCATCGCGTAACTATCTCCTTGCAAACGTTTGTTGTTGCTTCTCCTGCTCCCGGTCGTTCTTCTGCTGCCATTCTAAAGGCTGTGGTGCACATTTTCACTTATTTTGATTGTTAATTAAGTTTTATTTGCTTAAAATGATTTGCATTTAACAACCAAAACCAAACGTCATAAAGCAAAACAGCTGACTTCGAAAATTCGCAATTCTCTCTCCCTTATTATTCTATTCCCTGTCTGTTTAGAATAGGAGGATTTTATTCCCGGGAAAAAAATAATTCCCCGGGAATTATCTCCCGGGGAGTATTCAGAATCGGGCTGGTAGTGTTTTTTATTCTATAAGTCGTTAATCAGTCACTTCGCGTTACTTTTGTCGTTTTGGTAATATATAAAACGAAACAGCTGTTCCCGTGCCTATCCGCGCTGAGTTACGTTATTTAATTGGTTTATAAAACGCCGCGCAATGTTTTCGATCGCTTCACCTGTAAAATGCATTTCATGTAATGCAGTTCTTTACTTCTAAGTACTTAGTTGCCAATTTTGAAGGAATGAAATCCAATTTTTTTTTAAAAATGATTCAAAATTGGAGAAAGAATAGAAACACATAATGTTAAAAAAAATTGCGGTCGGACCAAAGTGTGGGTACTCAAATGAAAGGTATTCTTCTCACGAATGCAATTGATACTTTTACTGTGTGACATCAGTGGTCTTGATAATAAGAAAAACTGACGATGCCTCGAAGCCGGTGTTGAACCATTCTCAGAGGAGAAAATCCATAAGGCCGTCCACGCAGAAGCCTTGTAACATAAATAACTGCCGAGGCCGGTGTTGAGCAAAGAAAATCTCTAAGCCCGGCCGAAGGCTTAGGAATAAAATGTAATAACAGTTACAACAATAACCCGATTTAATAGTCTTAATTCTTGTGGAGCGACATCTGTGGACCCAGATAACCCCAATTGACCATATTATAGTGTGTCTTGAATATCGAAAAAAGCCAAACTCTTAAATCATGTTCATGTACACCACATTTGAGCTCAAAAGATTCTTACATATTTTGTCATTCTACAATTTGCTACAATTTGACAACATCTTGGATACAAACACATTTATATTAGTCGTGTTTTGATTACAAGCAAGCGATTATCGCTTGCTAAGTTGCAAAGAAAACGGCTTTTTAGCGAGAAGTCATTTTATTAAAAAATATGAAAAACATTTAAAAACGGTAAAAGATGTCAACAAATTTATTTTTAAAACTTAGCGAAAATGAATTGCGTCGCTTGGTTCTCGCTAAGTCTTCGCTAAGTGCTTCATACAAAATAAGCGATTATATAAGCAAGCGGTGTAACCAAACACGCTTATTGTTTACTCATTAAGGTTCTTATTTGCAATAACAAAATTAGAAATGGAAAGTTCAAATAAAGAATGGGTTGCAAAACCATTATATATATATATTTAACAAATTATAGACATCAGTTGATGGTAACATTATTAAACAAATGGACCAATACATTTTAAATACCCCGAAATGGCACGTGTATATCAAAGAAAACTAATTCAATATAGATAGGAAAATTTATTCGACATTGCAACCCAAATAACTTAGGGTTTTTACACACTTTATGTGAATTTCCCAAAACATTGTTGGTATTTGTAGTATTATTAACAGCTAATGTTTTAATCTTTTTCATTGTGCGCATTTCAGTCACGAGAGCTTTTTCAAATCCATAATTTTTTATTATTTAATCATCACGTGAGATTCATTTTAAAGAAAGTAAGTCGAATGAAAGGAGTCTTTTCAAAATTATTAAATAGCAAATCTCTACCGAAAGCAACAAAATCACTGTTATATAAAGTTAGCATACGTCCAATAATTCTCTACGCGTTCCCAATATCCCAGGCTTTAATGACAAGGATGGGCATTTTCAAGCGGCACATTTTTCGAAAGTGCATAAGAAGCTATTTCCTTATGTGGTGATTTTTGAATATGGTGCTATTTGGAGGTGTAAGTGCTAAGTGCAAATTACGCCTTTACTAAACGTGGAAATAATGTTTATTACTTATTATTAATAAATATTATATGTGACTTGCTCCATGAAAAGGGACCTCTGCGCCGAAAAGAAGTTTAAAAAAAGCGCTTAGTTTTTCCGTGTTTTGCGCATGGTTATGCAACTCGTCCTTCAACCTGATCATCTGGCGATGTATTTCGACTCACTGGTACTTTGTACGATGTTCACTATGAAGCGTTGCCTCTATGAAAAATATTTCTAACAGTTAAAAACCTGTTTTTGCTAATTTTGTTTTCAAAATTACTAGAGCTGTTTTATTCCTTATCAAATTATCAATGTTTTGGATTTAAGTCGATAGAATTGAATCTATTATTTATTATTATTTAATTTATCTATTATCTAATTAATTTCAGGTTAAAATAAATCTTAATTAACGTAAGAAAATGTGTCTGGAAGACGAATTTAAGAGTGTTGAAGAACAATACTTCAGCGATTGTTTGGAAGAATGTTTACCTATAGTCAGAGATGAGTCGGATGCATTTTCATCGCCAGAAGTTTCAGAAGCGCTGCAATTATCTCTTCAACATATTGAGGAAGAGCAAACTTTATCGCCTTGCTATACGAATGGATGCACTACTGTAATTCCGGAAGAACGAATTGTTTTTGCAAGAAATAACTTTTTGGAATTACAGAAAGATGAGCAAGATTTAGTTATTCTAAGCCAAATTCAGTCTGGTAAAGGGCATGACGATTTCAATGACGTCTATAAAGATATATTGGCGAAAATCAAGTATGGACGTAAGTCAACTCAAGACACCTCAAAAGGTCACGTACTTTTTTACTTTCATCAGTTGCCCATCTGTCGCAAAATGTTTCTATTTCTACACGTTTGTGGACTGAAGAGGTATAAGAGTTTACTCGCACATTTCGATCGCCATGGTGTTGTGATGCGAATTCACGCATCGAAGCACAAACCCTGCACTAATCCGGCCGCACTGCACCTGGAAGAAATCACTAAAGTAGTAGATTTTATAAAAAGTACGGCAGATCAATTAGCGATTCCATTACCCGGGCGTATGCCTCGTTTCAAAGATTATAAAGTAATGAAACTCCCCTCATCTGAAACAAAATCGAAAATGAAAGCGAAATTATTCGCAGATAGCCAGTATACAATAAAATTTGAGCTACGTATCTGCACCGATGATTTATCTCTATCCTAACGTTATGACTCCGGATGGATTAAACTTAGAAAGACAATGGTATTTATACAAAAATATAAGAGAGCTTGTTTTCGATAAGAAAAAGTGCGATGATGAGGCTCCGAAGCCACAAAAACCGATGAAGAAGGCAGCGAAATCCGAAGAATTTACATCAACCGAAAACAAGGCAGTCACCAAAAAAAAATAAGAACAAAAAAAAACTGACGGAAAACAAAACTGAGACTCCTAAAAAATCGGTAGCAAAAGTGGAAAAACTCCCTAAGAAGACAGCTGCAGTTGAAAAAGCTCAAGCTGATGTGAAAACCAGAAACAAAGACCGAGATAAACAATCTATAAAGAAACGTGCTACAATGGTGAATAAATCGGAGATGAAAATAAAACCAAAAAAAACTGGAAGAACTTCCTAAAAAAAATTAGACAAAGGTGAAAAGTAGCAAAATACAGAAGAAGCACCAAAAAAGGGTTTTAGGAGTAAAAAAGAGTAAAATTTTGATATTTTGTAAATTTGTTCCTTTGATATTGAAGTTTTTTAATTTCAAATATTATATGGGTGATTCCTTGGAAATAACGTTTTCTTTGTCCATCACGTTTATTTCCATGTAATTAAGGGACGGCGAATAAATAATCTCGTAATTTCAATACTGTTATGGTACACAAGATTTTCCACAACAATATTCTCACCTGCGTCTCGCTTATTCGATAGAAACATACAGAAACTAATGAAAATATCAGAACCGTGGCGTGTCCATTTCATAAAAATCAAGGTTTATACTATATTCACTCCCTCATTTCGCAGGATGGATTGATATTTTTTTATGGTCATTGAAATTGCCTAGATAGAGGATATTTTCATGTATTTACCGAGCGTAAATCTCCTATTTAGGCCCGACTAACAAGATCTAAACTTTGTCCACGCATTTTTGCCTAATATCGTACATTTACGTTTTACCGCTGTGGCGCCATGTTGGATGGGTATAAAGGCGCCCTCGCTGTGACAACTCGACCATTGTATATCAAATGTTATGTTTACAACAATGGCTGACAGATTTATCCACATTGAATCGATTGGAGTGAAGTGTTTTCTTTACGAAGGGTAAGTCACAAAATTAGCAGTCAATACCATGGTACCGCTTTTTTATTGCGCAATATAATACTCGCCCTCCTAGTGACGAAATTTTTTGGATATTTAGTCATCGAAATGTGATTTTCAAAGGAAATTATCTCACGTCAATTTGGCATAGAATGAAGTCAATTTAAATATGAAATGTCAATACCGTGGATGTCAGAATCGTGGCAATTCTGAAAATTATAGTATAAAATATATTGATAAATGTTTTAAATTGTTGTAGTACAATAGATGTTGGTATACACTATAGTAGTATATATAAACAAAAACTGTAAAAAAGAAATCACATCCGAGGTATGTTAAAAACTAATAATTTCACCATCCGAAAAAACGTTATTTCCAAGGAATCACCCATATATATTATCTGTTTATATCACATTTTTCAATTTTTTCATTAATCATGTTCATCTTTACAGGTGATTTGTAACTAAAAGACATAGAAACTTGCGGTTTGCGGCATTTGAAAGAGCGTTTTTTTTCCTATAAGAATCACTCAAAAAGTAGACAAAAAATTTTTCGGCGCAGAGGTCCCTTTTCGTGGAGCAGGTCACATATTACTTTGCGGGCTATATACACTGAACCAAAAAATAGAGAAAAGTTTACTTGAATCAAGCCAACGCGGTGTCAAAAGTAGGGTAAGTACGGTTTTTCTTAAACCAAGTACAAAATTCTTGATTCAAGTACGGAATTTTAAGCGATATTTTCTTAATGTAAGCCTGATCTGTACTTGATTTGAGCCAGAGCTGTACTTAATGTAAGCCACATTTGTACTTGATTTAAGGCAAATTGAACTTGATTTAAAGCAGATCTGTGCTTGATCTAAACGCGATTAGTACTTAATTTAAGCTTTATTTATACATACATACTTGATTTAAGCCTGAAATGCACTTGATTTAAGCGTGTTCTGAATTTGATTTAAGCGTTATCTGTACTTGAATTAAGCGTGATTTATTCTTGATTTAAGCCATATTTACGCTTGATTTAAGCTTGGTTAGTACTTCATTTAATCCAGATTTGTACTTGGTTCAAGCCAAATAAGTACTTGATTTAAGCGTTCTTATGATTAATTTCAGTGTGTTGTATACTTGATTTAAGCGCTATTAGCAGTAGAATTAAGCATATGCACTTGATTTAAGCCTTATTTGCGATTGATTTAAGCCAGATCTGTACTTCAATTAAGCGTTTTCAATACTTAATTTAAGCGAATTCTATACTTAATTTGAGAGCTATCTATACTTGAATTAAGCGTAATATGCACTTGATATAAGCCATATTTACGCTTTATTTAAGCTTAGTCAGTACTTGATTTAAGCCTGATCATTACTTGATTTAAATAAGACAATATATATTTTGAAAATAATTTTATTTCTTCTTTATTTGTTTGATTTAAATATTTTATATTGTTTGTTTTTTGTTAACATATGTAAACACAATGTGTATTGTATTAATTAATTACTTTAGTACAATAAATTTTTAATTTCAATATAATATAAAAACTAATTCAGAATTAAATATTGTTTCTGTATTTGTTTTTTATATTTTTGTATAAATTAAATTGTTTATATTTTTAATAAAATTTATTTGTTCTATATTTCTTCGATTTTCATATTTTTTAATAAATCAAATTACTTATATTTTAAGTAAAGTTTTTTTGGTTCGGTATTTGTTTTTTAATAAATCAAATTGTTTATATATTAAGTATGGTTTTTTCTGTATTTGTTTTTTTATAAATCAAATTGCTTATATTTTAAGTAAAGTTTTTTGTTCTGTATTTGTTTTTTTTAATAACTCAAATTGTTTATATTTTAAGTATTGTTTTTTTCTGTATTTGTTTTTTATAATTCAAATTGTTTATATTTTAAGTAAAGTTTTTTTGTTCTGTATTTTTTTACAAATCATATTGTTTAAGTTTTTTTGTTTTGTATTTTTTTTATATTTTTTTTATAAACCAAATTGTATATATTTTAAATAAAATTTTGTTTATTCTATATTTGTTTGATTTTAATATTTTTTAATAAATGAAATTGTTTATATTTTAAGAAAAGTTTTTTTGGTTCTGCATTTGTTTTTTTAATAAAACAAATTGTTTATATTTTAAGAAAAGTTTTTTTGTTTGTATTTGTTTTTGTAATAAACCAAATTGTTTATATTTAAAGTAAATTTTTTTTGTTCTGTATTTGTTTTTGTAATAAATCAAATTGTTTATATTTTAAGAAAAGTTTTTTTGTTTGTATTTGTTTTTGTAATAAACCAAATTGTTTATATTTAAAGTAAATTTTTTTTGTTCTGTATTTGTTTTTGTAATAAATCAAATTGTTTACATTTTAAGTATGGTTTTTTCTGTATTTGCTTTTTTAATAAATCAAATTGTTTAGATTTTAAGAAAAGTTTTTTTTGTTTTGTATTTTTGTATAGTTTTTTATAAACCAAATTGTATATATTTTAAATAACATTTTGTTAATTCTGTATTTGTTTGATTTTAGTGTTTTGTAATAAATGAAATTGTTTATATTTTAAGAAAAGTTGTTTTGTTTGTATTTGTTTTTGCAATAAATCCAATTGTTTATATTCTTAATAAAGTTGTTTTGTTCTGTATTTGTTTTTGTAATAACTCCAATTCTTTATATTTTAAGTAAAGTTTTTTGTGCTGTATTTGTTTTCGGACATTTTTTAAGAAAAGTTATTTTGTTCTGTATTTGTTTTGGACATATTCTGGACATAAATCACATGGGGTGGGTGAGTGAGTGACAAACGAAACGATGCAGATTGGTTGGAATGTATATATGAAGTATATGTCGAGGGCGATTTTTCAAAACGTGCTGTTTGCATATGTATATAGTCATGAAATCACAATCAATTCTGAAAAATCACCATCGATATCTATATATATAAAATGGAATGTGTGTTTGTTTATTTGTTTGTACCTTATAGGACACCAAACCTCTGGACCGGTCTTCTTGAAATTTTCACAGCATTTAACTGGGACTCTGGCATGATTAATAGGGTACTTTTTTTCGACCACGTCCACTTTTACGACCACTTTTTTAAAATTATGTAATTGCTCCCATATAGTTTTTAACAGATTTACTTCAAATTGTATACACATTATACTCCAGGTGAGGTAGAAATAAACATTTCTTACGCCACGCCCCCTTTCACGCCAAATTTAAGCTTTAATCTTTTTGTTCTCTGTACAAATTGGTTCCTTCCAACAGATTTTTTTATTTGGTAGTATATTGCTCTTAATACTGTTAACGTCGCCATATAATGAAAAGTTTTCAATTTTTAATTGAATTGAGACAGTGCAAAAGAAAATTATTAAAGAAAAAAAATTTTAATTAAAAAAGAAATAAGTGCAAAGTTTATTAAAAACAAAAAGTGTTATACGTTGTTTTTTTGCTTTAACAATTGAATATTCAGTGGTCAAAACCAAAACTTCGTAAAAAACTTATTAAAAACTTCGTGTTTTAATTCCATCAAGTTTTTTGTAATTACCATAAATTTTTGATATTAAAAGTGATAGCAAAAGTTTTGAAGTGATACGATTTGCAATCCAGAAACTATTGTTATAAATAAAATAATAAAATGCCTCCAAAAAAAACATCACTTACGCAACGTACTAAAAAATCTAATCAAATAAAATCCCAAGGAGAAAATGAAACATCTGACGATCACAAAATACGCCTTAGAATTGAACGATCTCGAGCCTCAACCTCAAGAGCTGCAGAGACTTCAGAGCAACACGATGCACGTTTAGCAACTCAGCGCTCTCGAACTTTAACCTTAAGAGCTGCAGAGACTTCAGAGCAACGAGAAGCACTTTTAGCAACTCAGCGCTCTCAAACTTCAACCTTAATAGCTGCAGAGACCTCAGAGCAACACGATTCACGTTTAGCAACTCAGCGCTCTCGAATTTCATCCTTAAGAGCTGCAGCGACTTTAGAGCAACACCATGCACGCTTAGAAATTCAGCGTTTACGAACCTCATCATCAATGGCTTCCGAGACGTCTCTTCAACGTGAAATACGCTTACGAAGCGCCCGATCGCAATCATCAACATCAAGAATAGCTGAAACAATTCTCCAACGCAAACACGCCAAACAACCGAACGATCTCGATCCTCATCATCAAGAGCTTCCGAGAACCCAGAGCAAAGTGATGCACGCCGTATACAAAATCGTTCGCGAATGGCGCAATTTCGCCGCTTTTTTTTTCGCAAATTTGCACACCGGGTTCAGCCTTTTATTATAAAAAAAATATACATAATTGACACGAAATTTGTACTTAATTTTGTTCTTATTTTTAATGTATTACACTTTTCAATTATCATTTTTTAAATTTTAAAAACGATCATAAACAAACTAAGGCCACCTAACTTATCTCAATGTAACCAAAGTTTAATGATAACCATAGTAATGAATGTTAAATTTATTTGAAAATATCTGTGGTTAATTAAACTCTGCTATTTTTAAAAAAGTTATTAGCCTTAAATAATATTTTAGGCAGGACAACGTCTGCCGGATCAGCTAGTTTAAAATAAATATAAGAAATACAAAACTTACCTTTTAAATAGTCCAGTGCATCCTCCAAATCAAATTCTTGTAATAACTTTGCCAATTTAATTACATGCGTCTTCTTCGGTTGTCGCTAAATTCTCACACATTTTGTCTTCACGCACTAAACCGCACTGAATGCTTTTAAAACAAATGTGTTTGACAGCGTCAATCCATGTTACAATAAATAAGGTAGTGTTGAGCAAACAGCTAATAAACACTTTTCAATTAGGTGTATACAGTTTTCAAAAACAAATGAATGGGTGGAATAAATTACTAAAATCGGAGTATATCGAAAAAATAATAATGCGTCCAAATAATGCGTCCAATCGCAAAAATATGGGTTTCAACAACTCAGCAACATAAAAAATCCCTAAAACAGAAATATGCCTATAACACAGAAACGGAGCGTCCAATCGAAAAACAAGAATTTTTCGAAGCATAATCTGTTTTCCCAAAAATGACCAAAATAAAAAAAATCACTAATAATCGCAAAAATAAAGACTTTTATACCTCTTGAGAGGCTATAACAAAGCATTGTATTCAATATGGCATTAAATTTTTTCAAAAAATCTCCAAAATAAAAGTTTTCCAAAATAAAAAAACGCTCAAATAAAAACGCAAGCGCTCAGTAGAGGTTCAAATATATTTTTTTTTGATGGGACACACCGTTTCCGAGTTATAAGCCCATTTTTATTTTACTGAATTTTTTATTTTGGTGATTTTTGCGAAAAAGAAATTGTGCCACATGCATGGGACCACTATATCCAAACCCCTTTGAAACTCGAAAAAATTATAATACCGATACAGATTTTTATAATTTTTTTCTTTCCATTCCATCCATTTTTAATTGGTACGTTCGAAAATGTAGCCTAATTGCGCATTGAACAAGCATCGGTACCAGCTTATTTCCATAAGTATCGCACTCTAATCACATATCGCTCGTATCGTGCAAGACCGTCACATCTCAGAATCCGTAGTTTCGAGTAAAACGAGTTTAACAATTTTAAGGTGTATAGGATTGTATGTATTCAAAACTTAAAGTTTCCAACCGCCGCGGGCCGAAAGTATTAACATTTTGTATTAATTTTTTCGATAGAATACTTCTGGAAGTATACTATGTAGTACTCAGTACTTTTGAATTGTGACGGTCTTGCACGAAACGAGCGATATGTTCATCAAATGCAGCGCAGTAATTCATTTCCGATTTTGATTTAAAAACGTTTGCTTATGAATTGCTACAATTTTACGCTACAATTGTTAACATAATATCGTTGGACAAGTATCCAAACCTTTCTTATGATACCACTATTACACAAGGCAAATGAACATTGTTGTCATTTCGATGGTCCGGAATTTCGACATGCGCTCAGTTTTAAAAATGATTTTTTTGTGGTTTCCTTCTGGTTGTTTTAATCAATGATTTTTAATATTATTTTATCTAAAATAGTAAAATTATTTCCCTTTTAAGAAGTCATTGACAACCTAAGACCATATATGGTTCATTTCCACGCTTTTTAAATCTATGCTGCTTTACCATATTTAAAAAATCGCAACACTGCAAATAATACTTACCCTCAAACCAACCGAGAGTGGAGAGTACATTTCATTTTGCTCTCTGATTTTTTCACTCTCAGAGCAAGATATAAGCGGTTTCTACTCATTTTAAGTAATATTTAGGCTCATGATACAAATACAAGGTAGTAGGGTCAGCCAATATGATTTTCTTTGTTTACATTTCATCGTACCCAGTAAATGTCAAAGTAGTATGAATGAGTGCGTTTTCATTTGATTTCATCTATCTATGTTCACAATTGCACATGTATGTGTACACTTTTATCAGCTGATTTTGACAATAACTGGGTATGGAAACTACAACAATGCTAATGCTACTACCTTGTATTTGTATCATGATTTAGGCTTAATTTAGATACTGAGAAATGTTTACTCGATTTCAAGTATTGTTTACTTATTATAATCCCTTTTACGCTTGATTTATTGAGCGTAGTCCGCTTTGTACTTGAATCAAGTATGAACGTACTTAACTTTTTAAGTACGATAATGACTAATAATTTGAATTTTTTACTCAAATTTAGTACGCGATTTTTCGTTCGGTGTAGTTTTTAAATCTCTTTTGAATCTATCAAAGGTGTAACATTTTTCATATGGGGAGGTGTCGCCATTATTATTTTATTTGCACCGACAATTTTTCATGCGTAAAAATACGAAAGTTATTTTCGTAAAGTTTGTTTTGTACAATGTACAAAACTTTTGTGTATTTTACAAACGTTTTGTACTCGTTGGATAATTTTGAAATTTTCTTGTACAAAACTTTCGTGCATATCACGTAATTATATAGTTTTCGTGTGCATACATACGAACAGTGCAGAAACTGTTGTGAATCCACTATTGTCGTAATATTATTCTCAAGTGGTATTGCAGTTTTATTTCTATATGGTATGTTGGGTATATATATGAACAAGTGCCGGTATGATTGTTATGGTTTTTAAGTATGAACGTGAAATTTGTCAACAAGTGCCGCTTCATCTGTTTACAAATTTGGTGTGTGTTTTCGTAAGCTTATACTACAATTGCAAGGACAAGCTTATAGTAAGCTTGTTGATTAAGCTTATGCATAAGGGGTCCATTTCGATTATTCTACAATTGTTAAAAAGCTTTTTACAATAGTTTTCACAACTCATTTACAAGCTCGATGGCTTGTGGTGGTAAGCTTATTAAAATATTATTCTCAAGTCATTTGGTATGTTGTGAAATGACTACAAAACACTAACACATACGTAACCATGTATACGTACACGCAAGCATAATTAATCTCGTGTGAAAGCGACTGAACAAAAATTATGCATGCACAATTGTTCTCGTGTAGAAGGGGCCAATCAAAGTAGGCTTTGCTTTTTAAAGAAGAAAAAATTCCTTATGTTTGTTCAATTTTCAGTGTCTTTCAGTGTGAAGAGTATTGGTATCTAAATAATAAAAACCGAAAAGTAAGTAACATTAATTGTTATCTGTACCAAATATTTCTGGCGAATGAAACATTTTTCTCAAAGCATTTCAGGCTAATGCATAATAAGAGCAATAGTTTCAACTATAAGTGCTTTAAAGAGACATTTCCAAAATTATTCGAAATCAGTTTCCTATATCCTGGTATATCTGCTGATGATATTTGCACTACATTCCAGGCAAATAGTAGTACTTCTAAGTGCATTTCAAATATACTTACACATATTTTTTTCCTCTTTATTTAAACAATATTAGCTATGTAAAGATAGTTTACTTTGAAACTACGACTAGTCTAAATGGACAAACTAGTAGTATTTTGAAGTAAGTTTAGTAGTGTATAATTACAAATTTATTTATTTTATCTTTATTGAATAAAACGGCTCAATAAATCATTGGGTTTACATCTGTTGAGCCGTCGCACAGTGGCCAATTTAGCTTCGCTAGCGGCATTTTATTCATAGCTTTCAAAGTAAAGAAGATATTTTTAAAATTTTTTTTTTCTCAATTCAGAAAAAAATCAAACAATTTTTGGGAAAAAAATTTAATTTTTTTTTTTAATTTTTAATTTTTTTTTTAATTTTTTATTTTTAATTTTTTTTTTAATTTTTTATTTTGTTTTTAATTCAATAAACATTTTCCACCATATATTCATATATAAAATAAGAAAAAAAATTGTCAACTCAAAGCGAAACCATATTATAAAAGAAATATTAATCAGATTCTTCAGTATCAGATTCAGAGAAATCATCTTCAAAATGATGCATTATAAGCAAGCAAAAAGTACAATAAATTGAAGGCTCGCAGGTACTCGCAGTTCATTTTGGACATTTTGGACACACAATGGTTTACACATATAGGAAAATTTAAAATTACTCTGAATCCAGGTGAATTTTGTAAGTTCTACTCCACGAAAGACAGGTGTACGTTACAATGGGCGAGTTGCTAATACACTTAAACACGATTACGTTTTATAAATAACATAAGTATACACAGATCACAACCACAGTTTTTTATATAATACACACCTTGGCGTTAGTATATAACAAAACTTTTAATGAAAATAATAAAATTTGCAAGTTTAACACGAATAGCAAAACGGTGATCAAAAAGGCGGAAATATTTTGCACAACACTTGCAGAAACATATGCTGACTTTGACAGGTCACAGCTGTTTATCAGCTGTAAGCTGAGCTTTTAAAAATCGATACAAATTTAGTGAATGTATTTGTTATCGATTGTTAAAACAAAATTAACGGTTTTTCAAATTTGAAAATTTGAATTAAATGCCGCTAGCGAAGCCAAATTGGCCACTGTGCGTCGGGGTGTTTCGTTATTGCTAAGCAATTCCGGAATCAGCTCATTTGTGTGTTGTTCAAGTCGTAACCGGTGGTTTTCTGCTTGTCTCTGAATTTCCCCTTTTACCGAATTTATTCCAATGTATCTATGCAGGTCCAAATTCCTGATATAGCACGGAGCATTTACTAAATCTCGAAGTACTTTGTTTTGAAATCGTTGTATTTTTGCAATGTCATTATCACTGGCACAACCCCAAAGTTGTATTCCATAAACCAAACTGGTTTCAAAATTTGATTGTAAACCAGGATTTGATTATTTATGGACAGGGCTGAATATCTTCCCATTAGCCAATTCAAATTTCTGTACTCTATATTTAGTTCCTCTCGTTTTTTCTTCACGTGTGTTTTCCAGCTAAGTTTGGTATCAAGTGTCATACCAAGGTACTTAGCCAAGTTTTCAATTGGCACAATTTGGCCATCTACGTACATAGATTAGATGTTGAGTAATAAATTGTTTGTAAAATATATGTGGCTCGAGTTAGAGCTGTTTATATGCATCCTCCATTCAATAGTCCATTGGATTACTTGGTTTAATGCTGATTGTAGTTTATCTGTAGCTTCAATACTAGTGCTGACTACTGTTATTATGGCTGTATCATCTACAAATGTACCCAGGACGCAATCGGGATTTATTGGTATATCTCTTGTAAACATCAGGTATAGCACAGGGCCCAGAAAGCTTCCCTGGGGAACACCTGAAAATATCGGTCTATATGAACGAACTTTATGTGGTGGTTTACCTGTTTTTGGTATCATTATAATATCCGCCACTTTCCAGTATACTGGAAAATATTGGAGGCTTATAGCTGAATTTAGAATCACAGTGATGGTTTCGATTCCATTTTCAGGAAGATTTTTTAGTACTTCTGCATTAATCAGATCGTACCCTGGGGACTTTTTGTTTTTGAGCCTCTTAATCTCTTCTTTTACTTCTTCGTTGGAGATAACTGGTATTTCTTACTGGTATTACGTCTACACCCAGCGAAATAATTATAAAGGCAATATATTTTTTTCTCGGTACACTCAATGCACTGCGTTTTTGGTGTAGAATTTTAATGCGTATATAAGTCATGAGTTATATTATGTCAGAGAATGTAGTCATTCGAACTCTTTTATAAGTTATATGAAAAGTGACGCTGTTTTTTCTATTTCTGGTGCGAAATATATATAAAGGCAACATGGAAAAACCCCGAATTCGAACAGTAGTAAGTAGGAATTTAAACGGAGGTGAGTTTTCTTTGGTTGTTGTTTTATTGTTTTAAAATTAACGTAGATCAAATTAAACAAAATGTTTATTTATGTAGAATACCTGGTGGTAAGTTCCTAAGTAAAGAAGAAAAGGGAAAAATTTAAGATTATCATGATGAAGGGCTGTCCAATCAGGAAATTTCGAGGGGATTGAAAAGATTTAGCTGTGTCTTTGACAATTATAAAATAGGGTGGCCAAGATGGACATACAAAGCTACCAGGAAATATACCACTGATCAGTGGCAGCGCCAAAAGAGAGATCAAAAGGGTTGATGTTAAAGAAAACTTCGGCGATAAGGAAATTATTGCTGAATTGATCCTGGAAGCAGGGTTGATCAACAAATAATGAAACGCGACTTGAAACTGTCAATTGGAAAAGTATGCAAAACTTATATACATATTTTTGGTTGAGGGGTAATATTTTCCGATGGAAAAAATTAAACTTGGATTGTTCTGATGGCTCGGACAAATATTGGCGTTCTAGAAATTTTTCCAAAATTATGCGTCAGCGGCGAAATTTTGCCGGTGGCTCCCTTATGGTTTGAGCAGATATGAGTTATAGAGGAACCACTCTAATATGTTTCGTTTCCACAAAAATGGACTCCAAGTATTATATTCTACTGTTGGATGTCGTCTTAGTTAACTCTGGAGAGGAAATTTGTGTCCTAGAATTTATCATCCAGCAGGACAACGCAGCAGTACATCGGTCTAAGAAAACTCCAAAGTTTCTGGAGTCCAGAAATACGAGTAATACTAACTCTCGACTAGCCTGCACTTAGTTCCGATCTTTATCCGATCGAGAACCTCTGGTCTATTTTACCTACCCAAGTTTACAACCAAGGACCCCAGTTGAAGAATGTCAAGGATCGAAGAGCAGCAATACAAGAAATTCGAAGATAACTGATCCTGCGCATATTCATTCGTTGATAAACTCAATGCCAAGATGCTTAGTAGAAGTTAGCAGCGATAATGGAGATCATACATTTACGAAACTTTTTAGAATATTTAAATAAATCTTGTGCCTTTATAAATATTTCGCACTAGTAATTAGTTTATTTTTGCTGCTTCACCTTTAAGAAGTCATAGTCAAAGTATTTTTTGCTAAAAAGTATTTAATTTTGAAAGGACTAATACAATATAAAATAAAAACTTAAAAATTCCTCACAACATTTAGAAAAAACAAAAAATTGTGTTGCCTTTCTATTTATTTCGCGGGGTGTATTAGTCCTTGATTATTGGGATTATGGTTTTCGAATATTTTTGAAAGATACTCAGCGAACATATTGGCCTTTTCCGTGTTTGTCTTCGCCCACACTCCTGAGTCACTTTTTAATGCTATTTTCTGTTTAACCGGTCTTTTTAGTTTGTTGATGGCTTTCCAAAGGGAATAATCAGTGTTTCTATTAGCTGATGGATTGCTTATATAGGAGCTGCAATTTTCATTTTTAAATCTAACTTTTTGAGTAGCTTTATTAAGAGCTCGTTTAGCATTTGGTGATCTTGTTCTGTGCCATCTTTTCCTTAGTTTTCTCTTTTTCTTAATAACTAAATTTTCTAATGAAACCTGGATATGTGTATCTGTGATTTTGTTTGTGGTACGTAGGCATACTGTCCCATGTCGATTTTTGAATCAAGCTGGTGAATTGTATTACTCGATTGTCCAGTTCATCCGTTGAATTTATTACACCAACAGGAACAGCATTTTTCATGACAAGGTATTTGTAATAATTCCAGTCGGTTAACTTACTTGTGAGTTTACATTGTGAAGATATTTCTTCAGGTTGGCATGAGATTCATAAGAATATCGGAGAATGGTCAGAATTTAGAACATAACCTTCCATTACCCTCAAGTGTGATTTATCTACCTTTCTGGTAATAAAGAAATCTATTAAATCAGGTAATTTTGTTGGGTCTATAGGCTAGTAGGTAGCGGAACCTGTCGAGATGAAGTCGCATCCTGTGGTATTAATAGCTTTAAGAAGTTATCTACCTTTCGGTGAAGTTAATCTTGAACCCCATAAAACGTGCTTGGCGTTAAATCACCACCCATGATAAACCTATATTTATGACTGTTTATCAGTAACTTGTACTTATCTTTTTTAATGTTATGTCTAGGTGGTCTGTATACTGATGTGAAAGAGGTGCGCAACCCGTTTATCAATAAGGTCGCCGTAGGTGCTTGAATTTCCTCAGTGCAATATTTTTCTTCCTCATAGTGCCCAAATGTTTTTTTATTATAACTGCACTACCTTCTCTGGCATTGTTACTGGGATGTTGAGTATGATATATGTATGTTATAATTTTTAAAACTTATGTGACTTTCCATTGTAAAATGTGTTTCACTTATTAAGCAAATATTAATATATTGTTCTTCTAAAACAGCTAACAATTCATTTTTGTGGGGTTGTAACCCATTAGCATTCCATTCCATTATAGATATATAAATATATACATATAAATATATACATCATTCGTTCCAGGAAAGAAAGTTGAAAATAAGTGATTTTCTGAATTCACATTATCATTTTTGAAAAACCTAAAAAAATGAAAAAAGTTGTGAAGTTTGGAGAGCTATATTTTTTTAAGTAGATGGACTATTTCAAAAATTTAAAAGTTTCTGAATGATACGGTTGTCTATTTGTAGAATCCGTACTCTAAAAATGAGGGCTTGATTTCAGAAATGCATTTTTATAGCAACTGCACTTTTTGAATGCATTTTCCACGTCTTTTTCCCCCTATGATTTTAAAAAATTTAACATCATTGCAAAATTCAGAATTTTTTATAAAAAAGACAAGTAATCTTTTTGTGGGACAAGGCAGCTTACTATTTGTAATGATTTTTTAAAAAAAGACTTACTTGATTTTTCATATATAAAAAAATAAAATTTAATTTTTTTTAGGATTTTGAAAATGTTTGTACAAAATATGAAAGAAATTTATTTGGTATGTAACTTTGAATTGCTATATTTTAAACAGTTTTTGTCGCATTACTATTATTTAAATAGTTACTGTAAGGTATTGTTGTCATTTAAAGTGTGTTTTTCTAAAATAATGCTGATTGAGAGATTACTTGTAATATAACTGCTATTTTTGGATGCACTTTGCAAAAAATTCTAATGTACAGAAAAAAATTGTTTTTCTTTTGATTTTTTTGTAAGTAGGCTTACTTTTTGATGCCAAATACTTATTCCTAGGAAACTACATGCTACTAGAATTGGATGATGAAATACTTCTTCCCTATTTCATCATGTATTGTGTTCAGCGTGTATACACTAGAGTTGGGAATTTTAGTTCATTCAAGTGAGCGCTCTTTTTAGTTCAGCTCATCAGAATGAACTAGTTCGTTCATTTAGTTCACTAGTTCATTGTAGCATTTCAGTTTAACAGTTCATATGAGCTGTGAACTAAAGAGCTCATTGCAGTTCAAATTGTAGTTTTAGTTCAATCGGAGCGAATGATCGCGAAAATAATTTGATTTTTGCAGATTTCTAAAGTGTTTTGGATACTATGATATTTGTTTATACTAAATCGCCCTATTTAAGGTCGACTTAACGATTAGGTTATTCCGTTTCTGAAATATTATATTTTGGAATAAAAGTGGTGCTTAGCGCTGTAGTTATTGTGTAGAAGCCGTTACATATCTATTCCACAAAGATTGGAATATTACGCACCTTTGTGCAAATTGAGTGAGCACAACTGAAATACAAAAAGCTGCTGAAACAAGTGAACTACTGAAACAAAAGAGCGGAACAGTGTGAACTAGTTCATCTAGTTCACAAGAGTGAATCGTTCAATTGAACTAGTTCGTTCGTGAACTACACAACTCTAGTATACACACCTATGTACACATTTGTACACACACCTATGTACACATTTGTACATATGTGTGTACAATTCTGTGACAAGCAAAAGTAGCAAAGATCGAATCAAACTATTAGTTGGAGCGAGATGAAAAATCATTAAAAATAGAAAAATTCTTTGTCCCAGAAAAAGAGAACATTTATTTAATAAATACTATTCTAAATTTTACAAAAATGTTTTTTTTTGAAAATCGAAGGGGGAAAACGCACTGCAAAATGCACTTTAAAACTGCATTTGCATACAATTTTATTTTTTTTTTATAGTGGTAACTTTTAAACTGCAAATCATAAAATAGACAAAAACAGCTTTCAGAAACTTTTTAAATCTTTGAAACACTCGGTCAACTTATGGAAATGTGGCTCTTCAAAATTCACTACTTTTTCCATTTTTTTAACTTTTTGAAAAATGAAAAACGCTAATAAAATCGCGATCTTTAACAATTTTAAAAATCTAAAAACGCAAATGTATATTTGGCTCCATAGAGTCTCTCCGTGCAAAATTTGAAGAAAATCGGAAGACCTTCGGTCAGATTTGTGGCGTTTTCTCATGGAATGAATGACATATATAATTATAAAAATATTTCGTTCATTGTACACAAATATTTTGTAATAATTACCAAAGATTTCGTGAAACTAAAAAACAAATTTCGTAATCTTACAAAATAATTTTCGTACTTCTACGAAAGTTTTGTAAATAATACAAAAACATTTTAACTCATTCATACGAAAGTTTTTCGTACATTGTAGGAATTATTGACTGGGTTCAAACCCACGAATATTTTCGTACAATGTTCTACGATCTTTGTGTATTTTACATATGAATAATTTTGAGTGTGATTAATGGATTTATAAAATCATTTTTCCTTTTATTTCAATCATTATTTACGCTATGATCCAAAACCAAATCAAACCTAGAACCGCAGTTACTAGAATCGAAAGATTCAAAAATACTTTTATCAGGAAAATCCGTTTGTATATGCTCGTTTGCATAATCCAAGGTTGTGGTTTTTATTAATATGTATCTATTTCGTAGAACTTGTGGAGTATCTTTCCGAATTTAGATATATGAGGAGCGTATTAAGAACTTAAACCAATATCTCCTGAAATATTTTTAAAATTATAAAAAAGGTCGTGAGGTAAAAGGCCACTAAGATTTGAATGTTTCTAACCATGTAAATAATCGGTTTTAAAATATGAAAAATAAGAAATTAGTTTTCCAAATGGGATTAAGCGATATATGAGCATTTCTTTTCAGAAAAATCAATATTCTTCAACGAAAAGTGTAGTTTCTGGTTATAAATCTTCAACACAATTTCACATTGAAATTTAAGAAATATTAATCCTATTTTAACAGATATCAATTAAGAAATTTAAAGCTTGCTTTGAAATTCAAAAGACATCAATTGAAATTTAATATATAAGTCGTAATGTAAAATACATCAATTTGAATTTAAAAATATCATTTGGAAAAAAAAAAAATGTAATTCAAATGACATCAATTGAATTCTCAAAGACATAAATATGTACGTTGTAATTGAAGAGACATCAGTTGAATTTTAAATCACATTAATTATAATTTAAACCACATCAATTAAAATTGAATAGCCGATTGAAATTTAAAATAAACCAATTGTATTTTAAAACAATTGACTTACATTTTAAGGCATCAATTGAAATGTAAAAGACATAAATTGCTGTTTAAAACGAATTAATAGAAATTTAAATCACACAAATTTAATTCGAAAATACATCAATTGACATTTAAGAGATATTAATTTAATGTTAAAAGACACCAATTGTAATTTCAGAGACATAAATTGAAGTTTTATTCACCGATTCAAATTGAAATACATCAATTGAATTTTAAAACACTACAATTTTAATTCAAAAGACATCAATTGAAGTTTAAAAGGCATCAATTGGCTTTTAAAAGACATCAATTAAAATTGAATAAACGCCAATTGTAATTAAATACATCAACTGAAATTGACGACAGGTTTTGAAGTTTTGGTTGAGATAGTTTTGCATTTCGATCAAAACATTTGCATTTTTGATCAAAAACAATTATGTAATAATTTTTTGTTACAAACAATCACGGCATAGACGAATACATTCAAATCCACAACAACAACCAGCAAGAGTCCCATTATCCACCAATCCATCCACAATAGCACCAACCAGAACCACAGCATACGACACATCACCCACCAATAATTCGACATCAGGACCAGTCACAAGAATCACGGCATACACCAATTTATTTAAACCAACAACAGCCGGAAAATCAGCCACATTACCAGCAAGAACGACAGTTTCCACCAATTTACCAACAACAACAAGAAACAGAGCATACGCCACATCACCGACCAATCCATCCACAGCAGTACCAGGCAGAACAGCAATCGCAGCATCTACCAATCTCTCTCTTATTCCAGATTATTTTCCAGATTAATACCGTATTAGTCTTGAGTACTTGAGTAACTGAACTTTAAATCCAAGAAGTACAAACGAATGTGGCCCTAAAGATGCTCGAGAACTTATGAGTGGTCAGCAAAATAGCTAACAAAGGGAATTATATTATTCTTTGTGATCGAGTATCGATAATGTAAACAAAGATGATTTTCATCATAAGCTTTGTGGATTGCGTAAACAAAAATTTAAATTTGAATTTCGTTATGTGGTGAACATTAGTGGTCTTCATGAAAGCTCGAAGGAACCTCGTAAACTCGAAAACATCGTAAACTTGCACAGCAAACGTCGAAACAAACAAATTTCCCATACATAGCGACTTGCACAAAAGTGGAAAGTTTTCGAGGCAAATTTGCTGAGAAACCTGGAAAAAGAAACGTGAAAACTTTTGACATTTCAGTGTCAATATTTTTGTATTGAAAAAAAGAGAGGGTTTTTGATTTATGTGAAAAATAAAATAATGGAATAGGTAAAGCATATACTTCTAATTTTACTTTATTTATTTACTTTATCAGCCTTTTTTGACAATTGCTGCACAGATACACTGAGCAACTTTATTTGGTGCCTCATGAAACGCTTCGGGGCAAACTTACGCTGGTTCTCTTGTTTGCATGAATACCACTATTAATTTCAAAATGTGGCGTAATGTTTATGAATATCCCTTTTAATGTGAGTCGCAAGTTTCATGTTTACTTTTAAGTGATTTGAAAAATGTACGTTTACTTTTAAGTGATTTGCCTGTGAAGTAAGTGGCGTAGGCAAATGAGTTGGGTTGGTTATATGGTCTTCACATATACATAACTTCACCCTCGTAAAGATTCGAGTCCCTTCGAATGCCAATACATTTATTTACTATACTTATAAAGTAGTATAAAATTAACATAAAGTCTTTCGAAAAATCTCAAAAATACTTTACCCTACAAGCTTTCAAATAAAGCATGAGTAAAAACAAATATATGGGACACCCTAACGTGTATCGGTAAGTCCATGTCAAACCGACCAAATTTTTTCATCAGCATTTTTTTTATTTCAAATTTGGTAGACAGAATCTTCTTGGAAAAACAAATTACCCATCATTCGAAAAGAAACTCGATTTTTTTTGTGTCAGTTATTTGTAATTTAAATTTCTAGATATCATATGTAAAAACGTTGTAGTGCTAGAACCACTGATGCCAAATATGCAGGAACGAAACGCGCCGTCGAACTACCAAAAAAGTGCTAAAACGCACCAAATAACGAAAACAACTAGAAAAATCCCGAAAGTGCGAAAACGCGCTTAATAAATAAGTGATTTCCAATAGGGTTAGGTAGATTTTGACAGTCCATGCCGGTTATGTTGTTTTATCTAATGTTAGTTCCTGTTATTTATTTTTAAGACAAAAGAGGCAAATAAACGTGACAAGTTACAGCGCCGGCGTGAAAATAATAAAACTTTATTATCAAAATGGGTGTTCCGTTGTGGCGACGCTGCCCATTTTTGAATCAATCTGTACATAAACAACCATTGCCGGGTTTAGGACGATACCAGTCTTTAAAAATTGGCAATGCACATACAGAATGCCATTGTTTAGTCTGGATTGTGGTCCGGAGGCATCATCGCTCAGTACTTCTTCGTACACCATGATGGCATTATTATCACCGTCAAATGAGAGCGCTGCCGATCACGACATTTGGTTCCAATAGCTTCAAGTTCCGACTTGATAAACATCTGATGCTACAATGCGCCTTCTGCGCGTCCGATTTTAGGGTCATCTCACGCAGAGGCGACTCGAAATGGCCGCAGACACCGTGCATATTAGGAAGTTAGACGTTTTCTTGTGGGGTTTCCATAAGTCGCAGATCTATGGCACTGAGCAAGAATTCAGCTTGATCTATGCGCCAGTTATCGAGAATTTAGCGTTATCATTAGTGGTCCTCATGCAAACTCGAAAGAGCCTCGTAAACGCGCAAACCTCGAAAACTTACGCGGTTAACGTCAAAAGAAAGAAATTTCCCATACAAAGCGACTTGCACAAAAGTGGAAAGTCTTCAAGTCAGATTTGCTGCGCAAACGTGGGATGGAGAAACGTGCAAACTTTTGACATTTCGTTGTCAGCTGACTAGGATGGATAAATAAGGTGATAGCACTAGAACAATAGAAAAAGTACACAGACATAATACATGCAATTGCTACTGCTCCCACCCACCACAAATACGCTGAGCAACTTTACTTGGTGCCTCATGCAACGGTGCGAGGGAAACTTGCGCTGAGCAACAGTTCTCGGCTTTCACGTTTGCATGAATGCCGCTAGTGATATTTCTCACGCAACTTGTTTTTACTAAATTGTAACTTTTCCTTTTGGAAAAGCCTTTCAGATGGTCAAGCGAAAAAAAACGATGTTTGGGGTGCAGATTTGACGGAACCAGCATTGTCTGAAATTTTTGGTTTTATCTTGCATGTACAGGATTAAAAGTGGATTCTACCTCCCATATCTTGGGCAATAACCAATACAAAAATAGAAGCAAACCTAGCATGTGTCATTAACAGTAATGCATCAATATAAACTAACAGTTTTTCAAGACCATTAGCAACAGAAATGTCATATTACAACGGGAATGCCCAAAATACAAAAAAAAAATAACATTCTTTAGCAAACTCGGTGTTGTATACAAAACGGGCTAAAGGACGAAATACACGTGCACATTGCGCGTTTTTCCAAAAAGCGCCATTGAATTTTTTTTCGCGTTTTGCAAGGTCGAAAAGTGCTAAATCTAGCCCCAAAAGAGCTAAATTGGCATCCCTGGCTGGTACTATTCCTACTGTCATATTATGAAAACACGAAGACATAATTCAAAGACGGTTGGGCCATTTTAAAGGTTTTTGTGTTTACATTTTACTGATAAATTAAAATTGCATCCATTTTTAATTTAATTTTTGTTTTTTTATAATTTTAAATATTGGTTGTGATTTATACATAATAAATAAATACACTATCGATCAGCTGATTAGAACCACTTCAAGTTCTGGTTTTAGTAGGCCATATCTTTTTAAAGTTTATGTCGACTGCTAAAATCTTACTACCATCAGAAAGGGCTTTTTCTAAAGATTACAAAAATAAAAACAACAACATTAAAGTTTAATTCAACAGTATTCTAAGGTCGTTTGCAAAAACAAGCCAAAAAAAGAGTATAATTTTTTCCGTTCCTATGCTTACTTTGAATTTTTAAATTTTTTGAACGAAGTCGCAGTTGGTTTGCATATCAAAGAAGAAAATCGGTTGCAATTTGCTAGAGAGGATATGACATGGGACAGTAAAGTAATTATTATTTTCACGATACGACAAGAGAGGAGCTATTTTTAAATCGTCATCACAGCAGAGACGATGGAGATAAGGTCTAGAATTTCAAAGGTACAATCAGCTTTCCCTAAAGTAAATAATATTTTTGGACCGATTCCTTGGATTCTGCAACAAGAGAATGCTCCTATTCGTAATGCTAGAGTTGTAAAAGAATTCATTTCAAACCAAAATGTTCGTTTTCTTAATTGGTCACCATATTCTCCCGACCTAAACAAAATTGAAAATGTGTGGTGTTGGGTTTCCCGCAAGGATTATAAACGAGGATGACAACTCGAAGATAAGGAATCAGAATAACACCCAAACACTCAACACCGAACATTTTACGTTGCGTGCATGTGTTGTAAATGATCACGCTACACAAGTGTTTAAACCAGGAAAGCACTTGTACGCAGTCAACACAAAACCAAAACGCTTTTGTGGGCACACAAGTCAGTGCAGCACTTATATTATACACCAAACCGTGCACAAGTATGTGACAAACAAGGCAGCCTGAGTGCGATCGACGGTTCCGACACTACACCAAATCGTGCACACAAGTACGAAATCACAATGAATAACATGTCTTCGGAAGAGAAGTGCGAAAGTGATTTTTTTTACACATAATTTTAATAATGAAGCTCAATGTATGATATGCTTTCAAAAAATTTATGCCAACAGAAACTATCATGTTGAAAGGCATTATATGTCATTTCATGCAGATTACGTTGCTAATAAGATAGCAGCTGGGTCAAGGGAACATTTGGTTTCGGAGTTAAAAAAATCTTTTTTGGTTCACGATGCGTTACAAATCGTGGACCACATAGAAAGTAATGCTGAAGAAATAAACATGCAACGTCTTAAATGTCAGCCAAATGTTACTAACTCTACTGGAGCCCTAAAAGCATCTTATGTTGCAAGTTTAAGTATTGCGCAGAACTTTAAACCGTTTTCAGATGGGATTTATATTAAAAAAGTTTGCAAGGAAATGTTAGCTTGCTTTGGAGAAAAGGGAAACTTGTTAGCAGACTCAATTGAAACCGTTTGTTTGTCACGAAACACAGTGACCCGAAGAATTGAAGATCTGAGCAAATACGTGGACTCGCTTTTAAAAAATAAGTTTAAGTTCTGCACATACTTCTCTCTTGCATTGGATGAATCATGTGACATTTCTGACATAAGTCAACTCATATTAGCTATCAGAATGGTTGACGCTGATATGAAGAGATTTTTGCACTTAATCCGCTACTTGGAAATACAAGAGGCGTAGACCTATTTGATGCAGTAAACGGAAGGTTGAACATAAAAGCCGAATCATCAAGATTAACAGCCATATGCACAGATGGTGCGCCCGCAATGCTTGGGAAAAAGGATGGCTTTATTGGACAGGTGGTTAAAAATGGGGTACAGGTTCTTTCGTTCCACTGTGTAATCCACCAAGAGTCATTGTGTGCAAAATGGACGAATAGTGTTCACACAATGAATATTGTGGTCAAAATAGTTAATAAAATCAGGGGTGGACACAACTCGTTAACTCATCGCAAGTTTAAAAAATTTCTTGAGGAATGTGAAAGTCAATATGGGGATTTAATTATGTATACTGAGGTCAGATGGTTAAGTAGAGGAAAATGTCTTGAACGTTTTTTTGAATTACGGAAGGAAATAGTTGAGTTCATAGAACTGGAATTGAAAAATTTTGACATTTTAAACGAAATTAAATCTCAAGAATTTAACATCAATCTTGGATTTTTGACCGATCTATCGAACCACTTAAATAACCTTAATACTTCACTTCATTTGATAGACTTAATCGAAATTTTCCTTAAAAAGATCGACGTTTTTGTACGTGATTTAGATATAGAAAAAATGACACACTTTCCAAGTTTAAAAGAAGTATTAAATGAGTACAATATATCAACTTTTGATTTTGGTAAATATTTCAGCAATTTTGATGATTTTAAAAAACATTTTGAAAACAGATTTAAAGATTTTGGGTGCATTAAGGAAATGACGGCCCTTTTTTATAGCCCAATGACATGCATCATATACAATCAAAAGCCTGAGCTACAAATGGAGGTATGTGATCTTCAATGCGACTCTGAACTTAAAATATCAAATTTAAAGGGAATTGACTTTTGGAAATCTTTAAAATCAAATAAATATCCTCTGCTACACAAAGAAATTTTAAGTTTGTATTCAATGTTTGGTAGCACATATATTTGTGAAAGAGCTTTCTCGAATTTAAAAACAATAAAAAACAAGCATAGAAATAAATTAAGCAACGAACATTTGGAAGCTTTATTAAAATTGTCTACAACTAAATTTGACATAAATTTGGATAATTTATTAAATAAATAATAATTTATTAAATATTAAATAAATTTTATTCATTTAACTGCTTTTGTTGTTGTTGTTGCTTAGTTGTTGTTGTTGTTGTTTTAGTTGTTGCTGTGGTTGGTACTATTTTTTATTTAGTCTTAATTTTAACCAAAAACAAAAATGAACAAGAAAAAAATTCATCAGAAAACTTAAAACAGAAAACCTGTTTTTTTGTATTCCTGTGTAAATGGGAATTCTACTTCAACATTACGATACTATCGAAACTGTCGATCTTTTTTTTCAATAAAGATAACTTTGCACGAAATGTATTTTTTTTTACCAGTGTATATATTGAATAACAATTTTTTTTCTGCTTTATAATAATAAACTTTGCATGTATTGGTGTTTGCACTGTCATAAGCAACTTTTGGGCACCCCTGTTTTAAACTAATACATGACAAAAGCCTTTGCATTTGTAGTTGTTGTAAATCTACTAGTTATTAAGTGAAAGTGAATTAGAAAAACAATGTTAATCTAAATTGTTCTGAAATACATTTTATTCTGTTATTGATGAAAACACAAGTAAATAGAGTTGATTTAATTCATAAATTAAGTAAATAAATAAAAATACAAAGTGGTTAATAACTTTATTATAAAATACATATTATTATTTTATTACACTTCGAATATGTTTGCTGGGAGTATGATGCGTTGCTATATTGCTTCTAGGAAATTTGAATGCATGTTCCAGTTGTAGCAATGGCATAAATTCTGACTGTATTTCATAAGCAATTCTTTCGTCTAGTCATTTGCCAGAATCGATTCACTTTAATAAAATTACAACAAAACTAATTTTTTTTTAAACATGTTGCTATGTTGCTTATAACGGTCATTTAACGGTCAAATTCTAATTTTCATATTGAATGCAATCTGTACCCCTGAGCTATAAATCAAATTTTCAGCGTTAGAAGCAGGAAAAAACGCTAGTTCTAATTTCCGAAAGATTCGAATTTAAGAGAATTCTAATTTTCGACCGTCAACTATACATAAAATATTAAACATAAAATATAAAACTTAACATTTACAACAAAATAACAATATAAAACGTAAAATATAAAATATAGCATAATGGCAATACAAAATATGACAGAAAGAGAGCATCACCATTTATCGTTACCCATAATCACACACACGATCATACATTATCCACACAATACACAACCCTGCAGTTTCACAAGTAGTGGCTGGCAACATTTCATCGACTACATCGCCATTGATTTTTCATTGACTACATCGCCGATTACATTGGTACTCAGTGGTAATCTGTAAGGTAGTGTCTCCAGAGATTTTCTATTGTTTTTCTTAACCTGTCGACGAAATGTTACCGATAAATGCGTCGACGAAATGTTACCGATAAATGCGTCGACGAAATGTTACCGATGAAGTAGTCGACGAACAGTAAGGCATTACCAAAGCGGACATCGCCTTGTTAAATTCGCCGCTCAAAAGCATTGCTGGTAGTTTAGCGATTAGTCGACGAAAGGTTTGTGGTAGTCGATGAACTCATCAGCGTAGAGTCGATTACCAATACTGCAGGGAAGCTGAACAAAAAAACAATACATGCAGACACAGAGCCGCACCACTTAACACACGCACCATGAAAACACGCACGATTATACTGTGCCCACGAAACACACAAGCTACACATTGAACTATGGTGTACACACATACTTTGTACAATTAAGTGTTTCTCTTGATGTCAGCTCAACACTGACAGAGAAAAACATGTCATATAAGTTTGGGGATCATATTTAGTAGATAATAATTTGTACACTTAAGGAAACAAATCTGTAATCGATGTTTGTTTATCAGACTTTGCTGATCCTTTAAAAATTTCGGCCTCTATTTGGTCAAAAGATACGTACACATTTTTACTGAAACAATATTTTTGAAGAACACTTAGTGCTCTGAAGGCATCACAGAGTGATGGCGTTTGTATTGGGTCTAGGAACATCTTAGATCCCCACACATATACATTCACATTTATGTTTGCCTTAGTTATTTGTTTTTGAGCGTAATTTATTTTTCTCTCATTCCGCCAGGGTTGCCAAGATATATTTGTCGCTGTGCCGAAAAAATCCACACAAATGCCACGTGTGATATAAATATCAGAGAGCTGCGGCGGTGTATCGCAACAATATGTACACCGTCCAACCACACTGTGATTCGGTGACAACTGTGTCTCTAACACCGCAACGAAAACTGTGCTGTGTCTATTTCACCCAACTTTCATTTGCATATGACAGTATGCGATCACAGTTGTACTTTCCATTCTTCGAACTTTGCACAGATGTGCAATATGAGAGCAGCGATTGCGAAAAGGCGATGAGAGCGAACACAGTATTAAAAGTACAGTGATGCTCTCTGTACTTTGCTGTTTCACAATCGTGTCTCTTTTGATCGACTGGTGTGTGGTTCAATACATACTGTGCAGTGACCTGTAAATGCAGTACTTTTTACCACATATGCGCACATACAAATCCTGCTGGGTCAGTGACACCGCAAACACAAACTGTGATCATTATCGACACAGTATTTTTTTTCGTCATCATTTCTGTTGCCCAGTGACTCGTGTGTGTGCCATTGGTTCGAGCCCTTCATAGATATGTTCGTGTTGGTTACATACGCAGATTGTGTCGTCAGTGCAATATGCAACTGAGAAAACAATATGATCTTACAGTTTGTGTCTGCTGTGTTATGGCTGCAGCAGTTTCTGCATGTGCACATATGTGACAAAACTTACTGCGGTGTATCGCAACATTATGTACACCGTCCAAACTCAGTGTGTCGTCCATCGACCGCACGTCAATAAAAAAAGTGGATTTTTTTTTTTTTTATCAAACCAACATTCAGGGGATGCCCCCTATAAATGCAGTGCATTGTGTTGGTGAAGGAAAATTGGGGTAGTAGAGGGTGGAAAGAGGGAGTAGTATCTGTTGACATTTGCCTTGAATGTTTGTATGTCACAATTGGTGGGAAATACACTAGCCGGAAGTTTATTCCACATACGGACGGTACGGCTGAAGAACGAATTTTCTCTATAGTGTGTAGTGCGATCAATCGGCCACTCGATAAAAAACGGATGAGAGTTCCTGGAAAGCCGCGTACGTCGGCTAAATATCTTCACGTCCGGCATAAGTTGACGGATGTCCGAGGAATACATACCGTGGAAATATCGATAGAACAGTGACACGCAACACACATTTCGACGATGCTCAAGGGAGGCAATAGAGTTGGATACCCTACTGTCCCCTATTAACACCGTCGCTCTCCTCTGGACACGGTCAAGAAACTCCAAAAAAGTCCTAGGAGCACCTGCCCATATATGGGAGTTATACTCCATCTTTTCATTTGGTCTGCAGCGTTCTTTGCAAATAGACGTACATTTTCAGTATTAATTACCTAAAAGAATTTCATTATGGAGCAAAATATTGACTTTGTTGTCCAACAAATATCCATTGGAGCCTACTCCTTGACACAACGGCGCAAAGGAAAAAGTTGTATGTGTAATATTCTGGCCGAGATATTGAAAGAAGACGGTACCAGTCTAGAAGGATTGGTGTATTGCCGCACCTGCCATAAACTTCTTAAATGTGTTGGAAATCAAACTTCTAATTTATGTAGGCACAAGTGTTGTCGAGCCCTGAAGCAGCCTCACATACTAAAACCTGTTACGGAATAATTGAGGATTGCCGGCCATTTTCGTCCATCAATGGCTCGGGGTTCATGAAGATTGCTAGGTTTTTCATCAATATTGGTGCAACCTACGCAGAAAATGTTGATGTTAATGAGTTGCTTCCTGATGCTACAACTATTTCCCGTAAAGTGCAGAAAGCAGCAGAGGAAAAGAGAGATATTATTAGCAACGAAATTAAAGATGTTGTGAGTTCTGGTGGAGCCACTACAACAATGGACATGTGGACCGATAATTATGTCAAACGCAATTTCCTAGGCGTCACATTACATTACATTATCAAAAGGATTTCAAGCTGTTCGATATTATTTTGGGACTAAAATCACTGGATTTCCATAAGTCAACTAGTGCAAACATTTTGAATAAGTTGAAGACAATATTTCATCAATTTGGGGTAGATAATATCGAACCAATCAAATTTGTTACGGATAGAGGAAAAAACATCGTCAAGGCAATTGCAGCAGTCATTTGCTTGCGAATGTTTTAGACAAGTCATTTGAAGAGACAACTGAGCTTACTGAAACATTACAGACACTTGCAAAAGAATTGTGAGGTATTTTCAGAAAGCTAATTTACAACATAGACTACCAACATCTCTAAAAAATCCATGTCCTACTCGCTGGAATGCAAATCAATTGTGGATAATTACTGAGACCGAAGAGACTAAACGACTATTGCACATAAATATATCAACGCCTACAGCTTTAGTTGAACTCTGTGCGGATTTTGAAACAGTTTTTAAAAAATTGCAACTTTGCAGCTCTCCTTGTTGTGCCATTAATTCATAAAATAAAAAGTCTCTGTATATCTAATAGTGCAGATATATCTGCCATTTCGATTTTAAAAGGAAATATCACTCAAAATATTGAAAATATATGGGAAAATAATTTAACAATATGGCACAAAACAGCTTGGATACCAGCTGCAGGTATCCAATCAACTGATATCAACAATATAAAAGAGTTTCGCATATCTCAAATTATAATTTTTGAAAATGATAGATCTGCTTTATCTTCACAGCCACAATTGCATTTAGTCGATAAGTCAAATCCAGCAACCCCAGCTACACCATCAACTGTTCCAGGTTCCCAATATTCATTTTGCGCATCTTCAACTTCAGCTAATCTACCATCAGCTCAACAGTACAATAACTTATTTTTCTCAAATTGGATAATAAATTCAAGTCACAATTCCAATCAGTATCCTAGGGATGACTTTGATTTAATCAGTGCCTGCAAGCAGCGCAGCGGCTGAGCGAGCATTTTCATTAGCAGGGAATATTATTACCGAAAAGCGAAATAGATTAGGACCGAAATCGGTAGATAGGTTGTTGTTGTTACAATCATTTTATAAAAACTTTGAAAAATAAATATACAGTACAATCGCGATAATTCGTAATCGCAAGGGACCAGCAGTTTTCTACGAATTAGAGTGGCTTACGATTTATTGAGATTTCGATTTATAGACGTAAATTAAAAGAAATATACGAATTAAAGGGGTTTATATTTCAGTTATGTTTACATATTTCCTTATGTATTATTCCTATTTTATTTAGAAATAATCAATGAAAATTCCAATTTTACATATAAATAATTATTTTATATAATAGAACAAAAACAATTACATATTCAATTTAAAAGTTAGATGTTAAAAAAGTAAAAATCAAAAATTATGATTAAAAGAAATCTGGTATTTTATGTTGTTTATAGCTTTTTACGTGTATTTTGTCTGCAGAATTTTCTAAAATTACCAAGGAATCAAAAACATTGTCATTGACATTTTGTAATGTAAAATATAAAAGCAATTGCTGAAGGTTAGATTTTGCTTCCTTATTCGTCATAATGTTCCCTTCATAGTTAGTATCATCAACATCACTTTCATTGTCGTAAATTACCACTTCTTTTAAAATGTCATCATGTCCCGATATTCCTGCAATACTCTTCAAAGGAAATTGTAGTTTGGGAATTGCAAGAAAAGCGACTCCATACGTCGCTTGTGATCAATAGCATTAGAATAGAATAGAATTGTCCTTGTGCATTACGAATTATAAAGGGTTTTAAACAATCAATATACGATTTATTTTTACCGATTTTAGTAAGGCTTTTGATAAAGTTAACCACAATTTGTTATTATATAAATTAGGGGCAATGGGTTTTAATTGTAACCTGCTGAATTGGATTTGTTCTTACTTAATGAACAGAGAACAGATTGTATCATGTGGTCGATCATTCTCAAGATCTATTTTTGTGTCATCTAGGGTGCCTCAGGGCAGTCATCTTGGCCCGGTTCTATTTATGTTATTCATCAACGACTTACCCGCCTCCATAATGCACTCTAAATTGTTAATGTGCCAACATACTTTACTTCAGAGGGATTTGTCTACTTTCCAGACGTGGCACAGTGGCCAATTTGGATTCGCTAGCGGCATTTTATTCATAGCTTCCAAAGTAAAGAAGATATCTTCAAAATTTTACTCAATTCAGAAAAAAATCAAACAATTTTTGGAAAAAAAAATTAAATTTTTTTTTTTTTTAATTTTTAATTTTTTTTTTAATTTTTAATTTTTTATTTTTAATTTTTTTTTAATTTTTTATTTTGTTTTTAATTCAATAAACATTTTCCATCATATATTCATATATAAAATAAGAAAAAAATTGTCAACTCAAAGAGAAACCATATTATAAAAGAAATATTAATCAGATTCTTCAGTATCAGATTCAGAGAAATCATCTTCAAAATGATGCATTATAAGCAAGCTAAAAAGTACAATAAATTGAAGGCTCGCAGGTACTTGCAGTTCATTTTGCACATTTTGGACACACAATGGTTTACACATATAGGAAAATTTAAAATTACACTGAATCCAGGTGAATTTTGTAAGTTATACTCCACGAAAGACAGGTGTACGTTACAATGGGCGAGTTGCTAATACACTTAAACACGATTACGTTTTATAAATAACATAAGTATACACAGATCACAACCACAGTTTTTTTATATAATACATACCTTGGCGTTAGTATATAACAAAACTTTTAATGAAAATAATAAAATTTGCAAGTTTAACACGAATAGCAAAACGATGATCAAAAAGGCGGAAATATTTTGCACAACACTTGCAGAAACATGTGCTGACTTTGACAGGTCACAGCTGTTCATCAGCTGTAAGCTGAGCTTTTAAAAATCTATACAAATCTAGTGAATGTATTTGTTATCGATTGTTAAAACAAAATTAACGGTTTTTCAAATTTGAATTAAAAGCCGCTAGCGAAGCCAAATTGGCCACTGTGCGTGGTGCGAAACCAATTTGATGGAGCTTAATTTTACGAAATGTAAGCATATGCTGTTCTCTAGGTCGTCATTCTTTTCGGCAAAATACATTTTAGGTGGCAATGTTCTTGAATCGGTGGATTCAGTTGTTGATCTTGGTGTTCTCTTGGACAGAAACTTGAATTTCAACTCCCACATAATTACGATGGTAAACAAGGCTTATGGCGTTCTGAACTTTATTAAACGTTGGGCAAAGGAATTTTCAGATCCCTACGTTACGAAAAATCTTTTTACTTCACTAGTCCGCCCTATTCTCGAATATGGATCAGTTGTTTGGGACCCCCAGTAAAATTTGTAGGTTAATATGATTGAATCGGTCCAGAAACAGTTTCTCATTTTTTGTCTGAGAAATCTTCAATGGAACCCGAACCATAATCTTCCTTCGTCTAGCAGTAGACTAGCATTGATCAGATTGCCGACTCTTAGTAGTAGACGTACCATGATAAACTCTATTACAGTTTTGAAGATAATTGATGGATGTATATGTTCTGAATTTCTGTTATCTAAGATTTTCATAAATGTCCCATTGAGACCCACGAGGTACTATAAACTCATTCTTATCGAGTTCCAGCGGTCGAATTATGCGTCCTTTGATCCAGTTAGGAGAATGTGTCGTGACTTTAATGAGCTATATCTGTTTATTGATTTCACAGGTAGTTGGGAAACGACAAAGTCTAGCATAATTTGTCATTTGAACCTATTGCATTAGTGCTGTATATTCATAAGAGGCTTTGTATTGTTCGTTAAAAAAAAATACGAAATATCGAGGGGACTAAAATGTATGTAAATATTACGAATTATTGAAGTTTTCTCAAGGGACCGACAGTTTGTTACGAATTATCAAGATTTTCCAATTATCGAGGTACGAATTATCGCGATTCTACTGTATATGTAGAGATGTATGTAGTATGTACAATATATATAAATAATCTTAATCCTAAAATTTTGTGTAATTTTAAAGATGAATAAATAAATTGACTTTAATAAAAACAATTAAATGTGCATTTTTGAACATTTTTTATGTATTAATTTTTTTTTTAGAAAAAACAAATATTTTTTTGAAAACACCCTACGACAATCAAAATTGATTTTCGACCCACCGTATTTTCCAAAATATTACTTGTGCATATCTGTAATCTGCTTATATTAAAGCAAAATCATATGAACTTTCATCAAACTTGCAGAAAACAAGAAGGTATAATTTTTCGGTTCGATTCATGTAGAATTAGACATTTGCTATTTGCACAAATGTGACATTACGAATGGATTATTTTTTCTAAATACCTACTTACCAAAAATGTTGTTAAACTCTTTCCTCTTTTGTTCTAAACCACGGGTTCCCAACCGGTGGTCTATGGACCCCATAGGGGTACGTGGAGCACTCATCGGGGGTATGTGAAGCGCGGCCGGTAAGAAAATTTTTTTCCCCAATTATTATTGATAATATATCATTGTTTTAAAATTTTGTAACAAATAAAAATCTCAATTTTTTTGAACACAGGTTGGTTTTCTTAAAGTAAATTTCCTAAAACTAAATACAATAACAAATATGTATTTCTTATTTTTGAAATAAGCGGTTGTATGAAAAAGCGTTAGTAGGCTTTGAAATTTTGGTTGTCATTGAAAAGAAACATATATAAAGGCGCCCATACACTCGTACTGCTACTGCAAACAGTTGTTTTGATATTTCATACTGCATTGTCTGTATGACAATATCACTAACCCATAAATACTTATTGCAGTAGCAGAAGCAGTACGAGCGTATGGGGTGCTTAAAGCGGCCCATACATGACACCAGCATGGTGGCGCAATCAAGCGATGGTGCCAGCCGATTGAAAGTGGAAGTGGCTTGTGGTGTGATTGTACCAGCTGCTGGTGTAAAATCAAAAACAGTTTGATATTTTTATGATTGTACCAGCATGCTGGTGTCGTGTATTGTGAAATTAGCTCAGTTAGTAGAAGTTGTCAAGCAGTAAACATCGCGCGAGTGTGAATTCGAAAGTTCAGACTATTGTAATCGTGAATATATATGAAAATATATATAACGGTTTTCGATATTTTTTGGTAAGTACAATAAATAAACCAGTGCATAATTAATTGTTTTAGATTCCAGAAATAATTATTTTTTCTTGTCGACAGCTAACCAACAATATCACAATGTCAAAGAAGCGTTGTTATCAGGACTCATATATTAAATTCGGCTTCACTTTCTTAGTTGACAAAGATGGATTACAAAAGCCACAATGTATACTTTGCACGAAAGTACTTAGTAATGGTTATATGAAACCATCCAAACTTATGGAACATCTACAAGCAGTCCATCCAAACAACGTTAATGACACAGAAGCTATATTCAAAATTAAGAGAGCCCGATTTGAAGGAAGCGAAAAACTCACCAATTACGGATTTGTTCCCGAGCAAAACCCAGCTTTAGAAGCAAGTTATCGTGTGGCATTGAGGATTGCAAGAGATAAAAAACCTCATACAATCGCAGAAACTTTGATTAAGCTATGTGCGATGGAAATGGCGGAAATTATGTGTGGTAAGGATGCGAAACTGAAAATATCACAAATCCCCTTATCCAACAACACTATTCACGACCGAATTAAAGATATGTCAGAAGATGTCTTAAAGCAGATTGTGGAGCAAATACAAGAAAGTTCAACAAAAATTGGTTTGCAATTGGATGAATCCACTGATGTTTCTAACTGTGCTCAACTTCTTGTTTTTGTTAAATATGTGTACGAAAATGAGATCAAAGAAGATTTTCTTTTTTTTGAACCTCTGACAGAAACTACAAAGGCTGTGGATATTATGTCAATTATGAATAATTTTTTTGTTGCCAATGGGCTTTCTTGGAACAATGTGGGAGCTATTTGTACTGATGATGCTCCAGCTATGCTCGGGAAAAATTCTGGATTTATTGCTCTTGTGAAACAGATAAACCCAAATGTTTTTTCTAGTCATTGCGTTCTTCATCGTCATGCTTTGGCATCAAAGACTCTTCCTTCTTATTTCAAAGACGTATTGGATATTGTCGTGAAAACCGTAAACCTTATTAGATCAAGGGCATTGAATCACCGCCTATTTAAAGTGTTATGCGAAGAAGTTGGGTGCGCACATACTGTACTTCTTTTGCATACAGAAGTACGTTGGCTATCCAGAGGAAAAGTTCTTAGTCGGGTTTTTGAACTTAGATCTCAAATTGAGACATTTCTACGTGACAAAGAATCAACGCTTTTGCTTCACTTCACAGATACTAGCTTTGTGCTCGCTTTAGCTTACCTTGCAAATATATTTAGCCATCTAAACTCCATAAATATATCACTCCAAGGTAGAGGTATTAATATATTAGATGCTGAGGAGGCAGAAGAGTTAAAAGTGAAAATTACTCCAATTTTCCGCTTTTTGATGAAATGGTTTCCTTTTTTTTTTTTTTTTTTTTTTTTTTTTTTATATTGAGTATTTATTGTTATTATTACATATTTTCTTAAGTACTAAAATAAACAAAAGTATAATTAAATTGTAAACTTAAAAATAGTCTCTAGTCGAGCTCTCATTTTAAAGAATTATACAAATTAAAGCTTCCTTTTCAGAAAAGTTAATATAATATTTGTAAAGTAACATTATGTTTGAACTGTATTGCAGTGAAAATTCCATAAAAACACTGCATTACTATAAAGAAAAGATAAAAAGCTCAAAGCTAAGATAAAATAAGGGAAGACAGAAAAGGTACAAAAGAAGGAGTGAATTAATGTGTTAACCACCAGCATTTTTTCCTAGTGGAAGAGGATAATAATTTGTCAGCTTCCGATATGGACAAATCAAATCTTTTATTTTCATTGTTTAAAACATTGTTATTTACTATCCTGTCATTGGCCCTTCTGTAGATATGATAAATCAAAGGAATGCCGTCAGAGTCTTGGATGTAACCATTTCTATCTAGATATATAAAGCATTCCGGAGCTGCGAATCCATTTCTAACTGCAAGACTAAAATACTCATCACTTTCAAAGTATGGAGCCTTAATCAGGGGATTATCCATGTTGTCAAGGCATCGTCTAATATGATTCCTGGTTAGGTTAATAGTGTAGTTATCAATTCTAACGATTTGTGATGAGTTATAAAGTTTGATATTTGAAACATAATTGGTATAGTCACTGCTTCTCGATCTGAACATTGACAAACAAGGTCGTAAAATTTTTCTCTCACATTTTCTTAGCCTTTCCATGTACGAAGGAGATATATTAAACCAGATCGAACAGCCATAGCAAAGAATTGGTCTTATTAGAGTTTGATACACTAGCACTTTAATTCTATTGTCTATTAACCTTGAACTAAACATTCTTTTGTGTAAATAGAATGCTTTTCTAGTTTTCTCGATTTGCAGATTTATGTGATCATTGAAATATAAAAATTTATCTAGGTGAATTCCCAAATATTTCACTTTTTCTGAAATAGGAATACAGTCGTTTGATTGTCTTGAAGTAATTCCGAACTGTTTCCAACATTTTCTTATATTGCTGTTACATTTGTTTACAGGAGGTCTAAACAGAATGCTTTCACATTTGTTAACATTTATTCTAAGATGCCAGTTTTCGGAATACTGTTCGATAATATCAAAATTTTTTTGAAGATGGACATTTAAATCGTTTATCTTATCGCTGGAGTGGTATATTACTATGTCGTCCGCAAAGGCAATTATGTTATCGATTTTTTCCAATAAGTCGTTTATAAACAAGTTAAAAAGAATAGGAGCATTGATTGTGCCCTGCTGAAGACCATTTGCTACATCAAATGGATGACTTGTAAAAGAATTATTTACATGCACAATAAATTTTCTGCCAAAAATCATATTATATATAAGTATAAGCAAGTTTAGAGGAAATTTGTAGCTCATAAGTTTTGCTATTAACCCCTGTAACCAAATCGTGTCGAAAGCTTTCTCGAGGTCGATAAAACAGGCGCCTGTAACACATTTTTTATTCCAGTTCCAGTTTATTTCTGAAACCAGGAGATTTATCGCGTGAAGTGTGGTTTGACCATATTTAAAACCAAATTGTTTGAATGAGCTTATGCTATTTTGTATAATTACCTTGCTAATCTTTATATTTATAACAATTTCAAAAACTTTACTGATGTTAGGCAGCATACTTATGGGTCGAAGATTGTTTAAATTATTTCTGTCTTTATCTTTTTTAGGAATAACAATTAATTTAGCTATTTTCCAGTCTGGTGGAAAATAAGAATTGTTTAACATATTGTTAAAGAGAGAGCAATATTCTAATATCATTTCAGATGACAGGTGTTTCAGAACAATATTCGGAATTTGGTCAATACCTGATGATAGTTTGCTCTTCAATTTCATGAGGATATTTTCTATATCAAGAGGCGAAATGAAGAAATTATGTTCTGTGGATGTGGAGCAGTCGTTAGCTGTCACAGTAGGACTAAATTTGGTTTTAGTCATATGTGAGCTTTCATACCTATTTTTAATGTCTAAGAAATGATCGAAGCACTGTTGGACATATGAATGCACATTATTATTAGGAAGTCTGTTTTTCTCGGAATGAACTGCTTGAAAATAAAATCCGAGGACATCAGTAATTTCTTTTTCGTTTTGGATGATGAAACAGTTTTTAGAAGAATCCTTCACTAGCAGATCTGGGCTTAAGCCAGCATCTATGAGAGTTGTTTCGTGAGTAAATGGAACGTTTACATGACTTAGGACATTTCCCTTACTTTTTAAAAAGTGTTTCTTAATAACAGCGAATTTAGAAGGATCGTTTGGCCTAAGAGTAGATAGTTCAGATTCCTTTTCTTTGTTTAGATGAAGAACTATATTCTTTTCAATGAGGTTATTTATAATTTTTAATTTTGCTTTCTCGAGAGTCAGAATATTCGGTGGAAGAAAAATTTCCAAGCGATTGTGTTTTTTTATAATCGTTAAGATTTTGTTTTTTTCTCTTTTAAGGTTTTTGATGATAGTACAGCTTGAGACAGATTGTAACCGATTCTCAATTTTACGTCTTGGTACCGTTTTTTCAATAGCTGTTGTTATTATTTGACTTAATTTTCGTAAATGATGGTTGATCTCTGGATTTAATAAGTTTTTACTGTTGGGAGTAGGGTGGTCATTTTGAAGCAAATTTGTGCATGTAGTTTTAAATCTTTTCCAATTCGTTCTTTTATAGTCAAGTGTTCCCCTGTTTTCATTCATTTCAACATCGAATAAATTTGTGTTATCCTGCTTGGAAACTAAGATTTGAATTGCACAATGATCACTATCATAATCTATACATTTCAAACAGTTTATGGTATCGTTAGTCTCTTGTATAACAAGGCGATGGTCCGCAAGACAAATATCCAAAAATGAATTTGCCCTTTCGAAGGAGGGTGTTGTCGAAGCATATAAGTTGCATCTAAAATTACATTCATTAGAGTAAAGCCAATTGTATAGGGCCGTTCCTTTTGAATTGTTTATAGTGTTTTCCCAATATGAATGTTTGCTGTTCAAGTCCCCTGCAAAAATATAGAAATGATTTGGATTTTGTAGATCTAATACATTAAATATTGTGCTGAGTTCTAATTTAAATGGTCCATTGTTGTTGCCTGCGGGATAATATGCAGCTATTATATAAAGAAATTAGTTCTGGTGCGTGGATATTCTAACTATGCATGTTTCCAAGTGTGAAAGTGAATCAATTCTATTATTGTTAAATTTATTAAATTTTATTTTTTCTTTTATTAAAAGAGCAACTCCGCCTCCTCTTTTTGCTCCCTTTCTGTCTCTCCTTATCATCGTATAGCCGTCGAAACTAACTTTATGAGTTGGATTTAATTTGGTTTCATTTAAACAAACGATGTCAGGATTATTCTCTTTTAAAAAAATTGCAAGATCGAGTCTTCTACTTATGTTGATTAATGAGTTAACATTGAGTGCAATAATTTTCAATGACTTTCTTGAGTTTGTGAGATGAGTTTGGTCTATATTCATGCTGAATCTACTATGTTGCAAATAGCATCCATACGGGCTGCCTGAATATCTAGTTGTTTTTGGAGATTCATTAATTGTTTGCTTAGAGCTAACATGGAATTTCTTATTTCTTCTAAGAAGGGATTATTTTGGTTTTGGTTGGTATGATTTTGTCTAGTTACATCGGCAAAACTTATATTTGGGTTTACGGGTACATAAGCTTGCTTGTTATTTGACTTTAGATTTTGTTTCTTATTTCTAATTTTATTTAATAGTCCTTATAGCGTTCGCATCCTCTGTAAGAGGCTGGATGGCCAGTTTTCTTGCACAGAACGCAGTATAATTTATCCTTTTCAATCGCAGGCTGCTTCGATAAAGGACAGTTTTCACTTCTGTGTGGATCGCTGCACTTAACACATCTTGGAGTAAGGTGGCAGTTTGCAGAGCTATGAAAAAGACTCTGACAGTTTCTGCACTGAGAAATTTCTGGTTTACGAAGCGGTTCCCATTTTATACAATGATATTGAATAATTTTGATAGCTTTGAGTTCGGTAGCATTGCTATCCGCACTTACTTGTACCATGAAGATTGGCAGAGTAGTATTATTTTCTCTAGATCTCTTTGTGTGAAATTGTTCAACTTTAAGTATTTTTAAGTTCTCTTTTTGAAAAGCGCTTAATTCATCTAAGATTTCCTTAGGGTCTGTATTACCATTAAGGCCTTTTAACAAATATGTTTTGGTTTTTAAACTCTTAGGTGTGTAAGAGAAAAATTTTGCATTTGCTTTTTCTAAATGGCCACGTACTTTCTTATAGTTATCAAGATTTGATAAGTAAATTGCGATTTTACTGTGCCTGAATTCTTTTATCTTAAAATCAGTAATTTTCAAACCATCTTTTAGAAGTTTAATTATTTGTTTTGACTCAATGTCAAACACATTTATTGGTGGAATATTTTTGTTGTTGTTTTTGCTTGAGAGATTATCGCTCTTGGTTTTGTTATTCTCTTTTTCAGAAGACGACTGTGCCGCTGCTGCGGTTGACGGCGAATTGAGGTTTGCGTGGTCACTAGAACTCTTTGGTTCTCTCAAGTCAAAAACAGGTTTGTTGATAGACTGAACATGCTGTTGAAAGATTTTTATCACTTCTTCATCGCACTCCTCTAACTCGTTGTCTAGAATAGAGTAATAATTGTTTTTGTATGCTTTTGGCAATGTAGGTTCTTCCATGCTGATGCTTTTTCTTTTTCTGGTTATATCACTGATTTTTTTATCATTGTTATGGACATTTTTGTCGATGATATTTTTATAAGCATATTGCTTATTTAGTTCAGATGATAGCCCCTCTATGGTGACAATTACGAAAGCACTTTTATTTTTTGCGAAAATTGAGTTTATTTGAAGATTTTTTAACAAACGCCCTAGGTTTTGATCACTGATCGCTCCGATACGTGTTGCTTGTACCGCAGTCACAATCAAAACTCGAAATGGTTTCCTTGCAAGTTAATCTTGAAATTGATGTCAAGGTTCTGGACTGTATTAAAATGCATCTGGAAAATCTTCAAGTTACTTTCGACGGAATTATTCCAAGCACATTTGTAGTTGATAACTGGATAAGAACCCCTTTCACCGTTTCATTGGATCAAATTAGTGATGCTGATGACGCAAAAGATGAGCTCATTGAATTGAGGAATAACAAAAAAATAATCAGTGATTTTGAAACAATGGAGTTGGATGTATTCTGGTGTAAGCAAAGCGAGGCATATCCTGTTTTGGTCAAACGGGCGTTGCAAGCTCTTATTCCTTTTGTCACTACTTACCTTTGTGAATCTGGATTTTCAGTACTTCTGTCCATAAAAACAAAATTAAGAAACAAACTAAAGGCTGAACATGACATGCGGTTGCCTCTTTCAAAAACCCTACCACGAATACAAAAATTGGTTGACGCTAAGCAGAATCAACGTTCCCACTAAATTTATTTTTTTTTTAATTTTTAATTAATTACTTTTGAATATAATGTAAATAAATGTTTTTTTTTATATAATATTGTTTTTTTTGATGTATATAAATAACAAAAAAGTTAGGGGTACGTAAGATTCCAAATTGTTATCAAGGGGTACGATTACCTCAAAAGGTTGGGAACCAGTGTTCTAAACAATCCCTGTACAATTTCAATATGAGAAATAACGGTTCTATTTTATATGTGCAGCTTCAGAAAAATTCACACTCAACTACACCTACGAGCCCAAAGTATGTATAAAACCAACAACACACCAAAACATCTAAAAAAATAGACACGCACGTGAAACAGCAAACTACAGAGAGCATCACTGTACTTTTAATACTGTGTTCGCTCTCATCGCCTTTTCGCATTCGCTGCTCTCGTATTGCACATCTGTGCACAGTTCGAAGAATGCAAAGTACAACTGTGATCGGATACTGTCATATGCAAATGAAAGTTGTGTGAAATAGACACAGCACAGTTTTCGTTGCGGTGTTAGAGACACAGTTGTCACCGAATCACAGTGTGTTTGGACGGTGTACATATTGTTGCGATACACCGCAGTAAGTTTTGTCACATATATCCACATGCAGAAACTGCTGCAGCCATAACACAGCAGACACAAACTGTGTGATCATATTTTTTTCTCAGTTGCATGTTGCACTGACTACACAATCTGTGTATGTATGAACGTTGACCGGAAACCAATGCGAATATATCTATGGTAGGGCACGAACCAATGGCACACACACGAGACACTTGGCAACAGAAACGATGAGAGCGCTCTTGATTACTGAAAATAAAATACTGTGCCGATAATGATCACACAGACTGTGTTTGCGGTGTTACTGACACAGCAGGATTTGTATGTGCACATATGTGGCAAAAATCAGTGATTTTGCAGGTCACTGATAAATATATTAAAAATATCATTATATTTTTATTTTGTCCTCAAATGCACTTAATGCATTTCACCGAAGCATTCCTGAATAAAATTGCTCAGCTCCTTGTAAAACATATCATCCTCAAAAGGACGGCACCGTTTATCAAGTGCAGCGGCAATAACAAATGATGACTTTCTTTTTAAGACACGGTCAGGAAATTTTTCAACCTGAGACTCTTGGTAATCATTAATTATTTTTTCATAAAAAATCTTTTTAAGATTTAAAACTAATTCCTCCCTATCATTATTTGAAAATTTGTCATACTCGCCATGACATAAGCGATAATGTCTTTCTATACAAAATTTATAATAACGCACCACAGTGCGTTGGCATACTAAGCACTCAGCTTTACCGAAGCAGTTTTCGGCAAATAAAAAAACATTCTCCCATTCTATATTAAACATTTTGTTCAGTGGTGTTTAGTAACAAGTTACTACACAACCTGCTCATAGGAATAATCTAAAATCAAAATGGCAGCCCTGGATATAGTAGCAAGCGACTACACATCATCTTCACATGAACGATCAAACTAGACTAAAGTAGAGTTGTGTAGTTCACGAACGAACTAGTTCAATTGAACGATTCACTCTTGTGAACTATATGAACTAGTTCACACTGTTCCGCTCTTTTGTTTCAGTAGTTCACTTGTTTCAGCAGTTTTTGGTATTTCGGTTGTGCACATGGTAGAATTATCTATTAGGTAGTCGCATTAGCAATTCCGTCGTTAAACTGTTAAAATTAGCTGAATAATGAAAACCACTATGTACACAAAATGTGAACAATTCTATAAGATTGTCTTACTTGAAACAAAATCTATGCTATTAAATTGCATTTTGGTTGAAATTCTTTGAATTTTATTAACAAACAAAGAGAAACAAAATTGAATTTGACAGCTCACCGACGGAAAAGATGAAAAAAAATCACAAATCAGCTGGGCTGACGCGTTTACCCGATAGATAGTTTTACCATGGTTGTGCAGTTCTATTTGCCATTTTCTAGTTCATGTTCTCTTTGTCCCACTCAATTTGCACAAAGGAGCCTAATGTTGCACTCTTTGTGGAAGAGATATGTAACGGCTTCTACACAATAACTACAGCGCTAAACACCACTTTTATTCCAAAATATAACAAGATTTACGGAAACATAATATTTCAGAAACGGAATAACCTAATCTTTAAGTCGACCTTCAATATGGCGATTTAGTATAAACAAATATTACAGTATCCACTACACTTTAGAAATCTGCAAAAATCAAATCACTTTCGTGATCAATCGCTTCGATGGAACTAAAACTACAAATTGAACTGCAATGAGCTCTTTAGTTCACAGCTCATATGAACTGTTAAACTGAAATGCTACAATGAACTAGTGAACTAAATGAACGAACTAGTTCATTCTGATGAGCTAAACTAAAAAGAGCGGTCACTTGAATGAACTAAAATTCCCAACTCTAGACTAACGGATTTTATTCAATAAAAATACAAATTGTTTTCTCATGCTCTCTTCATTACTGTGAGAGCATTCGCACATGTGCGGTGTTTTGAAGATCTCTGGTCTACATCGTCTTCGAGTTGAGTTGTCTTGTATTGTTGCAATTATTTCCATTTCAGACAAATCACCATAGCATTCTACATCGTCATCGCAATGAATGTATTCTGCGCTGTCTATGACTGTGTTCCAGAGAATGTCGATAAGTACCATTTAGAATACACTTACAAGTATTATTCGCAAAACAAATACAAATACATACAAGTAATAGACGAAACGCATACAATACTCTACATATTTATGCCAACGATAACTTAAGTAGCTACAAGTGCTAACATTCGATGGGTAGTACATAAGTACAATTGCGAGTTAGGGTTGTTGTTGGGCGCTTGTTAAACGAAAGTAAACGAAAACACTTGTGTGTGTTAGGTTATACAGAAGTATACAAAATCACTTGTGTGTGTTAGGTTATACAGAAGTATACAAAAACACTTGTGTCTGTTAGGTACTTAATACCCACTGGGTATGAGTAAAAAATTGGTTGCTGTGTAAAGGAACGCTGTTGTACGGTGAAATTATGTGGAAATATGTATGTATGTATGTATGTATATACATTTACAAAGTGTGGAAAAGTGAATAATAGAACTAGAAAATATTGAAAATTAGCGCACTGGTTTTTAATTAACATTTGAATATTGGGGCTTATGCAACAAGACGTGGCAATGCATTGTTTTGACGTAGTTTAGTGGCCTTATTGAAGCAAAACAAAAATTAATCTCATTCTGGTCCTCAAACAAAATAAAATTGAATTAAAAAATTATTATTTTCGATGGGTTTGGTATTAAGGACCATTCAAGCCATTCAACATTTCTCAGTTTCTCACTAAATCAACTACATTTTTCCGTTTCCACAGCACTTGCTGTATACTTATAAGTACTTGTGTGTACCCATACTTATAACACGACTCTGTATACAAATTATGAAAAAATACTTCAGTACATGTGTGTACAATCTTCTTTAGATGTATTCTGGCGAAGAGAGCGAATAGGAGTGGATGTGTACAGAAAATGTTCCTTATAAGTATAGAGTACACACATAAATTGTACAAAGCAAATATGTGGTGGAATGTATTCTGCGTGTTAAAAATTTGGGTACACACAAGTATGAAAATTCTGTGTACGTACTTGGGTATACTTTTGCAACGAGTACTTATTGCTATTCTCTGCTGTGTTCATAAAATCTACCTGATTACTTATATCTGATCATCAGTATCATCATTATTATTAATTAGAAAGCCGGTCTAAAAATTCAGATATTTATAAATAATATATTATTGTATGTAAACAAACCAGTACATTTACTTACTTTTCGAAAACAATTGGAAATGCAAGAATGTTGTACCACGATCGTTTTATAAAATATAGGGCGTCGAGGCATGAAATGGATTTGTAAAAACTGCTTATGGTCACATTTCTCTCAAAGGCAGAAATTTGTTTTTTTGACAATTATTTGTCTATAATGTGCTTTAAACGACGATATAATCCCGTGGTCCAAAGGCTGAATAAGGGCCGTCGTATTTGGGGCAAGAACTGAACTTCTATGTTTGTAAGATGCGGCGTTTTGTGGCAGCTAGCATCATCAACAACTAAAATGATTTTTGTATTTTCTTTTTGCATTTCCAAATAGTGCTACTTTTTTGGTTCACTTGAATATAGGCACTTTATTATTTTTTTTAAAGTAATCGCTGATTTTTTGTAGGGAGGGTTTATTTATTATAATTTATTACATCTTAATCATTTTACGAGTCAAAATGGACAGACAAAAAATTTTAAATCTATCGGAAAGAAGTAAAATCGATGTTTACCGTTCTGAAGGATATTCTAACCGCGCAATAGCTAAAAAAATTCGACGGAGCCCAACAGTTGTCAACAATTACAACAAGGACCCCGAGGGGTATGGAAAATATTTTAAAAGAAGGGTTTCATTGTCTTTGTCTACGTATGAGAAAAGAAAAATCATCAGAATTCTAATTCTGACTTATCTGCCTTAAAATCATCTGAATTCAGAATTCTAATTCTGCATTATCCTTGTCAAAAATAAGAGCTCAAGCTGGAGTGGAAGCGAACAAGTCATCCCCAGCAGTTTTTTGAGCATTGCATTACTTTTATAATCTAGTATTTCTCTTAATATAATGAAATTGAGGAAATAGTATATTCCGTAGTAATCTAACTGGTAATGTATTAAAGCGTATTTCTTCTTTCTGCCGTCATTTTTGCATACCAAAAACAAACATTTCAATGAATTTGGCTTTTTAAGTGCCTTTGCTTGAAATAATTGCCAGTAATCTGTCGAAGCATGAGCGACGTGGTCTGTGGCAACGTGGAAAAAGAAAAAAAATCAATGAATGAAATTATTATTAAATTTTTTTACTTAAACTAACATACATGAATTAAAATAAAAAAACCATTAAAGACAAAATATCTGAAATATTATTGAATTTGTAACCTACGGAATATTGGATTCCTTAGTATTAGGATATATACCTCAAGGAAATATAACCTAAGAAATAAACGATTGCTTAATAATGAAATATGGAATTGATTGAATGTTAATCATGGTAATATTTCATTCGTGCAGAATGGGTTATATAACACATGAAACCGTAATGCAATAAATAATGCTTCAGTTGATAATGAGGTGGCAATATATTATTTCTTCGATTATATTTTGGCTGCTAGTAATGAAAAAAAGAATGTGTCGCTTTTTGTAGGACATCGCCGTGTTAAATATAATGCAATCTGGAAGCCATTTTCCATACAAGCTATCGGTTACACATCTGATTACTATTGATTACCAATAACTGCTGGGTCAGTAAGCAGAGTAATTAAGAGCTGTGAGTATCTTAAATACCTGAAATTACAAAAATGCTCCTCTTAAGTAAAAGCGGCTTCAATTCGCAAGAGACTACATGGTATGGGAGGGCAGTCTGGAAGCAACGTGCCTGTGGACACCATAATTGCTGAATCAGAGTCAGATTCGGACGATTTGGATCCACAACTTAAGAGAGCACGATTTGCAAGTCCAGGGCCATCAACGTTATAAACATAATACGAATACTTTTTTTTAATATTTTTGTAATAGATAGTATAGTATCTCAATGTTGAAGTAAATAAAAAACAAATGAAATTAAAAAACGGTGTTAAGAATAATTCCCAGGAAGTTTATATGTTCTAGAAATTTGTTTATTGAGATCTTAGGTAAATTTTTGTAGTTGATTGTTTCCTTGAATTTTGAACGGTTTGCTACGTATGGACCTGAACACGGGGAAAAAGTTTCTGCGATTTTGATCTGGAAGGTGAAATTTTTTTGATTTTATATGTTCGCAATTTTTCTGGACGGTTTGCAAGATATGAGCCTGAGAAAATGATCACATTTTTACGAAAATGATACCGAGGCCCCAAATCTTTGGCGGCCCATAAAAAAAAAAGTGCATGGCTTTGGGAAAAATTGGGAGACTCGGGTCTCTTTTTTTAGTCTTTTATCACGTAGTGGTGTCCGCATATGGTAATTTTTTTTCGTGTTGCACTGTGTTATTTATATTAAATTTTGGCGGGACTCAAGCTTGCTATACTGTTCGCGACTTTTAAGCTTTGCAAATATGTATCCCATGCGCTTTTCATCTGTTACTTTATCAGCAGATTCACTTACAAGACGCACAAAACGTTCCGTATTTTGGGAATGGCATGGAAACTCTATAAAATGAATCATAATTTTTTATTTATTATAAGTATGTGTTTAAACTTTTAAAGATTACTACCTGGTATTTCAATGATTTCATGATCCGAAAATTGATAATGTTCCAATATCTCGTCTGTATAAAAATGGAGACATGGTGGCTCGCTAATTTGTATATTGTCCCACTTTAGTATGTTTGTATATACATCAGCATCGAAATTAATTTGATGTTTTGGAACGCGGAACTGTCTAATCTTTGTAGGTGGTTTACACCGAGCAGTCCTTATAATTTCATAGCCCTGAGATCGTATGGTTTGATCCGGATCGGTTATCATAGCCAGTTGAATATTTTCGGAATGTAAGTAATAGCTATTGTGTTCAATAATTGGACGAATTATCATTTGAATATTAAATGGTAATTCTCGAATCCAAACTATGTACTTAAAAATATGACGACTTCCGTGTATGGACTGTAGTTGGCCCTTTACGAGAAACCAGAAAGGTGCATAAACCTTGACAACGAAAGTCACTAAATTTTTCAAATTCTCTGAAGGCTGCCTCTTGGATACATAAAGGCGAAGCAATCTGGATGCTGTTGTCAACCACCGTGCTGTACTTACAGGTCCGGGATTATGCTTAGCTAGTGTGTCATCGCAGGAACCATTGTTAATCGCTAGAACCATACGATAACGGTACGCGGATTTTCCAGTCGCCTACATTTTCTGGCATAGGTCCCATATAAATTGGCTCAGAACCATTTACAACCTTAAAAAATTATTTACAAATTTGAATGTTGTAAATAGATAAAAAAAAAACTTACAGGCTCTTCGGTACATGACAGTAACTCAGATCCCAGTTCTGTAGGCCAAATTCCTGGACCTGTCTGCTTTCAAAGCAAATTGGTCAACAAACCTTTGAGTGGTAGCTCGTTGAAATGAAACAGGCAAATATTCCACTGTAATGGACGTTGCAGGTATCGTTCCATACATGCGTTCACTCCTGACTTGTTACTTGTATTTACAGCCGCTCCATCGCAATTGATTGCAACTAAGTAATCCAGCGAAAAGCCTTTTGAATCTAAGAAGTTTACAATGGCTTTCTGAATTTCTACCCCAGTACCAGCTGTAGGAGTTGTGTAGCCGACGAATGTGGATTCAGGCTCTTTAATAATTGTTATATGTTCTTCAATAATTTTATGAGAACGTCCTTTACTCCCAGATGCTTCTTTTTTTAATGTTGCATCTTTTTTTCCATCATAAGATATGCATTGCAATACAACTTCGCTAGTAGATGCGGCTTGGACCTCTGCTCTAAATTTCTCTCGCTCTCTCCGGATTTTATTTCTATCAATAACGAGATCGTCTAAGAAACTCAACATTCTTTCACTAAAGCCTTCATAATCTTTGCTCGCTTTTTGAATCTTTTAAATCTTTTATGAATGTTGTTGCAAGTAAAGATCCTGTGCGATCCGAAGTATTAGTGCGATCTAAAGCTACAGCATAATTATTTAGCGATATGTTTGATACTTTCAGCTGCTCTTCGTTCGGCGATACGTCATTATTTTCATCATCAGTCAGTTTCTTCACTTAAACCTGGTGCATTTGAAACGGTTAAAGGAGATTGATTTACTCCGGCAATGCTTGAACCTTGATCGATCATATCGATCTCCATGTTATCAACTTGGATATCATCAAAGGTTAAAAGCCTTGGTCCGCTCTGATCGATAAAGAATGCTACTATATTTGGTGGAATTTTTTCATTTTTGGAACATAAGCACTCGGAATTTTTTTCAATGCCGCACTTGCATTTTGAAATTTCGAACAATTTATTCCAATACATCTCGTTACTATGATATTTACTTGGATTTTTAACAATATCTTTATATGACATCAGAAGATTTTTCAAATGCCTTCTAATTGTAGTTTTACATACTATCGGAATGTTTGTATATTTCCACAACTCACAAACCACATTTGTAATCACATGCATATAATTTGCTAAAGTTTGATTTTTTTTTAATATTTGATGCACCATTTTTCTTTATATGTAAAAAATATTGCATCACTTGTTGGTTTGTAGGTAATTTATTTTTTTCTATATCACTTATTTTTGCTTTTGATTTTACTTCACTTCACTTTTGTTTCTTTATTTGTCTTTAAAAGACCACAATTTAATCTACGTTGTTTACTTTGCGAAAGCTGAAAACCGATTGATTGATTGCAGATCAAAGCTTTAAGAAATGCATTCAAATGCACTCAACTATAATTTTTACATAAATAGACGAAAAAGCAAGAATTTGTCATAGAGAAGACAACAAAAGAAGCATGCAAATATCAGGTGATAACAGTGTTGTCAGATAACAGATTGAGTAAGCATAAACAAAAAACATTTAATTAGAAGTAATAGTAACCAGTGTTGCCAATTGTAGTAAAAAAAAATTTTGGCATAATTGCCGAATTTAACATAGGGTTATATTTGGATTTTTGAAACCTTTATAACTTTTTTAGTTATGAACACTGTTAAAGAAAAAGTTTCACAGAATTTAAAGGCCTTTTCTACAGACTAAAAAAAATTGGAATTTAGGTATAACGTGAAACAAGATACCGACAGTCACTACTAGAATTTGAACTCGGAGTAAAAAATGATTAAGGTAAGAATTGTGGCGGCTTCCAAGCCATGAACAACGGTGTACGGCTCATTAAAATCGGACTTAAAATGGCGACGTAGTGTCAAAGAAAGTAAATAGCCCATCGGGGGGGTGTGGCAAAAAAAAAACAAAATTTTTTTTGGGATCGCCTTCAAAATATCTTTAATCCTAGGGGTGGACTGGAAAAACTTTTTTTTTGTATGGGGACCGATCCGCCTTAATGTGCAGCCAAGAGGTCATGTAAATGACTGGAGAACCGTTGTATTTACGGATGAGAAGAAGTTTAGTTTGGATGGGCCTGATGGCTACAACTTTATTTCCATGATCTGTGCACAGAAAAACGTTTTTTGAACCGCCATCACTGACGAGAAGGCGGCATTATGGTGTGGGGTGCTATCACGTACTATGGCACCATCGATCTTGAATGTCAAAGTGCAAAAATGACTGGTGCAAGCTATAAAACGTTATTGGTTCAGTGAACTATTTGGTCCCATATTTGGGATATTGCAACAGGATAATGCCCCTATACACAACGCCAGAGTAGTAAAGGTGTTCATTGCAAGCCAAAATTTTAATATTCTTGACTGGCCACCCTATTCCCCAGATCTAAATATTATCGAAAATGTCTGGGGTTGGTTATCTCGTTAGGTCTATGAAGGAGGTAGACAATTTGATTGACAAACAATCACTAATTCAGGCCATTAAGGATGCTTGAAATCAAATTTTGTGGGTTAAATAAATTCTCTTTATCTCTCAATGGAAACCCGTATATTTGAAGTTATTAAAAACAAAGGGGGTTGTATCCATTACTAATTATTCTTAAATAAAGTATAATAAATTAAAAAAACAATAAAATCTGTTTTTCATTAAAATTAGTTAAAGTGCCTTTATTCAAGTGAACCAAAAAAATAGCACATTTTTGGACATTTTTATAAATTCGCACAAAAAAGTTCTTTAGTTAAGAAACCACAATTGTCATGCTTTTTTTATATCTCGAGAAGTCTAGCTTCCATTTCCATTTTAAAATTCTGCATTCGGTTCCAAATTGGAAAATATACAGGCTGATGAATATGACATTTTTAGTACCTTTAAATAAGTGAACCGGAGTGTATTTGATAAGAAGTGCATATTTGTACATTTTCGGTTTTAAAAATCGCTTTTATTTTGTATTTCGTTTACCTGCGTGGGTGGTATCTCTGTTTTGCATGTCGCGCTGACGCGATCAAGGGGTACCGATGAGACAGCTGATCAAGTTAAAAATTGGAAAACTTATAAGGAAAATGCTTTCAAAGAAGAAATGATGATAGGTGACTGGGTTTCGTGGTATTAATTTCGTACATTTGCAGACGCACGTTAATCCAAAAGTACAAAACACATAAACTGGGAGTAAATTTTGTCAATTAAAAAAGGGATACACACTGAAAAAAATTAAATGTAATGAAGTGTTAGAGTAAAATTATTTGTGAAGATCACAATTAACACGCAAATTTTAAAATGAAAGATTCCTCTCATTCTCTATATGTATGTACCTATATGACTTTGTTAGTACATAAAACTGCTGTTGCAAACAGTTATTAATATTACTCGGTGGAATCGACACAATTCGCCTTGATGTTTTGATTTTTTTATTATCCAGCTAACTATTTCTACGAAAGAGAGTGGAATTAAAAACTACTAATAGGACAATTGAAACGATAGGGCGAATAAAAAGTGAATTCATTTTGGTCAATACGAATTCACTAAAAAAATAAATGGTTTCCCATTACATCCCATGAAGGGACTGGGGAGAACTTCTCACAATCACTGACCTGTGCGCTTTCCAGTTTTCACTCACTGATTGGGACCTACAGTTTTACACCGATTGCGAACGGTAATTTGAGAAGCTTTTTCATGGCTAGATACTCGATAGTGTCGCCGTCACTATGCGAGGGTGGCCGCCGCCGAAAGAAAATTTGAAGGTGATCAGAGCCGGGTTCGAACCTAGGATCTCATGTACAAGAGGCGCGCACACTAACCATTGCACCACCGACGGCCAATTCGAATTCAATAGGTGGTGTTAAATGAATATCAGTTTTTCCTTGTTTTCAAGTGAGGGCAAAGTGTGCACGAGTTTTTTAAAATGTTAGACCACAAAATACGAGTTCATGTTTCACATTACGATACACAAAAAAAAAATACATTAGATTTATAGTGCGTGCACCTTATATCAGATTGGTGATCATCATATACTTCATAAGGGCGGATCAATAAGTCCGTGACTTTTCGAACTTCCCTCGTAGTTATATGAAATGCAACACTTCTCCCATAAAATAGCACTTGTTAATAGACTTACTGTCAAATTTTGAGCAAGTTCCTCGTTAATTTTTTAAAAATGGAAACAAGTGAACTACGAGTTCTCATTAAACATTATTTTTGCGAAAAAAAAACCATCAGTCAAACCAAGGAAAAGCTTGATAGATACTATGGGGACTCTGCGCCATCGATTTCAATGGTAAAAAAGTGGTTTACTGACTTTTGTTGTGACCTACAGTTTTACATCGGTTTCGAACTGTATTTTGAGAATTATTTCCATGGCTAAATACTCGATAGTGTCGCCGTCACTAAGCGAGCTGACCGCCGTCGAAATAAATTTAAGGTGGTCAGAGCAGGGATCGAACCCCCGTACTCATGTACAAGAGCCGCGCACACTACCATTGTACCACTGACCGTCAGTATAAAAGAATATATGTAAGACGCAGAGCATGTACCGCCCTATAAAATTCGAATTGCTCCATTAAAAACATTTTTGGAAAAGAACATGGAACATACTTTAACTTCAGAGAGTACTTTGCGCTGAGCTGTAAACACAATTTATATGGCAGCCATCAAAGATAAACTGTTGTGGATTTCTATTAAGGAAACTACTGATATGTCAGGGCGCTATGTTGCAAATGTTTTTATTATGGGAATGCAATGTGGCACTGAGATCTGAAAATTTCTTATACATTGCAGAAAGCAGATCAATGTGCATTTGCCAGATTATTCGGCGAGGCAGTCAATTTATTCGGTGAAGGCTTCCACAGAGGTACTGTAAACGTGTTTTTTTATTTCGCGCTAAAATAATAATTTGTATGACTATTATCGCTTAGGTGGTCGAAATATTAGTTTAGCAGGGAATACGAAAACAGGGCTTATATTGTTGTTTTGACGTTTTTTACCCCAAAGTAACAAATGTTACATGCCTAGTTAACCGGTCAGAGTTAAATGTCGAATAATAATACACTCGTACTCGTACGCATTATGGTTTTTTTCTCAGAAATTAGTTCCTGTTGTACGAATGAATGCACTTTTGCCTATTAATGACTAAAATAACGTTTATTCCATTTAAATATTGAAAAAGGTCACGCACAAACCACTTTGAAATAATATTTTTGTGAAAAAATTAAAATTTTGTGTTTTTTAAATCATATAAATCCAAAACGGAAAAAAGTGTCTTATAATTTTCACGAAAAGCCACATAACCTATGAACAAAATGAGACATTGATCATAGAAATCGATGAACATCTTTCGTTTTTATTTACAATTAAGTGGAGATATCTCATTTTGAATCGTATGTATCTCTTTGGAAAAAACGTTGACGACTTGTTATGATTCTCAGAATTGAAGAAAATTAGTGAGAAACAAAAGCTTATGTCATTTTTATGATTGTGCAGGGTTCGTATTTCGTTTCGTATTTATTTTGGCGATTTTTCGAAAAAAAATTCTTCCATACGAATTGGACCAGTTTATGAAAACCCCTTAGAAACCCACAAAAATTGGTTAATTTTTGAATTGGACGGTCCGTTTCCGAGATGTAGACATTTTTTCTAATTTTTTCATATTATGATCAAAAATGGGGATGAGTTACCCTGGGTAACCCATTGCCCATTATTTTCCCCATTTTCCTGAGGGTAATGGGAAATCGTGATGAGTAATTCCTCATTGTCGTGGGTAGCTACCCATTATTTTCCCCATTTCCCTGAGGGTAATGGGAAATCGCTATGAGTAATTCCCCATTTCGTTGGTAGCTACCCATTATTTTCCCCATTGCCCTGAGGGTAATGGGTAATCGTGATGGGTAATTCGTCATTTTTGTGGGTAGCTACCCATTATTTTCCCCATACCCTGCGGGTAATGGGTAAACGTTCATTACATGGGGTTACTCATTGGAGGGTAAATACGAACTCTGGCTAGGAAACTAATAAACGCTCATAAATTTATGCTGAACTGCTTATCGGGTTCTTTTATAGTTAGTAGCTACTCCGTTTACTTTCAATTTAAGGGGGGAAAAGGAAAGTCCATTTTTTTTATTGATGTACGTTTTTCCGTTGGCTACCTGTTAGGGATGATTTTTTTCAGAAACCACATTTATGAGCGGTCATTATTTTGAAAGTTTTGAAAAATTTACAACGCACAGGTGCTGAATCAGGTATATATATAGCCACCGTAAAAAAAGATGCGCCCATTCATAAGTACCTGTCAGTAAAATATTGAGAAACACGTAGTATAAATAGGTGTTCATTGATCGATTTGTGTCATTCAACAAGTGGTAACGAACACGAAGGGTACAAGTAATAATGGCAATACAACATGTCATTCAAGAAGAGCTCTTCTAACACGCGGAATAACAAGGAAACCTGGACAAAGAACCTAGTCCAGTTTCAAGCGCCATCAAAAAGAGGCAACGTGGCAATTGTTGAAGAACCATTGAGTAAACGGAGTCGCATGCCCCTGAAAAACCACGTCATTGGATGCTTCAAATTTCTTGAGTCCACTGCCAAAGGACGAAGAGAGAGGATCGGTCGAATTGCTATAGAGCTTAAAGCCCTATGGAGCAAAACATTGAACTTCACGCATATATCTGATCAAGCCATTTGTGCAAAACAAACAAAACTTCTGGAAGACTACGAGCGCTGCAGAAAAAAACAAAACTTTGATTCATTGAAGGAACTGTTTGACATGACCAAGGTAAAAGGCGAATGGATGTGCAAAGAGGATGAGAACCTCTACAAAATGCAAATTGAGAGCAAAGGCCGCGTTGGTTATTCCAGCGGCAAACCTGGTGGTGTCAATACCTTCTACCCATCCAAGCGATAGAGGGCAATGGAAGCGACTGTGTACACACTTACCAGCTCAGCGATACCTGATTGTTCCGAAAGTAGCACGGACTCATTCGACAACAGTACATATAGACCTTGGGAAGATGACAATGCAGCATCAACGAGCAAAAGGAAGCATAACAGACATTGCAAGACGCCTTGTTACAAGCTCAAAGCTGTCGTCCCACGGAGCAGCATTGAAATATCAACCCCATGTCAGTCAGGGATCCACAAGGCTATCTACAAGGAAGCTGCTCGGGTGAAGAAGTACTTGGTAATCACGCTTTATCTGGAGAAGTGGTGCATGCACTTTCAATATTAGGCCGTGGTCCTCAAGAATGAATCTACAGAAATTGAGTTGACTGCGCTCAAATTGAAAGATGGGAAAGCTCAAACAATCGCAGAAGGGCTCCAGGAAGTGTTAGATGAGTTCAACCTGTGGGGATCAATTGTGATGATTGTTGCCGATACAACAAGCTTGAATACCGGCAAAAAAAGACAGGCGTTGTAGATCGACTGCAGCAAATGTTCGAAGAGAAAGGTCGCCCCAATCCTAAGTTCTTCAGTTGCCAGCACCATGTGCTGGATCGCGTTGTCATGGACGATGAGCTCCATGGGTCCACTAAATCCGCAAACATCAAGTACTTCTATGTGCAGGATTTGATGATCAATTAGGATCAATTGAAAGCAGCCTTCAGCAATAGTAAAACTGCGATTAAGGAAACAGCGGGCTGGAGAGACGACATGAAGTTTCTCTTCCACCTCACTCGTGCCTTCCCTCACTTCGCTGAGAGGAGTAAGATCCCTTTTGTAAAGTTTAAGCAGATCCCTATCATCTGCAAGCACGCTGCAACTCCCGTGCCATTCTAGCTCTTCTTGCGTTTATTCTGATGCCTGAAACCCGGAACAGGTTGCGTAAAATCTGCTCATTCATTTCTTACTCATGGGCTGATCATTGGTTCAGTAGTCAATTGTTCCGCGCTGAAGATTTTCAAGAACTATCTGTAGCTCTGAATGACTACCCAACACCTCTAAAATACTCGAAAACCCACTGGAAAACAGATGAATCTCCAATCAACATTGCCCGAAGCAACCAGTGCTGTGAGCGTGCGATCAAAGTTACGCAAGACTTATACAACTCCTGCCGCAACAAGGACAACTTCCCACTGAGATTCATCCTCTCCAATGACAACATGAATATTTAACTTCCTTGTGTGTTTGATGATGCTATGTAATGTTACATATATGTAGCTCTAAAGCTTGTGTAAAATTATATATCTGCTTACAGTGACTTCAAAAAATTGTCTAAAATGCTGATAAATAAAAATTTTAAAATCATTTTGTGCGTGAGTTTTTTTTTTATCGAATCACCTTATATGCTAGATTTTTTCTAATCTTAAATATAAACTTGTCTAAATATGATACAGGGAAACGAGGTTGTATAAAAGTCATCACCCTAGTGTGCATATGTGCCCTTAGGTTGAGTTTTTGTTTTTGGATCACGTGGGAATAATGGTCCGACCGAATTTTTGTTGTAATTTTTCGTGTTCTTATATTATTGTCTAATATGGATTTTTTATAACAATTTTTTGATGCCGGCAGTACATTACACAAGTTCAACGCACAAGACTGGTGTTGCCAGAAGCTCTCAAAAAAAATGGTTAAATGTTCAAGAAAGAAACGAGCAAAAATAAAAAAAGAGCTAAATAAGAAAATACGACAAAGCGAAGGAACCGTGGTGGCACCAATTTTGTACAATATTTATATGTCTGACTTTCCACTGTGTCTCGATATTGTGACCAATGTACAATGTGCACTTAACAAATTAGTGCAATACTATGACAAATGGAAGATTATATTTAATTATGCTACGACACAATCTATCTTTTTTACTAGGAAAAGAAATAATTGTTTTCTACCATCCTCTAATTTATCCATAAACGGCTTTGATATATATTGGTCGTCAGATAATTTAAAGTACCTGGGTATACACATTAAGGTGGACCTTGAAATGACATTTTTGCGATATTTTGGTAGATGAGGGCTCTGCTCTATTCCGTGCCTTTTTGAAAAAAAATGACAATGCCGAAAAAAAAAATTTAAAAAAAAAAACATTAGGGGTTGCGCACGAGCCGAGAAAAAGGTCCACTTTGCCAAAATTAGGGGGGAAATTGCCATAGGTCATCAGGGGTCACCCGTAGGGGGGAAGAATGTATGGCCGACCCCCATTAACTTTTTACCGCCAACATTTTCCCCCAAGACACCCACCCCCTATCTCCTCCCCTTAGGGGGGTCACCATACAAAAATGGAGGTTGCTCAGTATTTTCGAAAAACACCATAGGTCATCAGGGGTCACCCCTAGGGGGGCAAAATATATGACCGACCCCCATTAGCTTTTCATCCCCAACAACTATGGGATGAAACAAACTTACCCTCTATCTCCACTCCTTGAGGGACTCCCCATACAAAAATAAAAGAAGCTGTAATTGAGTAGTACTACTAAGCACTCTTAATATAATATAGTCAAATTAACATATTTTTGTTCGCTGATGGGTATTTCTTGCGGTAAGAATCGATAACATGTAGTAAATACTGTTTCTCTTCTTCGCCTTGACACAGTATTCTATTATAATCTTGTATCATTTTTACTCCTCTTTCGGCAGTGTCGTTCACAACGCGCAAGTTATTTACAATTCTACGACCTTCTTGATAGTCTGCGCGAGATTTCCAGGTTGCTGGATTTGCAAGAATGAAATCTTGCGATATTCCAAATCGTACAAATAAATTTTTGGTATTATGAGAGACGAAGTTGCTCACGTCTTTAGCCAAGAATTCCTCATTCACATCTTTGAATTTCACCTCGATTTTTTTAACGCTGGTGCTTTTAATTACGACGCGAGGAGCTGGGGGAACCGGGTCGTCTTCTTCATCTTCTTCACCTTCTTCGTCTTCTTCATCTTCTTCACCTTCTTCGTCTTCTTCATCTTCTTCACCTTTTTCGTCTTCTTCATCTTCTTCACCTTCGTCATTCTCATTTTCTAGCAATGCTTGGGCCATTTTGGCCTTCAACTCATTTGAAACCTTGTCATCGAAAAAGGCAAGGGCTATGTGCTCATCGGCGAGATACCATAGGTGACCGATAAATTTCTTTATCATTACCCGAGATAAATCCTGGTCAACGGACTTGTACTCGACGATGTCCTTCAAAAACTTCCAATCTTGATTCGGCGCCTCAGCTGCTCGAGAAGAACCAAACCATGCCTTGACGTAAAGTCGCACCACAAAAATACAAACGTGTCGAATACCATTCAATTCACATACAGATAAGTGAAAAGTTCTCCGAAACAAAAACATCTTGAGGCTGTAAATGGCTTTTGCCATCCATCGAGCATGGGAAACGGGTCCTGGAGGTCGGAAATGGTAATTCTCAAGGTTTTCACCCAGAAACAAAAGAATTAATTGTAGCATTTCTTTGTAGTCATCGCGAGGGTGTTTCTCCTTCAATTGATCTAAGCAAAACTTCTTTATGCCGACTTGCATTGCCACAGGAATTTTTCTGACGACTTGATCGTCTATCAAGCCAGAATGGAATGGTTTAACCTTTACAGCGTCCCATTCCTGTTTGAAACGGTCAAAGCAAGGAACGCCTGGTGCACTGGTCTTTCCCATTTTTGTCTCAAAAACTTCCCTTAGCACCAGTTCGTATACGTGGTGTCTGCAAGGTAAATATAAGAGTTCTCTCTCCAACAGCCGCTCAAGAGCAACTGCGGCTCCGGAGAATGGGCCACTGTTCGTTGATGTCGTGTCGAAAGAAAGTCCTTGTATTCGATGTGTCATATGCCAAGATGCCAACAGTTGATAAATGGCATGTGCTATTCTCCGGCTTTTTCCTTTCCCATCTTCTACTTTGGGAACTCCAAGAAGTTGTTCTTTTTCTCCGTACGAGACAATTACCGGTAGACGGTCCACCTTCTTTGTACCCACAAAATCCAAAAGCATTTTGCCATCCCAATGGACTACGAAGGATTTAGTTGCGACAAGCTGGAGATGAATGAAACGCGTTGAAGAATAAGAATTCTGAATGAGAGCAAATAAATCTATGCGATCTTACTTCTGGATTGTCTTTCACATAACTCAGCATGTTCTCTCGATTTGAACGCCGACATCTCCGAAGCGACGTACGGTTTATTGTGTATTGTTGAGGATCGCGTCCAAATGCTTCTGCCGCCGCTATCATAATGCCGACCGCGTCTCGGTCAGTCACTTTGCACTTGTCCAAAGCTGATAGGACTCGTTCAGTAAAACATTGTTTGTAACCTCTTCTGTCACCAACATTTGACGGGCCAGCTTCTGCCGGGAAGTTTTCGTCCTGTCTCCCATTATCATCGCTTGAATCACTGCTTGAAAATTTAACCACTGCAATTGAACGAATTTCATTTGAATATAAACATTGGACGAACACACAAAGCGCGAAATAGCTTACCGCCTTTAGCGAACCGATCTCTACTAGATTCCGTTGCACGTTTGCGTCGCAACTCTTCTTGTTCTTCGCGCTCAGCTTTTCTTTTCCTCGTTCGAGTATCAGTAGCGTCCACACCTCCCGGCCATCTTCTCTTTGCTTTAGCAGAAACTCAATGTCTTCGGTATTTGTCATTTTCTCAAGGGCGTTGGCGTGTGCGATGTCGGAAAGATTATCCAAGCTATCAGAAATCGTATTCTCTTTTTCTCTAGTGGACTCAGTCTTTCTGTGAGATGACTTTCTTAAAGCATCCCACTCATCGTGCAGCGCAGCTATTTTTCTTGTAACATCTCCTCTGGCTTTCGTCGGAATAGCTGCTTGGCGCCAAAAAATCATCACTGCGTCCGCGACTATAACCGCACTATTTTTCTGCGACATGTTTCGTTTGCGAATGTTGAAGAAATGCATTCTTAGCACTTGCTTCTTCGACGGTAATTTGTTCCCCGTAATATTCATGCTTGGATAACCAATCAAAAAAATATCGTCGCGCGATCTAAGTCGTGTTGTCATCTTAACTTTTAAAAAACGGGAGAAAAATCAATTTACTTTTCGCGGTCGTCGGCACTTGTTGAATGACAACAATCGATGAATGAACTGCTATTTATAACTACTACGTATTTTGCAATATTTTACTGCCAGGTACTGATGAATGGGGGCATCTGCTAAGGGTGCCTATGTACCTGATTCAGCACGTGTGCGTTTCAAATTTTTCAAGACTTTCCAAACAATGACCACTCTTGAATATTGGTGGAATTTCTGTAAAAAAATCAAAAAAAATCAAAAAAATCTCGATATTGTGCAACTGTAAATACATAGATTTTCAGTATTTTTGTATGGGGAGTCCCTCAAGGAGTGGAGATAGAGGGTAAGTTTGTTCGGAAAAGATGTTGGGGATGAAAAGTTAATGGGGGTCGGTCATATATTTTGCCCCCCTATGGGTGACCCCTGATGACCTATGGTGTTTTTCGAAAATACTGAGCAACCTCCATTTTTGTATGGTGACCCCCCTAAGGGGAGGAGATAGGGGGTGGGTGTCTTGGGGGAAAATGTTGGCGGTAAAAAGTTAATGGGGGTCGGCCATACATTCTTCCCCCCTACGGGTGACCCCTGATGACCTATGGCAATTTCCCCCCTAATTTTGGCAAAGTGGACCTTTTTCTCGGCTCGTGCGCAACCCCTAATGTTTTTTTTTTTAATTTTTTTTCTCGGCATTGTCATTTTTTTTTTCAAAAAGGCACGGAATAGAGCCCTCATCTACCAAAATATCGACACAAGGTCCACCCTATTACACATGGATAAAAAACTCACATTCCACTGTCATATTTCCAACATTCAAAACAAAGTAAATCTCGGTGTTGACCCATCACAATTTCTCCTTACAGGCCAAAGGAGATGTCAGCGTAGGGATAGGGCCTTATTTTTGATTTTACTTCAATAAATCTTAAGCATTCCGAAATGTGGCATTCCGTATTTCGGAAAAGTCATAGCTCTTTCCGTATTTTACAATTCTTTACCATATCGCCTGTTTCGTGCAATACCGTCGCAACTCAAAACACATAGTTTCGAGTAATTATAATTTCAAGTTGCATAGGATTGTACTGGTATGCAAAACGCTATTTCAAAATTTTCTCACACCGAAAGTATAAACATTTTATATATTGGAATTAATTTATCTGAAAGATAATAATTTGTAGTACTCAGTTCAAAACCGTGTGACGGTCTTGCACGAAACAAGCGATATGCCTCTCAGAAACAATGTAATACTCTATAAAATGGCGAAACGTCAAGCAAATTTAAAATAATTTTTTTTACAACTAAATAGTTTTCAATCTTTGAATTGTTTCGATTTCGAAACCTCAACGTAGTAGTATTAAGTGCTACAAATTTCCACGATTTAGTCATATCCATTTGCATCAATTTGTGCACTTATAACCTAAAACTTGAAAATAAAATGATTGTTTCTACATTTATTAAGTGGCTCTACCTATAATTTCGGATGGTTAGTGTAATTTGATAAGTTGTCAAGAAAATTTTAGCCTCCAATTTCTTCGAAAAGAGTTAAAACTTTAAAATACTTCCAATATTCCTCGACGATAAAATACGATAAAAAAGAGTTATGAAATGAGGAAAAAAATGAGAAAATGAGAAGGTTTAGGATAAAAAATAAATAAATGGTTTCCCGTTACATCCCATGAAGGGATTATGGAGAGCTTCCCATAAACCAGTGAGCTGTGCACGTTCTAGCTTTACACTCACTGATTGGGTCCTACAGTTTTACACTGGATCCGAACGGTATTTTGAGAAGGATTTTCATGGCTAAATACTCGATAGTGTTGCCGTCACTAAGCGAGGTGACAGCCGTCGAAAGAAATTTAAGGTGGTCAGAGCAGGGATCGAACCCACTTTCTCATGCACAAGAGCCGCGCACACTACCATTGAACAAAACATACACCAAAGCAAACACGGGCAATATAAGTTGACTGCGTTTTAAAAGTAGACGACGGCGTTGGACTACACCATATGGCAGTCTACAGAGTATGCATGTATTTGGACCCACGTCTAACAAAAAGAGCAACTTCTAAAAACAGGTGGTTAAGGACCACAAAACCAGAAAATTTTACTTCAGTAAAAGCTGAGATATTAGTCGTGTTTTGGTTACAAGCAAGCGATTATCGCTTGCTAAGTTGCAAAGTAATTTTATTCAAAAATGTGAAAAAAGGTCGAAAACGGTAAAAGATGTTGAAAAAATTTTTTTTAAACTTAGCGAAAATGATTTACGTCGCTAACTTCTCGCTAAGTCTTCCCTAAGTGCTGCATACAAAAGAAGCGATTATAGAAGCAAGCGGTGTAACCAAAACACGCTTATTGTATGTAATTGAAAGACAATTTTTATGTTTGTGTTCAAAACATATGCCCCAATAAGGATTAAACATAAAATAAAATATTTTTCGACTAGGATTTGAGAAAAATGAGTACATACGATACAACATACATTTTGGTAAGTGCGTCAAAATAATTCTCAGCTGACGATATAGTGATAACTTTCGGTTGTGTCGCGGTTTTGAGGAATTAACAACGAAAAAAGAGTGGAGAAAAAATATTATGGACAGAGATCCTTAAGTTATGCAAAGAATTGTGTGTATTATGGCGCATTAATTCTGTCAATAATTGTTTCTGTCCTAATTTAAAACCATAAGCCTCTTTTTTTCTTTCTTTTCATTTCTATAGCAAGAAATAATGTTGGAAAGTATTTGCACATGTTTTCTTTTTCGTTTTTAACTTTAAAATAAAAAATTCCACAGTTTACTTGTATAGTGTAAGTTACGCAGTGCCAGATTTGAGAGCTCAACTTGCGTAATGTAGGGCCGGCATTAAACAAAATCTTACTCCAAATATATTTTCCGCAATCAGGCGTAGTACCGTAGAACGCAGTTGAACCTGAATTCCAGGTTGCCATATAAACTCTATGTAAAAAACGCCCCGACTTTCAGGTTCGGAATTTTTTAGGCGACTTTCCGTTCCATTTTCCCCCTACCACAAACAAAAATGAATGTTCCGAATTTGTAACATTTTCAAAGAAAGATATTGTAAATATTAATTGTGTGCTGCGAACTGAAAAATAAGTAACACTTAACGGTTTGCAAACAATTACATGGCATCAAACTCACAACCACATACACAAATCTATACATTAATTTTTCCGTGTATTGATAAATGAAAATTTCGCAACCTGAAATTCAGGGTCACGTGCATAATACTCTTAAAGTCCGCGTGGAAACTTAATTTCTTCTCCCAGACTGAATCTCAACTGGTCTGGGACAAATCAACTCAAATTTCGCTCTCCGAACGCACGCAAATGAAATGTGCTCTTGTTTAAATTTTAACCATAGTGCAAGAAATAAAAGTCCCCATCTCTCTCTTACCGTTCTCTTGCTGTCGTCAAGGTAGTACAAAATTTCATCGAGTTTGAGTTGCTGTTGTATGTTATTCTTTGGTTGGACAGAAATAAAGGGGAATGTGTATATTCGTTTTATGCAACCCAAATTTAGCTGCAATTATTATCAATCACACACTATTTAAATATATTTTGTTGCTTGGTTTGCTTCTGGTTGCTTTTCGCTCTTTTACCTAACTACTCTGTTTTCTATCAACTTCATTCTATCCCACTTCATAGTCGATCAGCTGTGGGTGGCATGGATACCTCCTGATTGAACTCAATTAATTCATTTATTTCGTTTTATTCACTTGGAATCACTTGTGATCCGTTCCCTGGGAATTTCACGATAAGGTCGTTAGTTATTTTCGGCAGATGAGAATTGTTACTTATTGCACATTTCTTCGGCCCATTGGAGAAAATATTGCAATTACCATCAGCAACGGGTTAACCGGTTGGAGAGGTTATTTTTTTTTTTTTTTTTGATTTTCTCTAGATGGTGAATTTAAATTGTGGCTACAAATTGTGCGCTGACTGTATGTCTCAAAAACATATACATACTCGCTTGTGGGTCGATATGTTATTTTTACATTAAATTGTATATGTATTTATTATTAAAAAAAAATAAAAATAAATGGTTTCCCATTACATCCCATGAAGGGACCGGGGAGAACTTCTCACAATCACTGAGCTGTGCGCTTTCCAGTTTTCACTCACTGATTGGGACCTACAGTTTTACACCGATTCCGAACGGTATTTTGAGAAGCTTTTTCATGGCTATATACTCGATAGTGTCGCCGTGACTATGCGAGGTGACCGCCGCCGAAAGAAATTTTAGGTGGTCAGAGCAGGGTTCGAACCCAGGATCTCATGTACAAGAGCCGCGCACACTAACCATTGCACCACCGACGGCCAATGTATTTATTATTACACCCTGAATTTTCGTAATAGGAAATTAAAGAATAGTACAATTAATAACATACACACTGCATTAAGTTCCTACGACCATAGAGTAATGTCATATAGAGCTGTCATTCTTCTCATCTGATATTCATGGTTACACCAGATGAAATTACAAAAAATTTTGAAGTAACTTTTTCATGTTGGACTGATGAAAAACTGTGAAATTTAAACGCATGTTTGACTTTTTTGTTATATTTTATTGTTAGTATATGTTTGTGTGGTATTTAATAATTTTAAGGCACAAAACGAAATGCCGTTGCTATTTACTTGTTGGTCGGTTTGAGCCATTGCCTTTATCTGGTATTATTAAAGCTATACTTTCCAATATCCAAACGCCCATCTGCAACACACCAAATGTCATCAATTTCATGAGAGAGTTGGCTACTCTATACGTCATTACTCTATGCCTACGTCTCGTACACTAATTACGATTATTTTGTTAGGGTGTACCCAAAAACAAATATTATATATAGATGCAGAATTCCAATCCAACAAAAAATCTTATTTATGGTTCTGGCATCCTTTTGTCTCTCTCTCGGGCGCAACATAGACTTCGGATAATATATTTTGTTAAAATGTTTAGCAATTTACAGGCTGCAATTGTGGACTTAAAGCTGTAACATTTTCAAGCAGTTGGCTTATAGTTTTAAGTCGTTATTCATAGTATATACTTTGAATTATGTCATAGACCGTCGATGACGACGAGGTAATTGCATCGAGTTCGATTTGCTATTGTATGTTAGTCTTTGGTTCGACATAAAGCGGACCGCAATAAAAGGGAATGCGTACTTTCATTCGACGCAATCAACAGAAAACATAATTTAGCCATTATTAGCATGAATCAAACACTACTTAAATTTAGATTGCTAAATGGTTCACTTCTGGTTGCTCATCGCTCATCTACTCTGTTTTCTATCTACAATAAAGTAAACAAAAAAAGTACAAAAGGAAAATATATGTGAATTTAGCCTAAGAGCAACACAGAAGAAACTAGAAAGTTAAAATCACCTGTTCTAACGAGTTTACCTTACTCCTTCTTCCATGGTTAATTCTCTCAACTTTTGGAGCGCTTGCACAACGTCCCACATAATAATACAAGACAATTTCAGGGTTATCAAAAACTTTTTTCAAAAGTTAAAAAAATCACCGTGAAATTATAAAAAGCTCGAAATTAGATTTCGTTCTTGCACTATTGACATTGAAATATTGAAATCGTATACATACATATTTGATTTATCTCTGAAGTGTACAGAGCCATTTCCCGATTATTTCAATCCAGAATTTGAAAACAGTTGACGAATATTAAATAAATAATAATAAAATTGTGCAAAGCTTTAATAGGGATGGGTATATATCATTTAATACGGGAAAAAAATTAAACGCCATATGACACCCTTAGTATCTTTGGACGTAATTCGTGTTAGGTATTTTTAAGACGATTAAGCATGTCCGTATGTCTTCTGCGTGGGTGGCCAGCACGATAACTGCTGTAAATATTTACCGTTCGCAATACAATTTTGTAGTTTTGGACTGAAAATGGGCGTTTTGACCACGATCCTTCTAGTACCTCCTATACAAATCGACACATTTAACACAAAATCCTGTTTCTTCTAAAACTTTGTTTTGGTTGGTCAGTGTAAATTTTTGACAGTTCCCTTGTGACTAGAGTATCCAAAACCGAAACCGAAAACCCGTGGAAACCGATTAACCGGTCTTTTTGCTATTAACCGTGTGCCGGTTATTTTATAAACGTAATTTTCGAACAAACCGGAAACCGGTTATTTGATGTCGGTTAACCGGTTAATCGGATTTTACTTAGTTTGTGTTAATATCCTTAAAAAAATATTAATAAATGATAAAATTTTCGAATTTTGGTGCAATTTTGGAATATTATTTCCATTTTGAAATATGATTTAAATGACATATCCAAACAATTTTTTTCAAAATGATTTTACGATTTGAATTGGAATTAATTAAAATTTAATTAAGAATTAATAAAGCTTTTCAAACATTTTTTTTATCAACTTTCAAAATTAAAATTATTTGATTGCTAAGGGCGAGTTTCACACTTGTCACTTAAAAGCTCAATTTAAAAGCTCGCAGAAAATTTTCATATAAAATGACATTTAAATGACAAGAATCGTTCATTTAAATTTAATTAAAATGTTCGTTGGGTAGCATCGTCAGGAAAATAAGCACAATTATTAATTAAAAATTTAATTTTAATTTTTAATTTCATTATTTTTTTTTCATTTAATTTTTAATTAATAGTTGTGTTTATATTTCCGACGATGCTACACAATTGTTAGCGAAATATTGAAGAATACAATAATTTAAAATACGCCTAACGCTCGAACATTTTAATTTTAAATATATAGTTTTTATTTAAAATTAAAACGTAAATAATTAATTAGATTTGTGAAATATTGAGTTTACAACAAAAATAAGAATAGAAATGGTCGGTACACAAATGTATTATAAGTTCTACATGTGTAACTTAATTTAAAGCAAAAAAACCGGGTTTTGCCAAAATAAAAAACTGAAAACCGGTTCCTTGTAAAATCGATTTTTCGAACAAACCGAAAACCGGTTTCTTGAAAAATTGATTTTTCGAACAAACAGAAAACCGGTTTCCAAAAAATATCGGGTTTTTGGACACTCTACTTGTGACACATGACCTGTCTTAACGTCAAACATGCACAGTTAGTATTCGTCTTTCATCATGAGAGACTTACACCTGAACAACTCTTACAATTTATTGAATTTTAATTTCTGAATTCGTGGTCGATGAGAAGAGGTTTTTCGCCTCTTCAACCATTTAATTGTCGTCAGCGACGAAGCTCAATTCTGGTTGAATTTCTATGTTAAGCCCGGTATTAGTTCTTGCGAAATATTTATAATATAATTTTATTTTTAACGCATGTGGTGTTACTTTCATTTGTCTGCAAAATTCCGGTCCCAAACAATTCCCTTCATACGACACAACTTTGGCATACCAACTCTGTTTGCTTACCAAATTTTCGTAAAGAACTGAGTACCAAGCAAATGGAAATTGAGCGAAATATTCGGTTCACAAAATGTTCGTTATTTTTTATAGTCGTATTTCATCTAGGAGCAAAAATTTCGCACGAATTGAATGCGGGGCTTTAATACGCAAAATTGTCGTATTTGATTTGATGAGCAAGCAAAAACAAACAACTGGTGTGGTTTATTGGTTGCCGGAACCATCCGTTCATATTCCTTTAAAGTTGACAATGGCCACAAAGTTACCGACAATGGCGGCCGCAATCGTTCAATGATTTTGAAATTTCTTTGGCCCAAAATGCACGAGCTGAATCTGGTCGACATTTGACTAGACGGCGTTACAGACCATAATTAACATTTAGACCAGTGAGTTGGTGACCTAGATCGTGTGATTTCACGCCATTAGTCTATATTTTGTGAAGTTTTAAGAAGTCGTTCGTCACTATATGCTGATAAACCAGTTTCAATGGCAGCCTTAGAAAACAACATTACCCATGGATCACTTACAACGTACTCATAGTTAACATTTACATGAAATAATCTTTACAAATTAATAATCTTAAAAACGATTCTTACTAAAAATTCTGTGTAAATATATTGTTGTTCCTTTTTTATTTTATTGTTTAAGCTCAAGACCATTTTCTATATCTCTATAAATAGAGAAGTAGTTGTTTAAAAAAGAAGATGTTTTGCAAATGCATCCTAATGATTCCTGGCAAACGGTATAGCTATTTCAGATCTCGCCACAGATCTTCATCAGCGGTTTTTTGGAATGCTGCTTTTGAAAAATTCATCAAACTAAATGCAAACGAAAACGCATCTGAATTGAGATTTTTCCAATATGCAAGTGTTCGAAAAATATCGCAAGCAAAACACACAAGGAAAACATTTGCAAACAACTTGCAAACAATTTGCAACTGTTGTTCTTAAATATAAGTAAACACGACTGGACAATCTTTGTAAATTTATCTCTTTTAACATTACATGTATTTTATTGGAAAAAAATATGATTTAAATACAAATATAAGTAATTATACCTTTTATTACTTGAGCCGTTGCAATGGAAAGTTTCAATCTAGTAAATTAATATTTTGTGTACATCTAACATTTTGACAAAAGCAGTACAGTTCTAGAAAGCAATTCTTCAATATATTTCAAATCAGCATCTTAACAACAAATATATAGTAAAATCGACAACTTACTTTAAAATATGTATAAAACATTGCTTGTTGTACACACACGCATGTGAGCTCCTGAAAGTTTTCGCAACAGACATGTCAATTCTTTTTGTGAAAATAAAGTTCAATGCTTTTAATTTTTTTAGTTTTTACAGGTATCAGTTTTTAACTAGGTTTGTGCGATGAAATGATTAATCGGGCAACCAGATTAATCGACCCCCTGACTAATCAAATAACTGCTAATCAATTTGATCAACCAATATTCATGATTTATTGATGAATCTAAAAATTCATTAAACAAAAATTTGAATAATGAGCAATTCAAGTTTCAATTTGAATTTGTTCAACTACTCCAAAATGTTGAAACGTTTCGTTTTGTTTGTATAGTATATTTGTACATAGAGTAATGTCAGCTAGAGGTGCAATTTTTCTCATCGGACGTTTAATTTCACACACATCGTGGTGAGGTTTTATCTTAAATTTTTCTTGTCGGTTGGGTTGACAACTGTGAAATGTATCTTTTATTGATAATATATATTTGTGGTGTATTTACAGAAAAATTATAATACACAAAACCAAATGCCGTTGCTGATTTTTTGTTGGTGGATTGAACTAATGATATTAGTACACAACCTCCACCAAAGAAGCAACAACCGCATTTCATGTTTTTGTGGAAAAATAGTTTTGTTAAGTACAATACAAACGTGTACCAACGATAAAAGTCAAAAAGAAAGTGCAGAATACATTTAAATTTCCAAAACGACATGAAAAAGTTAAGTCCACAGTTCTTGTTACTCCATTGTGTAAAATGAAACGTCAGATGAGAGTAATGGATTCTCTATTCTAATTTCCTCTATGGTAAAGTATATATTCTGTAGGACAACCTCAGTAATATCTATATGAAAAAATTTCTAAAAAGTCTAACCAAGTTAATATTTCTGACTCAAATTAATGGACATTTTTGTTTCCATCTATGTACATATGTATGTATATACTTCTACGTTCTTTGACACGTACTGCAAAAATTAGGGATTTCCAAACAAACAAATAAAGAAAAATTAATAATTTTTTGCAATTTATTTGATTGTAAATATTTGGTATTTTCAAAAATCGAACCCATTATAATAGCAAAAACAAAATCAAGGTATTAGTATTTAAAAACTTTCGTTACTGTTGCGTTTGAAGTTTTTTTTTATCAATAATTCTTGTCTATTTAAAGATAAAATGTGGTGATATCCAAGCGTGCCTTTGATTGCAGCTGAGTCATAGTCATTTGTTGAGCAAATGAACACATTATAATTTTCCAAATGTTCATTTGCCCATATGAACAGTTGCTCTGCCGTCAAAATTACGCTTCTGGTTCCTTGCTGCAAAGAGTACGTCTGGCTACACGTTTGAGAGTCCCCCCCACACCATCACAAGCTCCTTTTCCATGTGCTGTTGCAAAGTAATTCCACTCAGCAGATATCCCAAAATCTTCATAATGATGAAGGATATTAATAAATTTCTTTTGTTTTTATATTGTTGTGGTGTGCCGTCCGAAAAGTATTTGATTGCGTTGACAATAGTAAATTTTTGCTTTAAGAACTGTATTATCATCTTTTGTTGGAACATAAAAACAGCGACAGTATCATGCTCAAGACAGTCTGAAACCCCAACGTAGCTAATATGTTCCAGTTTCTTTGTTTCTTGATTTTGATAATATATAACGAAGGGGTGGACTGTTGCTTGGTTATTGTTCCAATGGAATCCTTGAACAGGTTCTTGTACAACGAACGCGTAATTTTCGGAAAAGCCGAGCGTCACGATGAAACCGCCGGGTTTTAAGGAATCCTTGCAGTTCTTAAAATACTGGGACTGTTGTGTTGCCACAAAATCATGCACTAGCAATTTCGTTAATTTTTCCATTAAAGATGAAATAAATTCTTCTTTACTTTCAATAAGAGTTTTTAAGGTGCACCTAAATAAAAGATTATATGTCAAATTTGGTGAAAAAAGTTGGAATCGAAGAAGTTTTTACCTATCCGTGGAAATCCATATAGTCAACATATAGTGTCAATGTTGAAATCGTTAGCAAATGCTTCTACTAATTTCTCTTTCAGACAGCTTTTGCTTGGGCAAGAAGAACATTGGCCGCCATAACACTTTTCATTTGGAATGGTGCATATAAGCTGTCCAAGTAGCAACTTCAACGCATGTTTACCATCAATAGGAGCATTCCACGATTTCGTAACTTCTTTCAAATTACCACTACAATTTTTGATTTGCAATTGATGAAACAATGAAATTTAAACTTTTAAACCAACCCTAATGTTGCAAAGCATTTTTGTTACCTTCAATCATAAGCTTAGTGTTTTGTTATGAGTTTCGGAAGCTCCTGCTAAAATACATTGTACTGCTCTTCAAACTTCCTCTTGATGCTTTGCTGTGCTGTTTCTAATTTTTCCGTAACATACCGTGACTTGTAAAGTCTATTAAACAAACATAAATATCCAATAATATAGAAGAATAAAATGCAAAATTTATTTACCTTTTGTCATCAATTTCGGGTTCGTCAAGGGAAACAAGAGCGGTATTTAACTTTAATTTACTTCCATGTGGGTTTGCTGGTTCGAAGCAGCAATCAATTGCATCTTCTGATTCGACCGAATCCATTTTCCCAATCACAAGCCTACACTTTAAGCACACAACAGCATTTTCGGAAACAGACTCAAATTTATTTTTATTTTTTTCGGATATTTTTCTCAATTGATTAACACTTGAAGTGCATGTTCCAAATGGATTCCAGCAAACTTCTTTTTTAAAGAGATAATTATGCTTACGCGATGTAAAACACAGTATTTAAACAACAAAATTGAACGTCCTCATTTCGTAAATGTTACTTTTTTAATTCTTTCTTTATTTGTTTATTTGGGGATTCCCCGTTTTTGCAATACGTGTCAAAGAATATGGAAGTACATACATACATACATACATAGAGACATATACCAGCTTTACACGAGGGCATTTTTTATGAAATTTTTGATCAAATTTGAATGCGGCCTATAGACGATACATGAATTGTGAACTCTGAACGGTTATAGAGAACAATCTATGATGTATATCGGCGATGTTCAATAATATTGACATTAAGAAGTTAGCATTCTATTGTGATATTGGTTTACACATTATTCACTAATTTCACACGAATCTCATAAAAAATTACTTCGTATAAAGCTGGTAATAGATGGAAACAACTATATTCATTAATTTGAGTCAGAAATATTACCTTGATTAGAATTTTTAGAAATTTTTTCATATAGATATTACTGAGGATGTCCTACAGAAAGGCCTATAACTTTCTCATTTTTTGCTCTATAGACATGCGGAAGACGGGAAAATGTTTTTTCGGATTTTTCGAAGGATGGGTCTTTTTTGCTACACAGAGTTTTTTGAGAAAAAACGTAATTTTTTAAAGAATTTGCAAAATCTATTTTTGCTTTTCACTTTTTTTCTAATACCAATTCTGTTCTGAATATGCCTGAGAAATTTCAAAATTTTAAGTTAAGTCGTTTTCGAGTTATTATCAAAAGAAAATATTTGAAAAACGTGGATTTTGGTCAATAAACGCCACAAAAATATTCCAAAAAACTTAAAATTTTGTGGAAAATTTTCTCTTATGATACTCTCCCTTTGCACCAAATTTCATCGAAATCAGAGACATGTCACTTCCAAAAGTGACTTTTTTTAGTTGGATTCCCCCATATATAAAGGGTTTTCCAATTTGAGTAATATAATTTCTTTAAAAAAACCCACTAATTGTTAAGGAAATTCAAATGTTTTTTTATTTAATGTGAAGTACAATCGCTACAATTAAGTTCTGCATAAAACGACTTTCAAATGGCCTCCATGTCTACTAACTAACTACAGGAACTAATTCGATGAACCCAATTTTCGAGAGAGAGAGTCTGGGTTATTACTAAAGACCAATGACTTCAAACAACCACACAAGAGGCCATTCAATGTCACAATTTCTGGAAATAATCGAATCTCCAAACTTTTCTCGCAATAATTCGGTTGTTGCACTTGCTATGTGGCACGTAGCCCCGCCTTGTTGAAACCGGATGTTGTCCAGATCAACTTCTTCCAATTTCGGCCATAAAAAGTTGGTTATCATCGATCTACACCGCTCTCTATTGACAGTAACTGACAGCTTCATTTCGAAAGAAGTACGGACCGACGATTCCAACAGACCAAAAACCACACCAAACTGTCAATTTAGGTGAATGTATTGGTTGTTAATGAATAATTTGTGGATTTTCTTCGCACCAGAATCGACCGTGTTCTTTATTTACCGCACAAAAGTGAGCCTCATCGGTGAAGATGGTTTTCTTAAAAAATCGTTGACGTTTTCAAGTTGTTCCAAGACAAAGTAAGTTAATTCCTGACGTTTATGGTAGTCCAATTGCTTCAGTTCTTGAGTGATAACAATTTGATATGGATGCAATCCCAAATCCTCTCTCAAAAACGTCTTGGAATCGATAAATTGCGGCCCTTAGCAACACTTGCCTGAACGGCAGCAATATTTTGATTACTTCGTTTATCTTAATTGAAAATGTAGGCTCGTAATTTGCAACAATTCGACGAATAGCGAGCACAAGTGGACGATTTTTAAAAAAATTAAATGGTTTCCCATTACATCCCATGAAGGAATCGGGGAGAGCTTCTCACAACCAGTGAGCTGTGCGCTTTCTAGTTTTATACTCACTGATTGGGACCTACAGTTTTACACCAGTTCCGAACGGTATTTTGAGAAGCTTTTCAGGTGACCGCTGTCGAGGTGACCGCCGTCGAAAGAAATTTTAAGGTGGTCAAAGCAGGGATCGAACCCAGCATCTCAAGTACATGAGGCGCGCACACTAACCACTGCACCACCGACGGCCACAGTGGACGATTATCATGACCATAAAATCGTGAAAAGTTGCAATTGGAGAACGATTATTTTGACAAAAAAAAATAATAAGTTTTAAATGTTGTTTATGCGATCTCTCTACGATGGAATTGTAAACATTACTGAATACAATGAAAAAAAAGAGAAATCATGACGTACTACAAATGGCCGAAACGTCACTTAGAAATCATATCACTCAAATTGGAAACCCTTTATATAGGGTATATAGGGAATTACATAATAATTCTAAATTCATAGGTATGGTTTTCTGTAAACGTTGGATGGTAGAATACATGAGTTCAATAATACCAGATAGAACAATCATTAGTACAAAAAATCCGACAAGACAATGCCAAAGGCATTTCGTTTTTGTGTGGTAAAATAGTTGTATTAAATAGAACACAAGTGTATACCAACAACAAAGGGCAATAAAAAATGCAAAATACATTGAAATTTCACAGTTATAAATCGAAACGACATAAAAAAGTTAAGTCAACAGTTCCTGTAACTCCACCTGGTGTAAATTAATTTTCGTCGAACATTTGTCATTTGCAAAAACTCATGACGAAGTGTCTGAAATTAAACTTCTGATGAGAGAAATGGCTTCTCTATTCTAATTTACTCTAAGATTAAAATTAATTGATTGATCATAATTTTGATAAGTCCGAATTTATGATTATTCAGTTAACTGATTAATCACGATATCGATTAATAAACATGTTAATTAAGCGATAAATCGCACATAACTAAGTATAATGTGGAGGTATCTAATAACGATACATTAATTACTTACAGCGGAAACACGTTAAATGTCTGGCTCGAAGGTAAAAGTTTGAGTGAGATAATAACAAAGGTTATATTATCACTACACCCTAATACTATGTAAAACTGTTTGGATGTACTTACATACGTGTTGCATGTTGTTTTGGGGCAACACACAATACATACTTACGGAAGTCAAATCATGTCACGCGATGTAGCCCATTGTTTTGGCTTTTGCAGCCAATGTACTATTTACATTTGTTGAATACAGCAGCGTTAAGCAACAATCAAAGTCTAGAATATAACATCGCAATACACGACTTTGCGGTCACGAATAAGCCATATGGAAATTGAATTGAAGCCTCATGCACTAAGTGTGTAAAATGTAATTTATTATATGATTTTGTGGAGGTGCTACATGAACAGAATTTTCTATGGCTTTAATGGACAGAATGTATACAAATTTCGCTAAAATACGCCTTATTCAATACCGAAAGAATTAAAACCAAATATAGAAATAGCGTTTAAAACAGTATGAAACTATGAGAAATTACTTCATAACGTGTTGGCCGAGTATTTTTATATTTGATGATAATAAGAATATGAGTACGTTGGTCTATAAATACCGCAGTCAACAGTTTTCTGAGCGCTGATTAATTCAGAGTCAAGAAAGAGTTAGATATTTTATCAATTTCAGAGCGTTCATTATTCGTAGTATAAATAACGTATTTTAGATGAGACTATTAAAATGTACGCTCCGAAATTAAATTTAATTCTGACATTTGTCCCAGCGTTTATAAATGTTCAAAAATGTTTCGAAAAAAAAGAAAAAGGTAATTTTCAAATAATATGTTTTACAATTTAATTTAAATGCGAACTGAAAAAAAAACTAAATTTGTTGTCAGTTATACTTAGCAATATGTCAAAAACGACTTTTTGCGAAAAATAACTTTTTTATTGTTGAATATGAATCTTTGGGGACTCAGAAACAATATTTATGCCACGAGTTTTTTTTTTTAAATTAGTTGTATTTGAAAATATAACACAGTTTAACCATTTTCGTGGGCTTAAAAATTAAAAAATTAAATTAAAAAAAAAAAAAAAGTGGAAGTTTTTAATTTTTTACAATAAACTGGGTTAGTAGCCTTTCATTTAAGATGAATATTTCATTCGTACACTGAGAGAAAAAAAATTATTATAATAATAAGTGGTAAAGGTAGATTTACGACTTTTTCATTTAAAATGACACAAAAACGGCTAAAGATTTTTGGCCAAAATTTTCTATTTCTCGTTTAGAACCTTAAAATCTTAAATTCCACCAAGGCGCTTCACGTCACAAAGCTTAGTTTGGACGTTATGAGTTGAGGAAGGTAAAAAAGCTAAAAATTTTGGATTTTTTCCATTTTTCTTGAAGTTTTTTCAATTTTTTTTCCAAACGAAACATTGTACTGCGAAGCGCCTTGGTAGAATTTAAGATTTTAAGGTTCTAAACGAGAAATAGAAAATTTTGGCCAAAAATCTTTAGCCGTTTTTGTGCCATTTTAAATGAAAAAGTCGTAAATCTACCTTTACCACTTATTATTATAATAATTTTTTTTCTCTCAGTGTACGAATGAAATATTCATCTTAAAGGAAAGGCTACTAACCCAGTTTATTGTAAAAAATTAAAAAATTCCAGTTTTTCGGATATTAATAAAATTACAGGAAAATATTCGTAATCAGTTGAAAAATCAATGACAACAAGAACACCCTATAATTCACATATCATGTAATTGAGGGCCACCCTAATGAGCATTTCAGATAGCCGAATGTATCCCCAAATCAGTACATATAATTTGGTACATATATCTTTAAATTGGAAAAACCACTTTTTTTGACATATTGCTAGTTATACGACACACAGAGAAGAGATTCGTTGTCACAACTATATTTACAGCCAACTAAAATTTGGCGGTTCATTGGACTATTACATTATTCTGTTGTGATTACCAATAATTGTGTTCAGTATTACCAAATGTTGTGCATATCAATTGATTTGTAATTCAGTTTTGGTTGCAAGAACTGAAATATTTAGTTGAAGCCACCGCAACAAGAAATAAATGTGATCTGTCAATCGAGTTTTAGTTGTAGCAATCAAATTATCCTGTACTGGTGAATATTCTATTAGTTGAATGAACGAAACAAGTAAAAACTAATTCAGTTGTACCAAATAATATATTGGTATGCTCAACTAGTTAAGTATTTGAATTTAATGGCTGTCACAACCATTTGGTGATGCTTTAACCCATTACGAATTTTATAGAAAAAATTTAAAAATATTATTTTTTAATAAAATTGTGTATTTTTTATTCAAATATAAACAAAGTTATTATTATTTATAACAAGGATTCGTATTTCGTGCCGATTTTCGAAAATATGAAAATATTTCTATATCTCGAAAACGGAGCGTCCAATCGAAAAAATAACGAATTTTTACGGGTTTCTCACAAATTCGCATGAAATATTTTTTTTCGGAAACGGTGCGTCCAATCGCGAAAATAATACATGTTTTACCTCCAGAGGAGGCTGTATCCAATGGATGCATTACTTAAAATCCTTTAAACTAACAACTCACATATGTATGTCCGAGTTATAGCCATTTTTTTATTTCAGCGTTTTTCATATTTAGATGATTTTTTGAACAAAATAACTTCCCTACGATGGATCACGTTTTGAAAAATTCTTAGAAACTCGTAAAAAATAATTTTGTTTCCAATTGCACGCTCCGTTTCCGAGATATTGCCATAGTGGCGTTTTTTGTGATGCCGTATTGAAGACATCTATAGGTAAAAGCCTCCCAGGGACGTAAAAAATTTATTATTTTTCGAATTAATTATTGCGAGAAAAGTTTGGATATTCGATTATTTCAAGAAATTATAACATTGAATGACCAAGAAGTTGTGATTTAACACCATTAGACTATTTCTTGTGGGGTTATTTGAAGTCATTGGTCTTTAGCATTAAACCAGACACTCTTAAAGCTTTACAAGTGAATATTGAACGTGCTTTTCATGACATACGACTTGATTTAGTGGAAAAAGTGCTCGAAAATTAAATTCATTGCATTCGTTCCTGCAAAAGAAGACGTGGAGGCCATTTGAAAGACGTTCTGTTCACAACTTAATTGTATTTCACAACCCCATAACCATCCACCCACCCATTTGAAAAAAAAAGTGCATATCCAGTAAAAATAATGTCATTCAAAACAAATTATGCGATATACATACATATATGCATATAAATCATATTATTATAATAAAATTAAAGCGGTTTTACACATATAAACTATATTTTGGTTATTGTGACAACTACGAGTACTGAGCTATTGGTTTAATAAACTGACGCGTCGAGGAACACTACAAAATTCATTTAATACTAAGTTGACATCAACTTCAATGTCACGATGAATATTCAGTGAAGCCAATCCGTTCGGTCGATTTTCACTCATTGTAGAACGCAAATAATTTTTTAATCGGCGCAATGTTGAAAAAGACCGCTCATTTGTGGTTGTCGTTGCTGGGAGTACAGCCATCACAAGCAAGATTTTGTGGACATTTGGAAATGCATTTGCGTTGCAAACATTAAGCGCTTCGAGAGAATTGTTGATATTTTTATCTGAAATACGTCTTCACCAAATTTTCACTTCATTAATCCACACTTTAGCAGAATCGTCATGCAATATTGGGACATATTTTTCAAATAATTGTTCGCAGGCTTTTTCGTCGAGGGTTGACATTTTGGAAGGGAAAAGACATACAAAATTTGATAGAACTTGACGGTGTTTGAGAAAACGATCTTCGAGATGAATACCTGCACCAATTACATTGTCACTTTGAGTTTGACGTGAATAGAGTCCCGGCTTCTTAACTTCGATATCGAGATCTTCGCAAATCTGTCTTGTTGCATCAAAAATCGTTTTGAAATTTTGTTCTGCACTTTCTCTTCTGTCCATTAATTCTTCTTTTGCAGCATCTGCCAACTTTATAGCTTCAACTAAATCTTGATTCTCAGTTTGAAGCATTCGACTCAACGATAAAGCTATAGAATTAATTGAATGAAGAACCTGGAAATTTGAAGTTTTTATTGCTCCTAGCAGCTGAAGAGCAGTTGCTGACGACTTCGGATCTGTCCAAGTAGTTGAAATAACTTCCAAAGCTACTATTACTGCTGGTTGTAAGTTAAGATAAACTGCAACTGACTCGTGTTGTTGCACCCATCTCGTCGTACAGGATTGTTTCAATTTCTTCGTTGTATCCTCCCGAAGATTAATGCTTTTATCAATTGCATCTTGAAGTGCGAGGAGGCGTTTGGGATAATTGAAAAAATTGTACACAGTCTGAATTGTGCTTAGACAGTTCCGGATGAAAACAACTTCACATGCGTTACTAACCACCAAATTAAAACAGTGCGCAGCACAATGTGAATACAGTGCCAAGTTATATTTATTACGAATATACGCTTGAGCTCCGTGATATTGCCCACTCATAGATCTTGCACCATCGTAGCATTGACCAAACATGTAGTTACAGTCTATAACTGTAGATTCCAGAAATATCATGATAGCATGCGCCAATGCTTTTCCAGTAAATAGTTCGGTAGCTACAAAACTTAGGAAATCCTCGCAAATTTTGAACATATCGTTTTCATTACTGACGTACCGAACACAAATTGAAATTTGTTCCACACCTGCAATATCGGCCAACTCATCCGCCATGACAGTGAAAGCCTTGAATTCGTTAATCCGATCGATAATCTTCTTTTGGATTATATTAAAGATGCCTACGATTTTCATTAAGAACATCAAGTTTTTGCTTAGATAGTTTTAAGTCTATGGGCAATGCAACTCCCTTTTCAATGCTAGACCTCATTTCGGAATTGATTACGGACGTTTTGTGATATTCCAGTAACGAATGGTTGCTACAGCTTTCAATAGCCGTTTTCCAATTTGGTGAAAGGTTTTGTTACGAAGTATCCTAATTTTTGATTACGAATTGTCTCTCTGACACCAAATAACACACAACATTTACAAAATGCACCGTCCAGTTCCGCAGAGTACGCTAACCATTTATATTTCGATAGCCAAGATCTCTCGAACTTCAAATTTCTCGGGCCTGATATAGGAAACTGATGATCTTCCTCTGGCTCCCAAATTTCCTCTAAAACTTTGAATGTAGGTTTGCAGGTTTATTCACAAATAGTCCTATGTCGAATGGGTTTGTCATTGTTGCATTTCTCGAGAGTGTAGGAGTTGAGGTAGTTGGTTTTTCAATACAAATCATGTCAGAACGGTTTTCTGACTGCAGATTTTCTGTCTATGAGTACAAACCAAAGAAAAACAATGCATGAAAAACAAAATTATGCAACAATATTTTGCAACACAATTTTTACATTCCATATATTTGTAATGTTTTCTTTCAAGCATAAATAATAGGGCGTCCCGACAAAAAGTTAGATGTGCAACTTCATCATAACACCAGAACACTTCTATCGGTTCAAAAAAGTGTCAATGCGAAGTTCCATTAAAATTAATTATCGCCTTGAAATCAATGTACTTGAAAAACAAAAACAAGGAAAGTACAGGTTGTTGTCTTTTAACAAGCACCTCTTATATATGTAAAATTTTTCAGATTGACGTGTGTGAGTAAGTTGACAACAACTTTTGATTTTCGTGGTTTCTCTATCGTGTTTGAGGCATTGTTGACAAATTTTGCGGTTTCTTGTCATTTCTCTTGAGTTGTCGCGGAGTAAAAATCAACGGTAGAAGAATGACAACGTTGAGTATAAAATTAAAAAAAATATAAATAACTAAATAATAATAAAAACCAAATTACAATTTTCTAAAAATATTTCCGGGGGGGGGGGGGGGGGGGGGGTTAACACCTAAAACCCCCCCCTGCGCACGGGCCTGCCATTTCATCACGGAAAGATATACGAGCCAAAAACGAGTCGAAATTATTAAAATTTACTACCGAAATTTGCAGTCAGTGGCCTCAACTTTAGGAGCGCTACGTCCAATTTATGGTCGCCATAATCGTCCTACCAGATCAACAATTGAGCGTCTAGTGGAAAAATTTGAATCCACAGGCACAGTACAAAATGTTCCCGTGCCAGTGAGACAAAGAAGTGCCCGTAGTGTCGAGAATATTGCTGCCGCTGAGGCTTCAGTTCAAGAAAGCCCAAATGTTGCTCAAGCGTTAGGCATCTCTGTGACGTCGTTGTGGCGAATTTTGCGAAAAGATCTTGGCCTACATCCTTACAAGACCAAATTGAACCAAGAACTGAAGCCGCTTGACCACCATAAGCGTCGTATGTTCGTGAATTGGGCTGAGCAACAACTTAAAAATGATTCGGATTTTCATCGGAAAAACATCTTCAGCGATGAGACTCATTTCTGGCTGAATGGCTTCGTCAATAAGCAAAATATGTCACAATCAATTTATTGGAAACCAAGTTTGGTGAACGTGTTATCTCACGAAATGGCCCAGTCGATTTGCCTTCTCGGTCGTGCGATTTGACGCCGTTTGATTATTTCCTGTGGGGCTACGTCAAGTCGATGGTCTATGCCAACAAGCCAGCGACGATTGATGAACTTCGTACGAATATCGAACTTGAAATTGCAGCAGCATCGGCCGATTTATGCTTGAAAACCGTCGAAAATTGGGTTCAGCGTCTGGACTTCTGCAAGCGTGCCCGTGGTGGCCACGCAAAAGAAATCGAGTTCCATACATAATGGCATCGAACGTACTTTCACAGGAATAAAGAATTTCATTGGTATTGTAGCGCTCTGATTGAAAAACCCGTTATATTTTAAATCATCATTTAAATTATACAGCCTTATTATATCTAATTTCCTGTGTAAAAGTGCACACAGCTTCCTAGTATTAGTGTTTCTAGATCAACGCTAAGCGCTATATTTGTGCAAAACTCTGTATTTTCAACAAAACATTATCTGAAAAGTGACTTTTATGTTTTTGACAATATTGTAAGGCTAAGGGCCACTAGCATAATGTCGAAACGATAGTTAAAACATTTAGTGAGCTTTAACTTGATATCTTGATATAAGATAGAAGAACTAAGATAACTTGAGCTGGTAATAATTGGAGTGTAAACATAAAATGCAATATCCAGCAATTAGGTGGAAAATATGTAAGCTTTAACTTGATATCTTGATATAAGATAGAAGAACTAAGATAACTTGAGCTGGTAATAATTGGGGTAGTAAACATAAAATGCAATATCCAGCAATTAGGTGGAAAATATGTAAGTAATACTTCTGTTGATAAACATTATTAACACGAACGAATGTGTGAAATAAGAGGAGTTCTAATAACCTTTTGTACATTTTTTTTATCGAAATATCCTGTATGAGCCTAATTTAATAAAATTATAACTGCTTCATCAAGTCGCCTATTTTTAACATTATCTAATTGCCTCAAAATTGCACCAGTTAAATAATCGTTGTATTTCAGCGCTACTTTCAGTATTTTTTTTTAAATCTGATCCCAAATTCTATGGGGCTGTTACTTGTGCGTTGGCAGAATTCTTTATTAGAAATTGTGATAGGCCCGGTATTCAGTTTTAATGAAATTTTCGTTGCCGTAAGAAGTACGTGTATAAAAAATATCCAAAATTTCATAAACCGGAAATTGCGATCACGTTTAATTTGCTTGGTATCAAGATCTTTGTCTTTGGTCTTTGTTATATTCGTACGACAGCAGTTACTTGATAAGTTTTTGGGACCGGAATTTTGACATTTCGATAATTTTAAAAACCAAAAGTAACACTACATGCGTTAAAAATAAAATGGACTGCTAAATAAAATTAAATTATTATTGAATATTTGAAAGGTAAATCAAGGATAGGGACTTACCTTGCAAATATATAAATAAAAATTAGTCTCCCGAGCTAAATATAAAACTCGGGAGTTTAAAGAATTTAAATCTTTAATGAATTAAAAATTAAATTCACCGATTTAAATTTTTCGAACTAATCGAAATCGAATATCTCTTCTTACCCTGAGTAAAACAATAATGATTAAAACTCAATTTTTACGAAGGATCGGAAAAAGCTGTATAATTTTATTTCCATCAAACAAAAATATAATTGAAGTTGAAAAACTTTTTAAACTATACTGATATATATAATTTTGAATAATAATTTTTACATTTTTCGCTCAATATGAACAAACAAACATAATTTTTCAATTGTGTAAAAAATTATTCAGTAGAAATTAAAGTATTTCCTAAATCTTATCAAAACTTTTTGCATTAAAAGTAAATACTTTCCAAGGGCAAAGAGGACAATTATTTTATATCAAGCGTACACGTATTAATTTTTTGACGACACACGAAATGTATTGTTCTTCAAAAATTCGGCGGAAATTGGTTCTGGTAAAAGCTTTAAATGCGGAATATCATCCAATATTCCTAAAGTTTAGTCATATCGTGTTAGTAAAGCCTGTGAGAAATTTATGTTTGGAAATTCATTAATATATGTATGTACGTATTTTATTATACCAATATCACATCATATTGAACTACATATGTATGGAGAAAGAAATTTAACAAATCGAGAAACACCTTTATTGGTGGTCTAAATAAACGGGTCTACCTAGGCAGGCCTGGGAAGCTTGGGCACTCATATGAAAGGTATTCTTATTATGAACTCAACGGTGCATTTTCTCGCGTAACGTCAGTGGAGTCACCTAATATTACTTTAGCAGGTTTTATAATTGTAAGCCTGACAGGTCTTCGGCCGACTTAAGAGTTTTCTTCGGGGTAATTTCAGTTATTTTGTTTAGCAAAGCTTTCCGCGTGATCGGTATTAGGAATTTTCTCCTCTGAGGAATGTTCCACTCTGTAACGTTTATTTCACTGTACTTTGAATAACTTTTAATTGATTTTGTTTTTGTTAAAACAGTCGAGATTGAAAAAAGGGGATTCAAGAAACAGACGACTAAACCTAAGGAGCTTACTACTCACTTATTTATCCGGTCTCGGACAACCCTGGGGGGCCAGGGACTTTACAAACGAAGATAATATTTTTCGCCAACCAGTTCGATCTTTTGCGTTATCGCTCCAGTTGGTAATACCCAGTGTACCCAGGGATTCGTCAACTTGATCCCTCCAGCGGAGTGTTGGTCTTCCTATTTTTCGCCATCCTTCAAGTTCGGTTTCGAAAACCCTTCGTGCTGGTTCGTCGTCGTCCATTCTACTGACGTGGCCTTTTGATCCGCATCGATCGCATTATTTTTATACGCTTACCTTTGTCAATGTCGAGATACAGCTAATACAGCTCGTGGTTGATGCGTCGCAGATACTCACCGTTGAGGAGTGTTTTACTACCGAAAACCCCTAGAGATGCGATAAGACCCAGGATTCTGCGCCATAAAGCAAGACTGGTTGTATGAGAATCCGGAATAGCCGGCCTTTTGTTAGTAGAGAGAGGGCTTTATCTCAAACGTGCTTGGTTTTCGCAAAATAATATCTATTCACAAGCACAAATCTCCGCTTGACCTTAAGCTGATAGTGTTGTTTTGATATACAGCAGATTCTACGTATATAAACTCATCCACGACCTCGAAATTATAACGGTTATCAACGTCCACGCTTGGGTCTAATCGTGAAGGGGACCTGTTCGTTGAAACCATTAATTATGTCTTGTCCTCATTTACTTTCATACCCACTTTTGCTGACTCCTTCTCAATTCTCGAAAAAACCGCATTCACTTCTCTCGTTGTGCTCCCAATAATATCTATATCATCAGCATACGCGAGAAGTCGCTCGCCTCGAAGAGAATGGCACAACACGAGATGCTGCCAGGCATGGCAGACCCCGGAGTAGCCGATCTGCAGAGAATATTGCTGCTGTAGCCGAGAATGTCATGGAAGCGTCGTCGACATCGACCAGACGACGTGCCACGCTACAGAGCAATGATCAACGAGTTCTTTTTGTCGCAACTTGATGAATTGGGATTGGAAAACATGTGGTTCCAACAGGACGGTGCAACGGCACACACTGCACGTGCCACAACCGATATGCTGAAGGATGCATTTCCCGGGGGCCTAATCTCCCGTTTGGCGATTTGCACTGGCCAGCAAGATCGCCTGATTTGACCGCTCCAGACTTCTTTTTGTGGGGCTTTTTGAAGTCGCGGGTTTATATCAACAAGCCTCAGACTCTTGCAGCTCTTAAAGAAGAATGTGAGGACCTATCGCCGGAAGTTTTGGCCAAAGTGATGGAAAATGCCATAAAAAGGGCTCAAATGACAATCAACTGTGGCGGCGGCCATTTACATGACATCATATTCTCGACTTTATGTAAAAAAAATTAAAAGACCAAATAAAAATAATCCACAAGAAGTATCAAAGTTTTTAATTTTTTTTTAAATTACAGCCAAAAAACATCAGAAGTTTACTTTTGCGCCACCTTGTATAACCACATTTTGCTAATGAGCTGATGCATGCACCTTATCAGCTCATCGCCGCCAGCCTTAAACACCTCCGCCTGTAAAACATCAGCTCCTGCGACTTTGTTGTTCTTAAGCCGGGCAACCAGAACAGCTGACCTCGTCTTGCTTAGAATCGACGTCGTCGTCCATGTTGTGCTCGATTGTCCCATCGTCATTGGATATTCCAGGTACCATATTCAAAACATGCCCAACACATCTGCGATGAGATTTCCGTCCTTGACTTTACAGAAGGGCCGCCCTGAACCATGTCCATTATTTCCGTTTTTGCCTTTTTGGTAGAATTTTCGGGCTTGGTTCTTTTTTCTGCAGCAATCAGTTTTTCGAAACCAAGTACGGTTGTAGCGGCAGCTTTTACAGAGTCGGAAATGGGTTTCCACAGCGCATCAGGGTCGTTATCGGGAAGGAGCGGGTTCTGTGCCAAAAGTTGCGAGACCTTCCTTGAGTAGGCTGTAGCTACCTCTGGCTTTCCCATGTCCAGGTTTCTCTGCGTCTCGTTTCGTACGATTTTCGCTCTACTCAATCTTGTGCGAACCTTTGCTGCTACCAGGTAGTGATCAGATTCGATGTTAGCTCCTATGATCACTCGTACGTCCATTACACAGGATGAGTGCCTTCCATCAATTACCACGTGATCAATTTGGTTCTTCGTTCTTTGAAGTAGCCTTGTGGATATCTTTATGCTGGAATCTTATACCAATAATGACCATGTCTTTTGCCGCGGCAAAGTCAATCAGTCTCATACCGTTGTTGGAACTGTCAGCATGTAGACTGAAATTGCCAATAGTGGGATGAACCACATTCTCCCTTCCTACTTTAGAATTAAAATCTCCTAGTACAATCTTAATGTCATGGCCAGGGCAGCGGTCATACGTTTCATCTATGAACTAATAGAATATGTCTTTGGCATCATCATCTTTCTCTTCTGTCGGGGCATGCACACAAGTTAGGGAAATATAAAAATATTTCGCTTTTATGCGGATTGTGGCTATACTTTCGCTCACAGGACATTCACTAACGAGTTTAGATGCAGTGTTGTAAGATTTATCCAAAGTTTTTTACAAGTAAGATTTGTAAAAATATTTCAATGCGCTCTGATTTTCGCTGTAGTATAAGTGCGGCGCAGGCTTCTTTGATGGCCAGTATCTCCGCTTGGAAAACGCCGCACATGTCTGGGGGTTTCAATGATAAATTGAGGCCTGCCTCTTCGGAGGAGACTCCCGAGCTGGTTCCACATTCCATTTTGGATCCGACCGTAAATACTTTGGTGTCAAAACCTGTAAGTGGTGGTTTCCCTTTATCCCACTCTATTCTCCTGGAAAACCTGACATCGAATAGGTTATTGAACGTCAATGAGGAGCGCAGTAATCTGTGGTTACATTGAGTTCTCTTGTGATTGTCTATAGTATACTCGCATGTCCATTTGCGTTGCTCTTCCAGAGTCCAAGAGCGTTTAGTTGGGTGGCACTCCAGACAGCACTAGCTGTGATATGAAGGTCGACTGGTATAATGAGAAGCATTGTTTTAAGGGTTTCAGCTGGACACGTCCTCATTGCCCCTTTTATACCGATGCAAGTTGATCTCTGTACTCTATACAACAGTTTCATGGTGGACGTCTGCCCTGCGACAGATCACCATACCATTGCTCCATAAAAGAGTTTTACTTGGCGTGAGTTGACAGATTCCACTTAGCCGAGGAGGGATAAACTTTCGTATCTTGGTCTTCGTGGCAATAAATATGACCTCAGTTTTCCCTGGATTCACTCCAACACCACTCCCAGTGGCCCAATCGTTAAGTGATTTCAAGGCCCCATTCATGATTTCGCTCAACACGGATGGGAACAAACCAGACACCATTATTACCACATCATCCGCATATGCCACGAGTTTGATCCTCATATTGTCTAGTTTCAGTAGAATTTTGTTGATCACGAGTAACCAAAGTAGGGGAGAGATGACTCCACCCTGGGGAGTTCCCCTATCCACGCGCTTTGATGACTCGCTGCCTCCCATAGAGGCGTTGATAATTCTGCTCTGTAGCATTGTCACTATCCAACTCTTGAGAAATGTTTTCATGCCTAGATCTTCAAGTGATTCTTCTATAGCCGCTGAGCTCACGTTATTGAATGCACCCTCTATATCCAAGAAGACCGCGAGGGTATATAGTTTGTGTTCCAAGGACCTCTCAATGGTTCTGACTTGATATAATACCATTTGGGCCCGGAGATTTATGTGGTGAGAAGCTATTAATGGCCCAAGATATTCTGTCTGGACTGATTATATCCTCTATACCATAAGTATCCGAGTATTGGATTCCCAGCCCGGGAAGTGAGTTTTTAGAGTATCTCCAGCAATTCAGCTGAGCTATTTGACCATGTCCCGTCAGCTGAGTATCTCCAGTAATTCAGCTGAGCTATTTGACCATGTCCCATCATCCCTCCTCACATTGGTGGGATTTGAGTGCCCCTTGGCCATAATTTTGCTCAGTCTTGCTGTGTCCTTTGTGTTCTCCATCGATCCACAGAACTTTGACCAAGATTGTATTTTTGCAGTGGCTATTGCTTTCTTATACTCTTTAAGTTTATCCTTGTACGGCTGCTAGGATCCACTTATATAGCTTTGCATTTAAAGCTTTGCGAGATCCTCTTCTTAGTGTTGTGGGCTCATCTATCCACCAAGGCAGATAGGTTTTCGTTGAGCGTGACTGAGGACATGACACTTTGAGTGCGGTATCCATGGATTTCTCCAACTTGGATACAGCTTTTTCCACGTGTGTAGTGGTGTTAATGAGCTGCGCGGACTTAGGAAGCTTACTCTCCAGAACCCTGTTGAACTTATCCCAATCAGTTCTCTTGGGATTCCGATAGCATCTGATCGAAGTTGTTTTCGAAGAAATGTTGAACAATATAAGAAATGTTGTTTTCGAAGAAATGTTGAACAATAACAATGGTCCGAGAAGGATTTCTTTCCGGATACTGTCCAGTTTTCTATTTCCACTATTCTATTATCTGATATCAGAGTAAGGTCAATGACGTCTGGCTACCCAACAAAGTTATCGGAACACGGGAAGACAAAAGTTGGGTTAGTACCTCTGTTGCAAATTGTAAGGTTGTCAGTTCTGTCAGCTCAGAGAAAAATATCTAAATTGTTTTTTGCAATTGGACATGATCTTGGTTTACCATTGTCCTTTATATATAGTGTTTTGTAATCATTAGGGTTCCTGTATGATGTCTAGGTCGAGATCCTCCTCACCTAGAAGGATTCGCAGGTTATCTGAGGCGATACGGCAGTGCTGCAGATTAATCTGCACGATGTTCAGCATGTGGGTCATTTTGGTGATGAAGTGGATGCCCACTCCATCTGCATCTGGTTCAGCAGCTTATAGGCGTCTTCGACGTCGTCTTCGTCTCCCTCGCCATCGTGGCCAGGTGAGTCGTCTGGGCCAGGAGCGTCTAATATTTTCACCTTGACTTCTTTCATCCCAAAGAATAGTTTCTCTCCAGCTGATTTCAGAGCGGCGGCGCCCGCTTCCGTAATGGCAAGGATTAAACTCATACTCTTGTCGTTGGGTGGCTCTTACGGTCCAGTATTCTATCGGGACCGTCGGGTTCATGGCTTGGAGGCACTCCAGGAGCTGGGGACCCTCGCTCTTCATATTGGGTAATCCGTGCCCGAGGCCTCAAAGGAATTTCCTGCGCCGGGATCAGCTCCAGGCTGATATTGTCCCAAGCATCGCTCAATAAAGCGGTCGACTTCTTCCTTTTAGAACTGGTCCATGTATTTGATTTGCTAGAGTCGTAATGGGGTATCGGGTAGCATTTGTTTGCCAGTACGTGTTCCATTACGATTTCTGATAACTTGGACTCCATCCACTTTACTCCATTCAGAGATTGTGGTAGGGGTTAGCTTCCTGGTCCTCGTGTTGGCCAGGGCAACCATTAGGTTGTCCGTCACTACCTCATTGAAGGGCCTTTTGGTAGATGTGGTCGTCTTTGACAGCTCCTTGAGCTTCCTTCGCTTGGCGGGTTTATCGTCCTCCACTCGAGAACGTGCCCGCTTCGAGGTTGAGGGTCTGTCGCTTTGTAGGGAGGCCTTCTTCTCGTGGTACTTCGGAACTATTTTTGGGTATTTCCCTTTGTCCACTTCATCATGCTCGTGCACTGTGCCATAGGCTTCATTCTTGGCAATTTTCTCAAAGATGAACTTCGCCTTTTGGTACAGTGTCCTTCGTGCATCAGCAGGACATCTGCGTCTTGAGTTTTTAGAGACCGTCGCATCGGACTTGACGGACTGTCTAATTTTTTTTCTGTGGATATTGATTGTGTAGACGGGGGAACGCTTTTGGCGATATTCACCGCGCTTTTGGGGACGTCTTCCGAGTCCTGACTGGATGCCGAAAGATCCTCCGTTGATGGGTTGCCCAGACCCATCGAGTAATTTGTTTTCGGTTTGGTTTTGATTTGCGACATTTTGGTAACACAAGTGTACCGTAAGGGGATGGACCGTAGCGCGCAGTTACGGCTTGCGCACACTACGCAACTAAATTACAACCGAACTGTGCCCTGGAATCGGAGGGGAGAAATTAGCTACCAGTTTCTTTAAAGCACTAGCCGGCCATACAGATCCTCCTACACCTTCATCTTAAAAGTGCAGATCCAGGTAGAGTCATGACCTACAAGGATCGGAAAGAACTGCCGCCTATTATAGCACAGACGCAGGCCATGGAGCCGCCTTATGTAGGACAAACGCTTGTGGGTTTTAACTGGTAGCCGCCCTATTAAGGGATATACAGACGCTACCAGCCTGGGAAGGGTAGTTCTTAGTTCGTGTACTAGTGCCCTTCTGGCATGGGTGGCTCCATGGGTGTTCCGTGCTGGACAAGAAGTACTCCCTCCAGCACGGCCAATATAAGTACACTTAAGTCCCTGCAACGCGTCAAGATGACTACCCAGCACAGAGGCAGAAATATTGTATTGTTCACTTTATCTTCAAAATTATTTCTCAGATGCCTTTCTCGAAATGCACAGATATCCAATCTAATTCGATTAACTTAATATTATTTTCAAGCCACCAAAAATAACGACGATAATTGCGATATTAATTGTTCTTCTAATAACCGTTTGAACTGTAAGTCAAAAAGTTAAGAAGTGGAAAGAAGATAACATATACCAAATCATTATTATAATGCAGTTTAACTATAAAGCAAACTTCAGTAGAAAGTGTAAAAAACGTCAAATATTTCTTGGCCCCAGTCAGACCGCAAAATATTTTTGTGTGACAAACAGCTAAGGATAATTTGGCCATACTTAGAATTTTGAGGCTGAATATGTTGAAAATGGTGTTTTAAAACCCGCAAAAAAGAATTTAAAAAATATTCAATAATTTTTCAAAATTTCAACATAGGCTATCTCGATACCTAAGCAAGTTATCGATACATTTCATTCAATTTGTTTTCTTTATTTTGACTTTGTTTATACTAAAAATATATTAGAGGTCACTTAAATCGCTTAAGGTGGCTCATTCAAAATAATATCTTCCCGTATATCCAAACTGTGGAGGCCCACCAAGTTTGTCATTTAACATGTTTTGTCTAAAAAAATGAGTTCTACCTCAAACCAGTGAGCTTTTTTGGCTATGCCAGTGGGAGCTAAACTAGCCCCAATTTTCTTTTAAGATTTCTCCTCCTCTTTCAAAACTAACACAGCACATCATAAAACAAGAAAATATTCACCTCCTGCATCATAGCTTTTTAAAATATTTTCTTGCAGTTTAAAACTTTTGGAAAACCAAAATCGTATTTACTGCCAATTTGTTTAAAATTTTTGAGGAAACAGATTTGTGTTTTCTGTCAGGTTGATCAAACAATTACGTATTAGCTGCAGATATTTGTTCAAGTGTAACCACAGGGCAAATGTATTTTCCCTTATGTTTATTTGACACTATTAGATACCTGTTTGATCAAACAAAAGGAGGCAAATAAATGTGCGTACGTAGTGAGAACACAAAATCAACCCTGTAATGATTTGACAACATTTTGAGCAAATTGGATGAAACATATTTTGATCAAATGAAATAGCATTTTATATACACCATTTCGCAAAAATTCAGTTTCGTTCTTAGTTTATTTTTCTTCCGCGATACCGGGAATTCCCGGGAAAAGAAAGTCCCTAATCTTGGCACAAACCGTTTCCCTCACTTTTCCCTAATATTTAATTAAGTCTCTACTAATGTGAATTATAATCGGCACAAACAGCAAGTTTACCAAACCCGCATTCGAGTTGATTACACAACTTGTTTACCATTTTTCGGGTAGCTAAATTTTAAGTTAGAAAATATGTAAACTTATGCAAAGCAAACTGTAGTGTCCTTACATCCCGAATTAATCAGCTGTAATTTCATTACATATATGTGGGTTGTTTTCTTATCTCTCACATGTGTATATGTCTGGATGGTCCAACTATACACACACCGGACCCTTTATTGTTTAATATACAAAACTTAACATAAATTATGGTAATATTCAAGTAGGTTTACATATTAAACACGTATATACGTAACACATGTTTGTATTTACATGTATAAACTTAAATATTTGTGTATGCTACTTGCGCTTTGTGAAAATTCACAAAGCATGACTACATTTGTGTAAGGTTTAGATAAACATTTCCAAAACATCTTTATAGGAGTTAAATAAATTTTAAAAATTCAATGTTGAAAATTAAAAACAAACATTAGAAAAATAATTTCAGATATTTTGTATTATTACTAACTACAACTCATTGACATCAAAACCGTTGGAAATTTAAAATGAATAAATATTCTTAGTTATGTATTCTTTGCGTCTATTGAGAAATAACGCCCTAGTGTTGCCACAAAAAGGACCTAACATATTCTGCAGCAACCATGTATATGTTTGGAACACACTTCAAACATTCATATGTTTGCAAAACCTAAACTCACCTGAATTTAAATGCAAACAGTAGTATGTTTAATGGCAAACACACGTTTTCAATCAAAGGCATAATCATATTTTTAAAAGAAAATTTTCATATAGGTACTAGGCTACTGACCGTCGGTGGTGCAATGGGTAGTGTGCGCGCCTCTTGTACAGGAGATCCTGGGTTCGATCCCTGCTCCAACCACCTTAAAAAAAAAAAAAATTTCTTTCGACGACGGTCACCTCGCTTAGTGACGGCGACACTATCGAGTATATAGCCATGAAAAAGCTTCTCAAAATACCGTTCGGAATCGGTGTAAAATTGTAGGTCCCAATCAGTGAGTGAAAACTGGAAAGCGCACAGCTCAGTGATTGTGAGAAGTTCTCCCCGGTCCCTTCATGGGATGTAATGGGAAACCATTTATTTTTTTTTTTTATTGTTTGTAATACTGATGATTTCTCCAGGATACAGTTTTCCATCATAGTCTACTTCGAACCACTCTCCACATTTTATTGTTGAATTGGGCGATCAGATTCCACGGAATCACGAGACAATAAGAACCTTTCTGGACTTCTGTTTGCAATAACCAAATAGTGGAATTTTTTATACCTGGTAGTTTTGGGGTGTTTTCCCAAGTTGTCTCTAAATTTAAGGTATGTGGGACTCCGTTAGATGAAGTACATTACTGGAAGTGCCTGATCGTTTAGCAGCTTTAACAAAATTGGGGGCATCTGTTAGCTGGCAAAGACGTCTTTTAACTTGCTCAAATACACCTCTTTTTAGAGTTCCTTCAATCCTGTCTACTGGACCTTTACCGAATGAGAAGAAGCCCCGTCCGACCAAATCTCAAATTTTCTTATACCACTGGGGATGTTATCCAGGAGGTGGGAAACCTAGCAAACACCAGTCTCTTTTGAATGATCCAAAATGTCTGATGATATTATCCAGTTGGAAATTTCCTATAGACATCATCAATGACAAAGAACTGACATGTCAGAGTCGCTGCTGACTTTCGTCATGAAACCTCCTGACATTTTCATACAGTTGTTCAAAAGTCACAGTATGACATGTACACAAGACGTCTTGTGTAACTATTCATCAGTGGGTCAGTTACTCAGAACGTCTTTAAATATGGTGTTTCGGGTCATCTTGTATGTACTTAATTATTGTTCCGTGGTCTGTTACATGATATTTAATAAAATCTAAAAGATAAGATGAGAAAAAGTGATACATACATAAATAATAATAATGCTCTGAAAGAAATTTCAAATATCTTCTAAGAAATTTCAAATATTTTGATATAAATTCTGAAAATTATTTTTTGGTTTGGAATAGCAAAAAAAAGTTTGAGGCATGTGTCAATCCTACTTTCCCAAAAGGAAAAAAATCTTAAAAAAATCCTTCACGTTGCGCTAAGACGATAAGCAAAAAAATCCTTCAAAAATAATTGTTTTCAATGTTTCTTAAACAAATAGTACATAACATTGGAGGAAACTTTCGCAATTAATACCAAAAGCTAAATACACCACCCCCCTGCATATCCATGTAGTGTTGACGAAATGCTGTCAAGTCTTCTGCTCTTTCGGTGATGATGAAGACAAAAGTTTTGGTAAAAATAAATAAAAAATCCAGTATTTTTGTTCCATTTGTAGAAAATAAATTCTGAAATGACAACTATTAAAAAGTACAGATTGAGCCCTATTATACAGTACCAAATTTAAAATAATGCGATGACGCGTTAAAAAGTTGTTTAGTTTTTAATAGAGCATAGTTTTTCCTAAAGCAAGTAACGGGGGTTTCAACAGAGACGCTACAAAAGTAAATCGATAGGGACAGCAAACGACGCCATATTTTTTCCCGCTTTTTGACATTTCTCTTCAGTAAGGTTTGCCATTTCATCATGGAAAGATATACGAGCCAACAACGAGTCGAAATTATTAAAATTTACTACCGAAATTTGGAGTCAGTGGCCTCAACTTTAAGAGCGCTACGTCCAATTTATGGTCGTCATAATTTCTGGCTGAATGGCTTCGTCAATAAGCAAAATATGCGTTATTGGTCAGACAGCAATCCACACGTAATCCATGAGTCATCATTGCACCCCGAAAAAATTACGGTTTGGTGCGGTTTATGGGCCGGCGGCGTCATTGGGCCGTACTTCTTCCGTGATGATCAAGACCGGCACATTACTGTGAATGCGAATCGCTACCGTTCAATGAAAACCGAACATTTTTGGCCTCAATTGTATAATATGGACTTGGAGGACATGTGGTTCCAACAGGACGGCGCCACACGCCACACACTGGGATCGCTTCATACATTTTTGTGCAAAAACTATAAGGAGTGGTCCTAGATCATTGAAAGTTGGCACCGAGCATTATATTGACTAAATCAAGAAAAAACTGGAATTTCATCAAAGTCGGCCACGCCCACCGCCCACCTCTCATACAATCCAATCCGATTTTTTCGCGTAAAAGTTTTTCTATCGGAACAAAATAGTTCAAATTTGGTACATACACTTTTTAGAATAAAAAAGAGATGCATGCCAAGTTTCATCAAAATCGGCCACGCCCATCGCCCACCTCTCATACAATCCATTTCGATAATCCAAATATAGATAAGAATTTATTTTAATACATTGTTTATCATTCCACAAAAAACTTTATTTATTCTTCATCTATCATTTCTTTGACTACATCATCACATTCCAAATCCTGTTTGGAGGGCTCATGTCTTAGGCTGGTTATAAAAGGGTCTGATGAAACCAGTAAGCGATGAAAAATATCAGTGTTTGTCGCAACTCTACTGCATTTCCTAGAAAACATTAACCTATACTTCCTGTAGTCCTTATTTCTTGCTTCTTCCGCTTCTTCACTTAGCATACCAATAGGAAGAATTGCTGCATCCATGATGTCTTTTCCATGTATAAGTATTTTATGGACGGTGACCGGCATGTAATACCAAGGATATGTTTCAACAAACAGTTTTGCCGTATCCCAAGTATAGTTTTTGAACTTTTCCGAATTGATTTTGTGGCCACACGTTATTATTTGTAATATTATTCGGAAACGATCTATCAACTCTTCCTTAATTCCGGTAATATCAGCAACGAGTGCCGGGTTGGAGAAAAAACGTCGCGACGTATTTCCATCATTAGATGATCCTGTTCCTTGTTGAACTGAATCGACTCTTAAGTTCATTCGTTCCTTGAGTTGTTGTTGTATACGAAGCTTGTTGATTTGTTTTAGTTGTTTATGTTCGTCTGTTAGCGCAGACCATTTTTGAAAGGGTTTGTTGTAAGCAATATGAACAATGCACTCCATAAATTTAATTCTAGCATGTAACGAGGAAAGGCCCAATTTACATGCTTCCCCATCAACAGCTTTTCTTGAGATTGTAGCTAATTGATTCATTTCGGAAGGCTTCGCCTTACATATATAACATACGGCTGAAGAAGCTGTATTTGTAACAGTTTGAGCCGTCTTCCCATCCAACATAGTAAACAATAAATTATGTTTCACACTGAATTGCCTACCACATGCAAAAAATCTCTGTACTTTTCAAAGTTGCAATATCGCGATTTACTTTCTGAACAAGACTTAAGACCTTCTCTTTTGTTTCCTTAGCAAATTCGAAGGAAATAGGACGACAGTATCTTGTAGATGAAGGGCTTTTATTTCGCCAGTATTCATCTCCAGATGTTGACTGCAGAGATAAGGGCACCATGGATACTAACAACAAGTTCTTATCACTAATATCACCTGATAAGTTCTGGTTATATTCCACATGGCCAGATGAACCATCACAACCCCATTTAGACGTTAGCGTGCAATTAGTATCCGTCATAGCATTCACTTCTTCGTTTGAACGACTTTTAAATAAACGCCTTATTGTGTGGTCCAATAAGCTTTGCAAGCTAACAGAAGCATCTTTTTCGGATATTTGCATATCATCTGGATAGCACTTTGCTTTCTCTTCAGCAACCTTTTTATAGGGCGGTAAGAAATTGTATCCTTGGTTTTTAAAACCATTTTTGATACATTCATACTGGAACTTCGTGAGCTCTGCATCCATCATTATTGCTAATACAATCGATGACGGAATGTAAGTTGGAGTTGCAACATTTCCACCCGATACCTTACTCGCCATAAGCAAATGCTCCTCTGTATACTGCGATGCCAAATCAGTAGCTTTAAACCTTTTTACACGGTCGCTGCAATCTTCAAAGTTTTTAGCTGGCCTTCCCCCTTTTTTGGAACAAGTTGGTTGATCATCAAGCACCTCAGCACGCACTTCAAATATTCCTAATTAGAAATACTATGTTAATACAAAATTTTAACAATTTTATAATTTTTCGAAATTTTATGTCGTTCACCTTTCAGCCATTTTTCATATTTCTTAAAAAAATCTTGTTTATTTGCTTGACATTTATGCCATCTATCATTAAAATGATTAAGGAACCGCTTTGAAATGGCTTTTTTAACATTTTCAACTTCATCTAGAGAAAGTTGCAAATTTGTGGCTTTTATGTAAGTGTTTAATAAATTAATTTCTCCATTGCAATTAATTATTTCTTTACACAGGTCTTCATATAAAACCGAAAACAAACTCATTTTGATAATTATATATAAAACTTTTAAAAACTTTGAAAATTAAAATCGCAAATGTTGTTCTTCTTCCTTTTGTTCACTACAAAATGATAAAATAATCATTTGCTAATTCTAAAAATCATATGGTTTTGTTTTTATATATCTCTATGCACTGTTTCGTCTCAATTATTAATAAATTGATGTTATATTCAATATCCAATAAATAGATGGCCTAAAAGTATGCTATAGTTTTTTTTCCAAAAATGTTGTGTCAAGTTTCATGGCTTTTACCAGAAATTTATAGTTTTCTTCCTGTTCCGAAAATTTCCGAGAATTATTTTTTTTTTTAATCGAAAGAAGTCATTCCCACCTTTCAGTTCATTAAAAGAACAGCTTGGGGGAAAGTGGGGCTACATTAGTTTGTTTCCATTGAAAATTAAAAATAAGTTAATTTTTAGAGACTTACAGATTTGGGCATATCTTCTCAGCGGTTTATGATATCCCCATAAATTTTTTTTTTATTTATGGAGAAATACTATATTTATTAAATATATTAAAGTCAAATAGTATTATCAAGAAAATTGTACATATATGGACCGCTAAATTGCATGAAAATATAAGGCATTTCTTGCTTAACACCCTTGGAATGACTTCACTTCAATTTTTCCAATATAAAATAATATTCTTCTGAAAAACCATAACTTCACATTTCATATTTAAACATTTCTGTACAAAACTGCATCATTTGATTTTCGAATTTCAGTGGTCGAAAAATAGGGTTTATGACACCAAAATCCCACTGTGCGCCACACAGCGAATGCCACAATCAATTTATTGGAAACCAAGTTTGGTGAACATATTATCTCACGAAATGGCCCAGTCGATTGGCCGCCTCGGTCGTGCGATTTGACGCCGTTAGATTATTTCCTGTGGGGCTACGTCAAGTCTATGGTCTATGCCAACAAGCCAGCGACGATTGATGAACTTCGTACGAATATCGAACGTGCAATTGCAGCATTATCGGCCGATTTATGCTTGAAAACCGTCGAAAATTGGGTTCAGCGTCTGGACTTCTGGAAGCGTGCCCGTGGTGGCCATGCAAAAGAAATCGAGTTCCATACATAATGGCATCGAACGTACTTTCACAGGAATAAAGAATTTCATTGGTATCTAAAACCGGTTTTGTTTTATTTAAAAAAACTTTTGTAGCGTTCTTATTGAAAAACCCGTTATTAATCGGGCTAAAAATTATATGAAAGTGTACAGTTGTCATATTTAAGTTGGAATATTAGATTATCTCCACGAAGACGACATTGTATCATTACGATGAAAGTTTTCAATGAAAGGGATCAATCCGGTCCTTATAATGTCATGCCAACTCGATTTTGTGATTACTGTGTTTAATAATTATAATAGCGGCATTCATACAAACGTGAAAGCCGAGAACTTTTGCTCAGCGCAAGTTTCCCTCGCACCGTTGCATGAGGCACCAGGTAAAGTTGCCCAGCGTAGTTGTGCTCAAAACCATATCAGCTGACAATTGCAATTGCATGTATTATGTATGTGTACTTTTTCTACTGTTCTAGTGATATCACCTTATTTATCCATCCTAGTCAGATGACAACGAAATGTCAAAAGTTTACAAGTTTCTCCATCCCACGTTTGCGCAGCAAAATTTGCCTCGAAAACTTACCACTTTACCGCTTTGTATGGGAAATTTGTTTGTTTTGACGTTTGCTGTGCAGGTTTACGATGTTTTCGAGTTTACGAGGTTCTTTCGAGCTTTCATGAAGACCACTAATGTTTATTTAGTATTTTAATTCAAACTAACATTTTGATGTGAATTGACAATTTTCTCTCAAATATTGGCAAGACCTTGGGGCTTTGGAAACTTGTTCTAATAACTCCATCCCTTCTTCCTAGGAAAATACATGATTCGATGCTGTTGTAACTTCTTTTACGCATCTTTAAACCGATTGAGTGTGACATGGGAGATTCAAGATCTATTCAAATCGACTGTAATCGACATGTTCCGATGTACATTGTTGTTAAAAAATCTTCTGACATCAATAAAAAAAAATAAAAACATCAGTGCTTGCCTTAAAATGGATTTAAAAGCGGGAAAAATATGTGGATAATCGGAAAATTTAGTGATTTATATTTGAAAAGCTGCATTCTCATTTAGATGTCGTTAAATGTTACTATTACGGACACTACAAGAAATTTCACAAAAATGAATAAAATGCCCGTCTCGTATTTAGATTTCCCGTTTAGTGATTAAAAGTGTTTGGAAAAAATTATCCATTCGTATGGATAAATATGATAAACTTTACCATCAATTTAATAAACATCTTGAGGAAATCATATGAGCGCGATCACAGGAAACGTGGCTTTGTACGAAAAATCAACCAGTTAAAAAACAGAGCTTTATTCATGTAATTGTACTTGGGGCGCAGCCATGCCTTTTCTTTTGAATCAGCTGGCATCTAGAAGAATGAAGATGCCATATACATTCGGACCACTTACGCGAAGTAAGTGCTGTACGGAACCATTAATGCTCAGGCTCCAAAAATTGAATTACAGAGATTTGTAACAACATCCCAAATATCTGAAGAAGGTTGTAATTTTGAGGAATTTCCAAAGTAAAGGTGTGACGAAAGTGAAATGTACTATGAGGATAATATTGAATATCATGATGACACGGAAGTGGAACTTGGTGATTGGTATTCAGATACACAATGTCCCAGGGATATCAGAATTGAATTGTTTTCGAACGTTTGCGACACATACAAAATTGGCAACCGTTGCGCAGCAGCAAAGAGTAGCAGACTCGGCTACAAATACAATCGGGAGTTCCAAGTTCAAGTTATGGCAACGCAGAAATTGTCTGCAGTTACAGATTTTTTAAAACTCAACGTATCGTTAAAATTTTAAGTTGGCGACGATTTTGTGTTCTAAAATGTACCGTTGATTTCCATCCAAGTGGATAGATAATATCTTGTTTAGTTGTTACGTGATAGTCATACAAAGAAGTTGTAAAAAAAAATGTAAAAAAAGTGCAAATCTGAATTCGTGAGGAGGTAAATATATTATCTAATGTTTTTATCCAAATGGTTTTCTATGATGAATTATAATTAATGGGAGATTATTTAGAAATATTAACTTTTTGAAACTGTTTTGTTTTTATAAAGTTTTTTGATATTTTATATCGCCGTTGCCATATGGCAACGCCGGGTCATACTGGAATTTTCAAAATATTAAAAAGTGTCTATTATTTCCAACAAAATGTAGTATGAATTTCTCATACATTAACCAAAAGCTAACAAAATCGGTTAACAAAATTCAAATTCAAATAAATGTAACTGACACTTTCTCGCAATGCATGAGGAAAAGAAGAACATGGTGGAAAAATTCTGTCTGTTCTTGTTGTTGGAATTATAGGCCTTTCAGTGATGTTGATACTTAGGGATCTTCGATCGATACTAATTCGCACATGTGAATTGTAGAATTGAGTTTGTATATATACGATTGATGATCAACCGATGGTATCAATTTAGGCACAGTAGTTAGGCATCTGATGATGAACTTGTCACGGAGTTATTCCAGTGAGTGTGTGTTGAACTGAATTGTCTATTATTTCCAACAAAAAACAATTCGAAAAATGTACATGACTTTGTAAGCTTGTAGTATGAATTTCTCATACATTAACCAAAAATATTAAAAAGTGAAGAGCTGAGTCTAGACGATGACGTACATGAACTGAAGCTATACATATATTGGGTGGGTGGGGGTGGGTGGTTAGTGGTGAAGACGATGGGTGTATAGATGAAGAGGAAGGGCATCCTAGATAATTTATGTGCAGGTCAACTAAAAGCAAACTGTGAAATAGTATTTCGATCTGGAAAACATGTGGTTACAGCTAGTGCGTGCACTTCAGTTGGATGAATCGGATGACGAACTCACATTTGATGAAAATATTTTGATAGACATATTGGACAACTCTGCAGTAAATATAGAAACAAATCTTTTGGATGGTTCTGTGAACGAGCAATCGACTTCAACTATAAAAAGCAGATTACGTAAAGTTATCCCATTGAAATCAACTATTGAATTACCCCAACACAATAAAACAAAACAGTTTATTTGGATAAAAAATAATTCTACAGATATGATTCCAATATTTCCACCAGCAAATTATAAAGACTGCGAAGAACCACCACACGAGCAATTTGAAAATTTTTTTGAGTACAGTACAGGAGTTCAAAGTGTTTATTGGTATCTTGCTTGTTTCTGGTTATAACTATCACAGCCGTATAAGAACGGCTTGGAGTACCGATGATGACATGGTAAATATTCTGATAATGCGTAGGAATCGATTTTAGCAAATATTGTAATTTTTCCATTTTGAGGACAGCTATAAAAAAGTTACTGATAGTGATAAAATGTGGAGACTACGGCCTATAACAGACAATTTGAAGACAAATATGCTAAAACATTTTCATCCTGGAGCATGATTGCCTATTTTGACAGACATGGCAGCAACCAATTCATCAAAGGTAAACCGATGCGCTTTGGCTATAAGGTATGGTCGTTGTGTATTCCAGCAGTCTATTTAATAAACTTTGAGATTTATCAAGGCCAAAATCCCAGGTCAAATTCGAAGTATGAAGAGAGATTCGGAAAATGCGCTGCCCCATTTTTAAACATGATTGAAGGGCAGGCACTGCCATTCTCATTCTATTTCGACAAATTATTTACAAATATTCCATTATTGTCATATACGAAATCTCGAGGATATGATGCCACTGGTACAATTCGAGAAAACAGAATTCCAAAAAATTGTTCTTTGCCGTCCAAAGACAAGTTGAAAAAAAGGAACGTGGTTATTCTGTTTCAAAAAAAAATTTAAATGACGGAAACATTTTATTGACAAAATGGGTGGATAATTCGGTAGTATGTGCTGCATCAACTGCATTTGGCATGAATCCAGTATCTAATACCCAACGCTACTCCAAAGCACAAATGCGAAAAATAAATTTGCCCCGTCCGAACGTTATTGGAAAATATAATCAATATATTGGAGGCGTTGATAGAATGGACCAAAACGTAAGTTTATATCGAATTGGAAATAGAGGCAAAAAATGGTGGAGTTCCATATTTACTTGGTTGGTTGATTTGTCGATTTAAAATGCATGGCTACTACATAATCTGTAGAACATACTATGCCACAATTAGAATTTCGACTACAGATTGCGATATTTTACTGCAAACATTACGGAGTAGCTCCTATTAGACCTGGTCCAACACGAAAACGCAAAATGGAAGGAACGGTGCTGGAATCACTTCGTTATGATGGAGTCAACCATTGGCCAAAGAATATCGAAAAGAAAAGACGATGTGCTGAAGACACCTGCACGTGTATTGTGCGTACTGCCTGTAAAAATGTAATATTGGTTTGTGCATCAGTTGTTTTGGAAAATATCATACCAAAATGTAAAAAATACAAAAAAAAAATGTTTTATTTTATTTTTTTTTATTTTACCATTTTGAATTGTTTTAAAAACTTAGAAAAACACGTATTTGATTTTAATTTAATGTTTTTTTATGTTATTTGTTTTTAAAAATAAAGAAATTATTTGAAAAAAATGTTGACATAGACTTTATTTATTTGCATGTAAATTTCCAGTATGACCCAGTGTTGCCATATGGCAACGGCCCCCCCACCGAACAAACCCCCTAATGAAAAAATTATTTTTTAATATTTCTGTAATCAATAGTCACCATTCAACTATCATATGTCAGCAAATATTGGATATTCCAAAAAAAATAATTGTGGGACAATACGGGTTAACTCTGCATCTCTTGCGTTTCTTTTAGAAGAAGATTGGCGCATATTCATGTCTACAATGTATTGTTGTTATTTTTATAATATATGTATATTGTTTCGAGGCATTAACGTTCTCAGCAGCAGCTCTGCCGTGATTAGACAGAAAGACTCAACACCATTTTCACAAATTTTCAGGACAAGCAGATTTCTAAAATTGAAGACTGCAATTTTACTTTAAACAAAATAACCAAAATATAGCTGATTCTGGCAAATTTAATTCATTGAAAAACTCATGAAATATTAAAAAACTTAAATTTGTTAATATTTTAATTGGTAAAAGGAGATGAGTCTTTTAACAAGTTATCAAAGCTTAGTAAAAATGACTCATGTCCACAATCAAGACCTTGAGTCTTTTTAAATAAGTAGTCAACTCCGTCTTTAATCAAATTGATTAAGATAAAAGACTCAAGTCCTATTTTTAGCTGACAAGCAATCCCTTTTTTATTTTTTGAATTGATAAAAAAACATAATTTATTACGTTTTTATGCTTTTTATTATTTAACAGCCCAAGTTGCTTTTTTTTAACTTTTGAAAAATTAAAATATACTTCTTTTTATCTAAAAATTTCAGTAAACGTAAATTATTTTAATTATTAATACATTTCACTTCAAAAATAAGTAACTAACCGATTTTTTATTATTAAAAAATTATTAAATTATTTTAAAAAAATAAAATATATTTCAGTAAACTTAAATAATTATTAATAAGTATGTAGGTTTTCCTGTAAAAGTAAACAATTAAATTTTTTTATCTTTCAAATTATTAGATAAAATTCATTTAGCTTTAAATCCATTTTACTGTTGAAAAAATAAGTAGGTAATTCATTTTTTTTTATTATAAAATACATATTTGTTTTTTACTTTTAGTCAATTCTTTTACTTAAACAAAGCATTAAAACAGCATTAAACTAAATTATTATGACCAAAGAAATAAAACTTACTACTAGGAATCATTTATTTGAATGATTTGTAATATTTTTGTGACTTACTCACTGTCACTAACACCATCATGTTCTGCTACAACTGGCAAATTTTTCCAAAACTCGTGTCGTGTAGGCGGCATTAGTGGAAGTAGTTTTTTTACAATACCATCCTTTTTATTGGCAGATATTCCCTTCGGACAACTTCGTCTTGGCGCAAAATTTTCCTTAAATCCTCCTCTTAGTACATTTCTGTTCAAGAAATTCAACTGCTGAACAGGCTCGAATTGTTGATGACTAGTTCTAAAGTATAAATGCATAGAACCTTTTTCAGCTTTTATATAGCTGATGTTTGCAAAATAGGGAAGACTTTTAGCCGAGGTTTTGGAGGTTGTCTTTTTACACGACTCCCATTTCCTAAAATCTGAAAATCGCATCTCTGCACTGGCGTAACATATCATTGCCAAAACATCTGATTTTGTCAAATGCTGGTAGAGGAGAATGAAGAAGGAAAGAAACAGGTTTGTGTTTTTCATGGTTTATCCGTGTACTTAAATTAATATTTTGAGATTAAATTGAAATGTATAAAATAAGTGGAAACATATTGTTATATCTTCTATTCCGCCGGTGGTGCAATGGTTAGTGTGCGCGGCTCTTGTACATGAGATTCTGGGTTCGATCCCTGCTCTGACCACCTTAAAAAAAAAATTCTTTCGGCGGCGGTCACCTCGCATAGTGACGGCGACACTATCGAGTATATAGCCATGAAAAAGCTTCTCAAAATACCGTTCGGAATCGGTGTAAAACTGTAGGTCCCAATCAGTGAGTGAAAACTGGAAAGCGCACAGCTCAGTGATTGTGAGAAGTTCTCCCCGGTCCCTTCATGGGATGTAATGGGAAACCATTTATTTTTTTTTTATATCTTCTATTCCGTTGCTAAAGCGCCATGCAAGAAAAAACGAAAAACCAGAGACTGTAAACGACATACATACATGTACGAGTACACACGTATCTTAATCTGGTTTGAATGGGCCAGAAGTATGTAGTCTTATCCGTGGACAGACAAGTATTTAATTTACAAGTAGAACCTGAATATATTTATGAGCATACAAATCGACATCTTTCAACTTAAACATTTAATTTTGTACAAATGTACAAACGATATTAAAAAGAAAAAATTTGGCCTCGGGGATCTTTAAACAATCTGGTTGGTTACGGCAGAAGGAGGTGGTTGCTTGGATTTGGAAGTTTTTGGTGGTAAAGACGAAATTGAATCAGTCGTACAAACAAATAATTTCAAGTGGTTTTCAATGTAACCACATTTCAATCTACTACAAATAAAAATCGTGTTTCGTCTCAGAGTGTACTCTAGATGCCATGGAAAATATACGAAATTAAAGAAGATCCCGCAAACATGGAAACCATGATATCCCATTTCATCTCGTGCAAGGCATACGCGGCTGGGCGGGCTTTTTGTTTGTTCATAAACGGCTTTCCTTCTGTATCCTTTGGCGGAAAATTTCTTTTTTCCGAGTCCTTGCTTGTTTTGTACTTCAATGCTTTTAATTATCTCTTGTTTAAAGCGTATCAGAGTGATACGTTTTGTTGTTTCACTTGTTTTGTGCCAAATAAAACATTTTCAGACATAAAGAATATATACAAGAACAGCAATAACACCAGAATAATCCGTCTTCTTCCTCTGCCTTCAGATCTCATCAAAACACAAACACCGAAGATTAAAAACGCTGAATGTTGAACGCAAAAGACAAAGAACACGACAAAACGAAGGAGAAATTAAAACAAAATGTGCTTTGGTAACATTGCGTTAAGATTTGGTATTTTGTCACCGCGATTGTTTTTTATTCAATCTCTTACACATATTTGACGCTTATTTATGATTAAAATGTAAATTGAAATTTCTACCAAGAAGTATATGTATTTATGTTCGTACATGTCTATATGTGAAGCCACGTTAAATGCCTTAATGTACTTTAAATAGTAGCGGATTATAAGATAAAGATAGTGCACAAGTGGTGTATTTGTGACATTGCGTAGTAATGCTCAGAATTCGCATATAGGGAAGTGAATATTTTTCTTAAGTTGAAACGTTTACAGCAGAGAGACGCAAATGTCACTAAATGCGGAAAGTACCTAACTTGACGCATATAATAATGTGGAGCAAAATTAAACTTTCGAAAATTAAAAGGTTCTGACAACGGATTCTGGTAGAGGAGTTAAAAAAAGATTTACGTGTATCGGCATTTTGAAAGTTTACATATGGTGTATTTAAAGGGGATGGGGTTACAGTTTTCCCCCTATTGTACATTCTTATGATGAATCGACATAGGAAACCATGTGATCCTCACATTTTAGATATGGGATATATTCACCAATTTTGTGTAAAATTTTGCGAGAAATATTTTTGTGGAACAGTTTAACCCTCTAGCTCAGTGATTCTCAACCCTTTTTTGTTGCGGCACACTTTTAACGATTTCAAAATTTTGCGGCACACAAAGAAAAAGATAAGTTTAAAAATTATTTATGTACTTACCTATGGCACATTGCGTAAAATAGTTTATGATAATAATTTCAACTGTACGTTTATTAAGGGATTACTCACAAGTTAATAATAAGAATACTTTTCATGCGAAATTTGAGCAAGATGTTTTTTGAAAAAAATTTGTAAATATAAGTATAAAAACTCTACATAAAATATCTATAAAAAAATAAGCACAAGTTTGGGTATTTAAGAAGAATATAAGGTGGTAATTCATATGAGATACACAGTGCAGCACGAAAAAAAATAACCATATACGGACACCACTACGTGATCAAAGACTAAAAAAAAAAAAGACCAGTGTTTCCCAATTTTTCCCAAAGGCATGCACTTTTTTTTTATGGCCCGCCAAAGATTTGGGGCCTCGGTATCATTTTCGTAAAATGTGATCATTTTCTCAGGCTAATATCTTGCAAACCGTTCAGAATTTCGATTTCGTCTCTGAGGCTGTCGGTGCATGATCGCGTGATACCTAAGCGCTACCTAAACGGTGTTAACCCTTGGACAAACACATGGTTCTGGCCAGGCATATTTCATTTTTTGCTACCTATGGACCTGAACAGGAGAAAAAGGTAAAAAAAATGAAATTAAAAACTTTTCGGCAAATTTTTCACTTTTGCGTGCTACCTAAACAGTGTTAAGAATCATCTCTAGGAAGTTTATATGTTCTAGAAATTTGTTTATTGAGATCTTAGGTAAATTTTTGTAGTTGATTGTTTCCTTGAATTTTGAACGGTTTGCTACCTATGGACCTGAACACGGGAAAAAAGGTAAACAAAAATCGTTTTTTTTTAAGTTTTTTGCGATTTTGATCTGGAAGGTGAAGTTTTTTTGATTTTATATGTTCTCAATTTTTCTTTATGACAAGAGCTACAACTTTGCCTCAGAGAGTAAATCGAAATTCTGAACGGTTTGCAAGATATGAGCCTGAGAAAATGATCACATTTTTACGAAAATGATACCGAGGCCCCAAATCTTTGGCGGCCCATAAAAAAAGTGCATGAATTTGGGAAAAATTTGGAAACACGGGTCTTTTTTTTAGTCTTTTATCACGTAGTGGTGTCCGTATATGGTTATTTTGCCATGACTTAAAAAATTACACACAGTGATATCAAAAAATTAATTTTCGTTGACATATGAACACCTAGTTTTTCAAAAGCACTTGCATGGTGCGACGTATATGCGAGCAGTAGGGGAACGATGTTTGTCTAGAAAGTGGTAAATAACGTCTTCGATGCTTCTCCATGCGCCAAGTTCGTTTGCTGACAATATTTGCTCAAAATCAGCGTTTTGCATAAGTTTTCGTATGACAGGGCCTACAGAAACACCTGTTGTAATGAAAATACACAATTTTTAAAAATTATTCTGCATGAAACCAATGACAAAAATTAAAGTTTAGCGCATTCACATCTTCACCTATCTTTGCTTCGCTAAGTTTTGGAAACAATGTCTTCAGAAATTTTAATCACTCTCCATGCGAATCCAAACATTCAACAAAGTTTTTTACCACACCAAGTTTTATCTTCAATGGTGGTAAAAGAATGTTTTCGGTTGGTACCAGCGGTGTATAAAGGAGATTGTGCTGCCTTAACGGCCTTTCAGCTCTTGGCTACCATTGTTTTTTGGAATATTGGTTCCCCATCCATCTGCTATCCGATTGGCATAAGAAGCATCCATATTTAACGTATCCAGCCTGCATACCCGAGAGGAAGCCAACAACTTTTAAGTCACTACAGACGCGCAATTCACGCTACTTATAATTTACTGCATCCAGTATATTTTATAGAATCATAACTTTCCTTCATGTCGATTCCATACGCAATCGGAATAGCAATCTTGAAACTATCGTAATAAAGCAGTCTATAAATATACGGCAGTCCTCGGGGTTATAATCGATATTAATTTCCGTCATTAAGCCGTCAATATCGTTCCAATTAGCTAACGTGTTGGATTCGTTAACCGAAAAGTATGGCAGAAAAATGTGTCGCCGTTTACGAAACCAAGTAACATTAACAGTTGGTTCAAGCGGATGAAGACTTTTCAAGTCTACAGCTAATATTTCTGATTTCTTTTTAGACAGACTCAGCTTCCGTGCCAATGCATTGAAATACTCTTGCGACATTAATATTGTGCTTGGGGCTGCTTCATTACCTGAGTAACCACTACCAATGGCTTCTGCTCCAACGCAAGGTGTTGACTAGGACTTCCAGGATGTAGCTCAGGTGGTGGAAGTTCATCAGAAAGTGGTACTGGGAGCAAGGCTGATGGTACTGCTTTATACACAAAAGTCTTTCGCCTATACCTATCCAATTTTAATATAGCGGCATCTTGACATACCAGCACATGGGAATACCAAACCATTACGAATGAAATTAGCCCAAATGAATAAATAAATTCCAAAATTATCTCTTATAGATTTTATATCTATGTCTTTCTTTTGTTCAATGACTTACAGAGAAATATTGCGTACAATATTTTTTCCATACGCACCATCCCCATAAAATGCAGTTTTCTGAGACATTTTAGCACCAATTCGGAATAAGTAAGAAATTTACCAATAAAATACATTTTCAGTTTTTATTTATTTCCGGCATTTGGGTTGAGTTTTGACCTACGATGTATTCAGGACCTTATACTAGAATTTTACGAGAAATATTTAGTTGGACATTCTAACCCCTGGCGCCATTTCCGCCATAAGTGCAACAAAAACCCATATATTGAGGAGCTAGAGTGTTAAAATGTAAAATTTTACACAAAATTGCGGAGCATATCCTATACCTGAAATGTAAGGGTCACATGGTTTCCTGCGTCGATTCAACAGAAGAATGTACAAGAAGTGGAAAACTTAACCCCCCTCTTTAATTACCATCATAACTAAACTTTCAAAACCTTTTTTTAGCCCCTCTACCCGAATCCCTGGTCAGAACCTTTTATTTATTTTTTGTTCCACAGTGCAAATCTAGTTCATGCAAGCCAAGCGTAAATTAATTACTTGTGTTTTTTTATTATTTGTCTCCCTTTCCTCAAAGTCGTTTTTCACTTTGGTAGCACACATACATATGTGTGAAATACATTCTCAAAAACCAAAGCCACATCACAAACCATTTAACAGTCCGAGACTTTGTTTATTCTTTTTTCCTCTGAACAAGCGCTTTTGATATCCTCTGTCCCTTGATCCATTGACGACTGAACACATGAAACTAAAACACAATACATCAACCAAAATAAGAAACACTAAATTCATCTACAATTTACACCAGTGTTACCATGTTGGCATAATTTGTGCCGTTTTGGCACAATTTTTTGGTTTTGGCACTTGTTTTCTGAAAAAATATGCCAAGTTCCGTTTAGCACAGTTTCCCCAAAATTTTTGAAAATTGGTTCAATTTAAGTACCATTTTTTAGCACAATTGTTTTCCAAACGGCATAATTTTGAGTACTAAAATTTTCTTAATTTAATTTTTTTGAAAAATCGATTGCTGTAATATTTATCGTACCTTGTGGTATAATTCCACATTTTAAGGTTCGTACATATCTATGTAAGCGTATTTTCGGCAACGCGACGGCTACACAAAATAGTGCACACTCTTATACATTATTAAGCATCGAAACGTCTAATATTTATTGAGTCAACTTGTTTCCATCAAAAACGCATAATACAGCTATGATTCCTCGGCGAAGTAGACGATTTGAGCACTGTTCTCTAGGACAAGTGGAACGGATTCCAGAAGCAAGTATATAAAACTTGAAAAATTCTATTCGAAGAAGATTGAAAGAAATTGATAAAAACAATGGATTTTTTCAAAGAGTTAAGGTATAACTAGCCTGACCAATCATCTCACTTTTAGCGGGATGTCCCCGCTATTTGCGCGATTATCCCGCTTTATGCGCGAATATCCCCTATTTTGGGTGTCGCAGCCTGACTTGAATCTATAATAACAAAATGATTACATATATAGAAAATAAATCGTTTTTATTTATATATTTACGTCTTATTTTAACTAAATAGACTGTATTTTTATTTAGATTTTTATTTAAAAACAAAAAAATCTGCCTTTACCCATTGTGTCCCGCTTTTTGGTCGCAACCTGTTGGTCAGGTTAGGTGTGCCAGCTGTTTAAATTTTCAAATGCAGATAAGCACCCATTTCTTGGAGTAACTTTTGGTGTTCTGGGCACAGAATTACAAAAAATACTAAAATTGCCAATTTTAGCATAATAGTTTCGCAAACGGCACAATTTTTGAGGACATTTGGCATAATTTTTTAGTCAGTCTCTGGCAACACTGATTTACACACACATTCAGGAATATTTATGAATAACTGACTGAAAGAATAATGCAGCAATTCAGAAACACACTTACAACATAGACTCTCTCGTTGTCCAAAAAACACAGCTGTATTTGTAGATCAAACTCAGATATATTTGGGTCGCAAACACATATATTACAACATATTAATCATTGTGTCTCAAACATATAATATTTAATATTAAGCTCAATGTGTTTAGACACAAGTATGTTACATTTACGACAAGCTCCAAACACATGTTATATTTGCATCCAAACAGCAAAAAACGACAGATTTTTCAGCGTGTAGTTGTCATTTATGCTCCTTGTATGTCAAAGAGGTTTGGGAAAAAGGGTTCTGAATACCAAGGCTGTATTTGGAGTTATTTCGGATCGTGGCAATATCCTCACCAGGAAATGTTTTTGGTAAACTATTTTGTATTGTATTGTATTTATTTTATCACTTCAAAGAACCATTGAATACAAATAAAAATTATTTTGGGCTTTAGCATTTACGAATCACTATTGAAATATGATAATCGTAAAGGGTGATTGCTTTTTAATTTTCGTTTTGTCTATAATTTGAGATAAATGTTGGCCATGACTATTAACAAGATTTAGACACGAGTCACCCCCTAATTTTGCATGGTTCGGGGAAAACCATGAGCCAAAAAATGGTGGAGGTCAGTGGTGTCAAGTGGTTGCGCATCGGGGTCAAATGTGGTGGTGTAGGGGTCATAATCCATTACAAGCCCCATAACAGTCCCGGAGTCGCCCCTATTTTAATAAAAGCTAATTCCCCCAAGTGTGCCCTTAGAGGAGCTAAATGTATGACCGACGGTAATATTTTTGCAACCCCAATAGTTTCTCCGAGCATACCTATCCGATATCTTCAACCCTCGACAATATTCAGCTTTTTTGAATGAAACCCCACAGTTGACTGAAGCTAAATTTTTTAATGTGCCTGGGATGGCTGATTGTTGGCGGACTTACAATGTGCCAGAAAAGGGTGGATCGTCTTCCTCTTATCGTTCCATATGGGCTCTTGGGTGTGCCAAGAATACCATCGGGTAAATGAAAAGGCACATGTATTACGGAGGCCATTTGCGGGCTTTTACTTAAGAGGAAAATCGGTGACCCCGTTCAAGCTATTGCATTTGGCACCGCATCAATGAGCACTGGCCAATCCCAAGGTTCGTCACTATAGCTTGAGGAAATACTGGAACGAGATTTTTTCTATCTGCCATGAAGATCTCATATCTATGAATTGTAAATTCGGCAAAACATCTGGGCCAGGAATACCAATATATAACTATTTCAATGAGAAATGGGAAAATATTAAAAACAAACCATACATTCCTGGTATAGAAGATGATGGAGTCGCAGCCAAAATATCAGTTCAAGTCCAAATGGAGATCAAGTTGTTTTGATTGGATCAATTGAACGAAAAACAGCACAGAGACGTCTACAAGGAATTCCTTGAAATCGTTATACAGTCGACTCCGCTTAACTGAAACGGCAAAAATGTAATTAATCATTATGTTTCAGTTATCCGATTTTTTCGCTAAAGAGGAGGTTGGATAACTGAAAAACATTTCAGTAAAGAGTTACTCGGATAAGTGAAAAACGTTTCACTAAAGCGTAACTCGGACAATCGAAATAAAATTCAACTTCACGACCGAATTTCAGACCCTATGGAAATTTAAATACGATATCAATCAAATATGTGAATTCATTTTATTAAATTTTTTAAATTTTAAATAATAGGGTAATATTAAAAAGAAAACATTAAAAATTAATTAAATTTTGTCATATATGTACCTATATAGATGAAAAATTTGTAATGAAAATATATAATTAAAAATTAGCCCCAAAAAACGTAAGGAACATGCATATTTATAAATTGCATACGTAACAATTAATTTATAATTAGATGTAATTTATAAAATAATCTCTGATTTGACTTTGAGTAATTTTTTTTTTAATTTGAATTAGATAATATAATTTTTATGAAAATAAAGTCTTTTAGAACACAAACTGGGTGAAACGCATCTTTAGACGTAGTTTCTTAAGGTGTGCGAAGTTAGCCCCCCATTTTTGGAAATAAATATTTTTGAAGATTGTTCTAAATTGTTCTAGGATTGTTCTACATTGTTCCAAAACAATGATTTTCTAAAATATAATTTGTACCGGTAAATCGAAAAAAAACAATATTAAACTTTGCACCCCATTTTTGGAAAATCGAAATTTTTGCGGTTGTTCTGGGTTGTTCTAGTTGTTCTAAACATTGTTCCAAAACGATGATTTTCTAAAATATAATTTGTACCGGTAAATCGAAAAAAACCAATTTTAAAGTTGCACCCCATTTTTGAAAAAAAAATTTTTTTGCGGTTGTTCTAGGTTGTTCTAGTTGTTCTAAACATTGTTCCAAAACAATGATTTTCTAAAATATAATTTGTACCGGTAAATCGAAAAAAACCAATTTTAAAGTTGCACCCCATTTTTGAAAAAAAATTTTTTTTGCGGTTGTTCTAGGTTGTTCTAGTTGTTCTAAACATTGTTCCAAAACAATGATTTTCTAAAATATAATTTGTAACGGTAAATCGAAAAAAACCAATTTTAAAGTTGCACCCCACTTTTGTAAAAAAAAATTTTTTTCCAGTTGTTCTAAGTTGTTCTAGGTTGTTCTAGTTGTTCTAAACATTGTTCCAAAACAATGATTTTCTAAAATATAATTTGTACCGGTAAATCGAAAAAAACCAATTTTAAAGTTGCACCCCACTTTTGTAAAAAAAAATTTTTTTGCAGTTGTTCTAGGTTGTTCTAGTTGTTCTAAACATTGTTCCAAAACAATGATTTTCTAAAATATAATTTGTAACGGTAAATCGAAAAAAACCAATTTTAAAGTTGCACCCCACTTTTGTAAAAAAAAAATTTTTTCCAGTTGTTCTAAGTTGTTCTAGGTTGTTCTAGTTGTTCTAAACATTGTTCCAAAACAATGATTTTCTAAAATATAATTTGTACCGGTAAATCGAAAAAAACCAATTTTAAAGTTGCACCCCACTTTTGTAAAAAAAAATTTTTTTGCAGTTGTTCTAAGTTGTTCTAGGTTGTTCTAGTTGTTCTAAACATTGTTCCAAAACAATGATTTTCTAAAATATAATTTGTATCGGTAAATCGAAAAAAACCAATTTTAAAGTTGCACCCCACTTTTGTAAAAAAAAATTTTTTTGCAGTTGTTCTAAGTTGTTCTAGTTGTTCTAAACATTGTTCCAAAACAATGATTTTCTAAAATATAATTTGTACCGGTAAATCGAAAAAAACCAATTTTAAAGTTGCACCCCACTTTTGTAAAAAAAAATTTTTTTGCAGTTGTTCTAAGTTGTTCTAGGTTGTTCTAGTTGTTCTAAACATTGTTCCAAAACAATGATTTTCTGAAATATAATTTGTACCGGTAAATCGAAAAAAAACAATTTTAAAGTTGCACCCCACTTTTGGAAAAAAAATTTTTTTGCGGTTGTTCTAAGTTGTTCTAGGTTGTTCTAGTTGTTCTAAACATTGTTCCAAAACAATGATTTTCTAAAATATAATTTGTACCGGTAAATCGAAAAAAACCAATTTTAAAGTTGCACCCCACTTTTGTAAAAAAAAATTTTTTTGCAGTTGTTCTAGGTTGTTCTAGTTGTTCTAGTTGTTCTAAACATTGTTCCAAAACAATGATTTTCTAAAATATAATTTGTACCGGTAAATCGAAAAAAACCAATTTTAAAGTTGCACCCCACTTTTGTAAAAAAAAATTTTTTTGCAGTTGTTCTAGGTTGTTCTAGTTGTTCTAGTTGTTCTAAACATTGTTCCAAAACAATGATTTTCTAAAATATAATTTGTAACGGTAAATCGAAAAAAACCAATTTTAAAGTTGCACCCCACTTTTGTAAAAAAAAATTTTTTTCCAGTTGTTCTAAGTTGTTCTAGGTTGTTCTAGTTGTTCTAAACATTGTTCCAAAACAATGATTTTCTAAAATATAATTTGTACCGGTAAATCGAAAAAAACCAATTTTAAAGTTGCACCCCACTTTTGTAAAAAAAAATTTTTTTGCAGTTGTTCTAAGTTGTTCTAGGTTGTTCTAGTTGTTCTAAACATTGTTCCAAAACAATAATTTTCTAAAATATAATTTGTACCGGTAAATCGAAAAAAACCAATTTTAAAGTTGCACCCCACTTTTGTAAAAAAAATTTTTTTTGCAGTTGTTCTAAGTTGTTCTAGTTGTTCTAAACATTGTTCCAAAACAATGATTTTCTAAAATATAATTTGTACCGGTAAATCGAAAAAAACCAATTTTAAAGTTGCACCCCACTTTTGTAAAAAAAAATTTTTTTGCAGTTGTTCTAAGTTGTTCTAGGTTGTTCTAGTTGTTCTAAACATTGTTCCAAAACAATGATTTTCTGAAATATAATTTGTACCGGTAAATCGAAAAAAAACAATTTTAAAGTTGCACCCCACTTTTGGAAAAAAAATTTTTTTGCGGTTGTTCTAGGTTGTTCTAGTTGTTCTAAACATTGTTCCAAAACAATGATTTTCTAAAATATAATTTGTAACGGTAAATCGAAAAAAACCAATTTTAAAGTTGCACCCCACTTTTGTAAAAAAAAATTTTTTGCAGTTGTTCTAAGTTGTTCTAGTTGTTCTAAACATTGTTCCAAAACAATGATTTTCTAAAATATAATTTGTACCGGTAAATCGAAAAAAACCAATTTTAAAGTTGCACCCCACTTTTGTAAAAAAAATTTTTTTTGCAGTTGTTCTAAGTTGTTCTAGGTTGTTCTAGTTGTTCTAAACATTGTTCCAAAACAATGATTTTCTGAAATATAATTTGTACCGGTAAATCGAAAAAAAACAATTTTAAAGTTGCACCCCACTTTTGGAAAAAAAATTTTTTTGCGGTTGTTCTAGTTGACAGAATGACAGAATTTACGTGACACGCACTTTTCGGGTTTTCAGGACATATAATTTTTGAAATTTGTTGATTTTTTTGAATATTTTTACTTTTTTTGTTACTTTTACACATTCGTACGTACTCACATATTTATAAGCCTTGGTTTTCACACATTTGTAATAGCCAGCTATATAAGTGACTTCACACTCACACTAATATCGAAAATTTAGAAATGGAACTAGTTGAGTTCAGGAATAGTGTAATATGGAGAAACAAATTCGTGGAATTAAATTGTAAATTAGAGGAAAGTTATGAGAATACCGATAAATCATCACCATTACCAGAAGAAAGAATAGAAAATTTAATTTTAACAGTATGGAACTCAATTCCCAGTTCATTCACATCAATGAAAATTGCTACAGCGCTCTGTTTGGATCAACTTATAATAGTGAGCAGTTATTTTCCGCAATGAATTTTATTAAGTCCATTACAAGAAATCGTCTTGGAAATGATATATCTGCCGCTTGTGTGGCATTAAAAGTTACAAAATATTCACCAAGAATTACTACATTCGCATCGGAGCAACAACAACAAATTTCACAATAAATTAAAAATTATTTAATAAAAACTTATATTTACTAATTATAATAAAAAATGTATATGTTTAGTACGAAAGGAATTTTATTTTCAACTTTTTATAATTTATAGGTGGGTGACAAGCGAACTTTGTTTAAAAATTTTCAACAGATTTTTTGACACACTTATGGCAAAAGTTCACCATCACTGAACTAGAACAACCCGAAACCAAGCTTTATATGGCCGGAACAGAAAATTTCGATCAAATTTGTCTTCCATTCAACTCTTTTCGAACTTTTGCTGGAAACAAAAATGGACGTCGTTGGTTGTTCTTGGTTTATTGACGATTGTACTAGATTTGTATTAGAATCGGTTGGTCACGAATACGTTGAAAGTTGAAAAAACATTGAATGAAGAATAAACTCGGCTGGAAGTTTTTATTCGAGCGATATCAAATTATGTTCTAAAATTTAAAATTGGTTTTTTTCGATTTACCGGTACAAATTATATTTTAGAAAATCATTGTTTTGGAACAATGTTTAGAACAACTAGAACAACCTAGAACAACTGCAAAAAAATTTTTTTTTACAAAAGTGGGGTGCAACTTTAAAATTGGTTTTTTTCGATTTACCGGTACAAATTATATTTTAGAAAATCATTGTTTTGGAACAATGTTTAGAACAACTAGAACAACTTAGAACAACTGCAAAAAAATTTTTTTTTACAAAAGTGGGTGCAACTTTAAAATTGTTTTTTTTCGATTTACCGGTACAAATTATATTTCAGAAAATCATTGTTTTGGAACAATGTTTAGAACAACTAGAACAACCTAGAACAACTTAGAACAACTGCAAAAAAATTTTTTTTTACAAAAGTGGGGTGCAACTTTAAAATTGGTTTTTTTCGATTTACCGGTACAAATTATATTTTAGAAAATCATTGTTTTGGAACAATGTTTAGAACAACTAGAACAACTTAGAACAACTGCAAAAAAATTTTTTTTTACAAAAGTGGGGTGCAATTTTAAAATTGGTTTTTTTCGATTTACCGGTACAAATTATATTTTAGAAAATCATTGTTTTGGAACAATGTTTAGAACAACTAGAACAACCTAGAACAACTTAGAACAACTGCAAAAAAATTTTTTTTTACAAAAGTGGGGTGCAACTTTAAAATTGGTTTTTTTCGATTTACCGGTACAAATTATATTTTAGAAAATCATTGTTTTGGAACAATGTTTAGAACAACTAGAACAACCTAGAACAACCGCAAAAAAATTTTTTTTTCAAAAATGGGGTGCAACTTTAAAATTGGTTTTTTTCGATTTACCAGTACAAATTATATTTTAGAAAATCATCGTTTTGGAACAATGTTTAGAACAACTAGAACAACCCAGAACAACCGCAAAAATTTCGTTTTTCCAAAAATGGGGTGCAAAGTTTAATATTGGTTTTTTTCGATTTACCGGTACAAATTATATTTTAGAAAATCATTGTTTTGGAACAATGTAGAACAATCCTAGAACAATTCAGAACAATCTTCAAAAATATTTATTTCCAAAAATGGGGGGCTAACTTCGCACACCTAGTTTCTTAATGTTTCATTAACCTCCATATCAATCTCATAATTTTCCTCGATGAGTGCATCACCAATAACCTGTTCAATCATATCATCATCAGCTTTGTCATCGCAACAGGTCACATTTTGATCAATGTCAATAAGACCTTATATTTTATCTACGATTGTATTTAAAAGTACATCTTCCCCTATCGCACAGACCATTTCCCGACCACTGCCAAAGCCTGCTTTTATGAAACAGTTTTTAATAGTTTGTGAAGTTACATCTGACCATACCTTTTTAACCATATTTACTGCTTCCAACATATCTATTTTTTTGCAAAATCTTCTAATAAACATTCGAGGTGCAACAAATGTTTTGAAATTATAATTTTTCTGTAGTAACATGTAAATGTTCTGATTACGCCTTGATCTAAAGACTGAATTATCGATGTTGCATTTGGAGGTAAAAATAAAATTTTTATGTTTTTCAAAATAACATCGTCAGTAATTTTATGTCAGAATGTGTTTATTTTCTTCTCCAACACTAAAACAAGTTTTTTGTTTGTTTTTTTTTTTGGTCCATAAAAATCTTGTCATCCATGCTTTGTTAGTAGACGAATAATTTTCAGGGCCATTTTTGGCTTTGAAATCTCTGGGATTAGCAAACTTGCCAACACTATAAACATATTTCTCACTCCAAGTTGAGTTTGTAAAGGAAATAAGTGTCATGCGATCTTTAGATATTTTGCTTCCTGATGGCTTATCTGAGCTATTTGCTAGTGTTCCATCAGGCAGTGCCTTGTAGAAGAGTTTTGATTCGTCTGCATTGCAAATATCTGCTTTTTAATAATCTTCAATACGTGTGGGTAGTATATTCGCACTCCAATTGTTTGCTTAAACAATATTTGCTTTATTCTTTTCACTATGAAGACTCTTAAAATCAATGTTCTCTCTTTTTTCCATCGTTCTAGCCATATCCTGTAATTGGTACGAACTAAACATCCATCATACCAGCGAACTGTTTAGCCTTTTCCATTAATATGGACCCTGTTATGGTAGCCTTCTTTAATCTCGTTTCCTTAAACCATAGAAGTATAGAATCTCCGACATGTTTATTATTAGGAAAGGAAATTATTTAATTGTTTACAGCGGTTTTTCTATATTGCTTAATAAATTTTTTGTCGCTCTCTTCACAAACAAAATTCAGCTGATTGCTTTTATAGGCAAATCTTTCATAAAACGTTCTTGAATATTCTGCATTTATCAAACGGAAAATTTAAAAATTTGAACTTTGATATTGTGGAACAGCGAACGAGGCGACAACACTTATATGCATTTTGGTTCAGCCCGTAGTTGTGTGTTCTCTTCTACATATATAATTTAAGTCACATATTTTTGTCATTAAGCAGACATTTGTCGCCATATATTGTTGAAAGTTGTCACTTTTTTCAGTTAAGCGAAGTTATTATCGTATAACAGGCCACATTTGAGTACAAAAATTATTTCAGTTATTCGATTTTTTTAGTATAGCGGAGTTTCGCTAAACCGTAGTGAATTGAATGAAGTAAACATAAAATCAAACTGGGAATAAAGCTCAATTTCAGTAAGCCGATAGTTTTCAGTTAAGCGTGTTGCACTAAAGCGGAGTCGACTGTATTGTTCCTAGATGAATATACATATATACCTCGATGGATGACGATAGGCATACACTGCCCAAAAATATTGTTGTTACGTAAACATCTAGATTTTAACAAAAACGAATTTAATAGACTTCGCGATGTTACTTCGCCGAGAAAGATAGCAAGAAAAAAGACGACGCGGATGATATCGAGGAAGAAGAAGACGATGATATAGCGGAAGAAGATGAATTGGAGGATAGTGGCAGTACATGTTGTCACCGTCGAAGATGTAAAAAGAATGACATTGGCATCGAAACAATGAATCAAGATCTCGTGGACAACGCTTTGAGCCATTACGTCACACCTGAGATAGGAAAAATTTTAGCACGCTTCAGATTGTCAACAGATATTATTATTACCGATCCAGAAATATTATGAACATTAGATGTTGTCTACGACTATGCCGAAAGAGGCGTGAAATTCATAGACCACTATAGCAACGTGACGCCGAAAATCTGAAGAAATATCCATCGCATAATAAAAAAAAATAATTTGGTTCAAAAATCAAAAATCTGTAAACATTTTCCATTTGTAAAATCATATCGTGTTACGCTCAATAAAAACAAGAATTTATTATCATCAAAAAACGGGAAAAATGTTAACGAAAATATTATTTTGTGCACAATTTTTGATTTTGCTAATTTTTAAGTTCATTTTTATTGGAGATAGAGGTAAGCAGGTTTAAAAAAATTATGGGGAGAAGCAAAAGTGGGTCGATGCTTCAGTTGGCCCCCTAGGAGGCATCATAAGAGTGGTAGGCGCCGATTTTATAAATAATAAAAGATTTCTATGGGGATCACCTTATTTAGCTCTTAGTTTTGGTTTTTGGAAAAAAAGCAAATAGCGTTATAGCCCTTGTTTTAACTTATTGCCGTTTGCAGCCGCAATTCTTTTTACCATATTTTGACCTAAGGAAACACTTTTCAATGTAAAGCTCATATTTTATTATTATTTAGTAAGTATTATTTAAATAGTAATAAAATAATACTTCTACACTATGCGATATATATATATGGAACCCGCTCGAAACTGCCCCCGCGCGACTCGATCTTATTACAGGCGGAAAAGATGCAACTGGGAGGCAGGGCTCGCTTTCGATTTTTCTTCAATAAATCCTAAGCAGTTTGAAATTTTCCGTTGCCATCTTCGACCAGATTGATTCTCATTTCATAATTGTGTTTAATATGACTTTCAGAAAAAATTCACCAATACTTTATTAAATGGTGAACGTCAAAGCAACTCTGATTTGTACGTTTTTTTGAATGAGTGTTGCTGTCGGTTACGACTTTTGTGTTTGTCGTAGTCGTAGCAAATTAAAACATTTTGGGTGAATCTGTTTCATTTACTTGTTTTCATATCATTTTCGTATTTTTTAAATCATTAACGCATTTGTGATATTAAAATAATTAAATAAGTTTAAACCCTGATCGGCAAATGCAACAATTTTGCTTATACAATCAACCAGACATAAACCACGTCGCTGAACCCAAGTCTTTAGTAAAATATCGAATCTTCCTCACGGTTTACCAAGTTCCACTCTACTTGCTCAGTGCATAGATCGTTGCGCATAAAAAAAAGCTCTGAGTCTGAAGATGATAATTTTTACCAAAGAATCACATTTTCCGATGAAACTCATTTTCACCTCGCTACTTTAACAACGCAATTGGTTCATTTGGAGCTCGGAAAATCAACAATGGAATGAGATACTATAAAGAAAGTCGTGGATGCTATTTGAACGATGTGGTATGTCATTCATAAATGCTAACAACACTGTAGAATAAAGCGAAAACTTTTTCGAAAATGGCAAAGTTCTGACAACGGATTCTGGTAGAGGGGCTAACAAAAGGTTTACGCGTATTGAAGTTTTTAAAGTTTACATATTGTGGAAATTAAAGGGGGGGTCAAAGTTTCCCCCCTCTTATACATTCTTATGATGAATCAACATAAGATGCCATATGATATTTACATTTTAGGTATAGGGTGTGTTCAGCAAGTTTGTGTAAAATTGTACGAGAAATATTTTTGAGGACCATTTTAACCCTCTAGCTCCTCAAGATATGGTTATTTTATGTCCCTTTTGCGGATAAGGGGAAAAATACCCCTAAAATAGAGGCGTAGCTTTGAATACACCAAAGCTCAAAACTCAACTGGAATGTCAAAAATAACTCAAAACTGAAAATCCATTTAATTGTTAATTTCGTACTTATTTCGGGTTGGCGCTAACATTTTCAACAAAATTGTATTCTGGGGTATTGGTGTATATCGGAAAAATATTCTACATAAAATTTCACTATAAGTCACAAAACAAAAGAACTCTGCAGACTAATATCTATAAATAACAAATAAGAGAAAATATTTTAATTTATTCACACTGCGATAATTACTTTGGCTGAAAAGGCCCGTCGGCCTGCAACTAAAATCTACGAAGAAGCAAACTCGAAACAAAACTCAAAATCAGTCAGCCGACTACTGACTTAATTACCTGTTCCAATGGCATTACATGTGGGGCATTTCACGTGAAGTGGCAAGCATACTATTTCCGAAAAAAGAGTTACGTCTTTCAACAGCAAAGTAGAAGACACCTATGAGAGGTATATTCAACTGGACGTGGTGAGCTATGGACGCCCAAACATTGTTACAACGGGTTAATACTGTGGTCCAAAGGTAATTTAATTTTCCAATTTAGTTTATACCACGATAGTAATATTTTTTAATTTTCTCCGCCCATGCGCTGGCTAGACCTAGGTGAACATAACAACTACACTTGCTACGTATGTACGACACATTACATTTGAATAGGTATACGCGAAAGGATTTTGTGCATAAATCGGTACCATCAGCCTTGCTCCCAGCACCACATTCTGATGAACGTCCACGACCTGAGCTACACTGAACGGAAAAGCATCATCACCCCAACAACTTTTGTCATCGAAATTGAGCTAACGTAACGTTTCATTCCCGCTATGAAAATGTGTTCATCAACGGCAAATTGTTCGTTACTGTGGTAAAAGTATGGTTGTTGCTGCAATGAATTTGCTTCTTTATTGCAACGAATTTGTTGAATTTGTTTCACTCTTGCAATGAATAGGTATCTTTCTTGCAAGGAATTTGCTTCATTGCTGCAATGAATTTATTGTGGTAGTCGAGGGGTTGAGTGTTGCTGTGGTCGTCATATTCAAGTCCTGCAATTAAAAACTTATTATAATTTATTGTTAAGATTTATATTTAAGATATGGACATATCTATGTCTGCACTTACCATGAACATAAGCTCTACTACCCTATGCACTACTCCTTTAACATAGAACCACATCATTGTTCTGTTAAATCATGCAATTGTTGTTGTGTTGAGGGTTCTGATATTCAATGGTAGCGCCAAATCTCCCCGTAATTAAGCGAGTGATCGCTCTGTAAGCATATTCTTCAACTGCTCTTTTATTTATTTCAACCAAATTTGTTAAAACTTCGATTGGATTCATTACATTGTACTTTAAAGTGTTGGTTTTTATGTTCGTCTTACTTTAAACACATTGTTCATTTCACTTCTTCGTTTTCATTAACTTCGAATCCAAATACCAATCCAAAGAAACAAGCGCGACCGAATTATGGTTAAAACATTTTCTTACGATTTGTACCGTCACGCTCATACACACACACAAATGTTCAGTTACATATTTCGGGGTAGTTTTTCTGCTATCGATGCGTCACTTTATTTGCTGTCGTGCTGCTGCGTGCATTCTGTTTGTTTATCTATTTCATTTATAGATACACAATTTACACAAACACATAAATTCACACAATTTATTTTGCTGAATAAAATATTATTACTTTACTAAGCTGAACTAATTAGTCTATTTTAAAAAATTAATTTAAATTATTCCGGCGGGGAAATATGTCTACCACTCTCGGTAGACTCACGCTCACAAGTTCCTCTTGCTGGCATATTTTTTACGCTCACTCGTTTTTCGACTGCTTTTCACTCTTTATCTTCATAAAACTTAGTTTCATTGCAATAACGAAATTGTTTCGTCAAGTATAAATGTTGGCAAAACTCCAAAATAAATAAATAATAAAAATAATCAATAAAAAGTAAGATATACACCAAATATAAATAGTTTAAATCTCTCTTTCTACACAATTCAAATTAAATAAAATTGTTGCAGGACCGAAAAGTAAGTTCTTGCAGCAACGAAATGAAAAATAGTCAAAGAAATCATGTATGAAATTTTTCGTTGCAGCGACTACCAAATTGTCTGATATATGAAACTTTTCATTCTAGCAACGTAAAAACATTAACGAAAATGTTGCATCCATACGACGAAGCATTATTCTTTCAGTGTACATCCTGGAAGTCCTAGTCAACATCTTGTGTTGAAACAGAAGCCATTAGCAGTGGTTACTCAGGAAATGAAGCAGCCCTAAGACCACTATTAATGTCGCAAGAGTATTTCAATGCATTGGCACGGAAGCTAAGCCTGTCGAAAGAGAAATCAGAAATATTAGCTGCAGACTTGAAAAGTCTCCATCTGCTTGAACCTGTTGTTAATGTTACTTGTTTTCGTAAACGGCAAGACATTTTTCTGCCATACTTTTCGGTTAACGAATCCAACACGTTAGCTAATTGCAACGACATTGAAGGTTTAATGACGGAAATGAATACTTGCCGTATCTTTTGTAGATTCAGCCAAGAAAAGTCCAATTGCGTATGGAAGCGACATGAAGGAAAGTTATGATTCGATAAAAATGTATTTGATGCGGTAAAATATAAGGAGCACGAATGGCGGGTCTGTTGTGACTTAAAAGTTGTTAGCTTACTCTCGGGTATGCAGGTTGGATGCGTTAAATATGCATGCTTCGTATTCAAATGGGATAACAGATGGAAGTGAAACTAATACTTCAAAAATCAAAGGAGCCAAGAGCTGAAGGGACACTAGTCGAGCACTATATCCTTAATCCACCGCTGGTAACAACTGAAAAAATTATTTTATCACCATTGCATATAAACCTTGGTGGTGTAAAAACTTTGTTAAATCTTTGGATACTCATGGAGAGCCATTAAAATTCCTAAAGACATAAAGCAAAAATAAAAGAAGGTATGAATGCTTTAAACTTACTTACTTACTTATCATACTTACTTATCCTGTCACGAACAACCCCGAGGGGTCAGGGACCTTACAAAACGAAGATAACATATTTCGTCAACCAGTTCGATCTTTTGCCTTATCTCTCCAGTTGGCAATACCAAGTGTACGCAGGGATTCGTCAACCTGATCCTTCCAGTCTTGGTCTTCCTATTTTTCGTCTTCCTTCGAGATCGGGTTCGAAAACTCTTCATGCTGGTTCGTCTTCATCCATTCTACTGACATGGCCTAGCCAGCGCAATCGTGTTATTTTGATCCGCTTAACTATGTCAATGTCATGGTTCATGCGTCGCCGATACTCGCCGTTGTGCACTATAGGGCCATAAATTTTTCGGAGTATTTTTCTCTCGAAGACTCGTACAGATGTTTCGTCTGCTTGCGATAATACACAAGATTCTGCGCCATAATACAAGACAGGTTGTAGGAGGGTCTGGTATAATTTGACTTTTGTTACTCGAGAGAGTGCCTTTATATCTAAAGTGCTTGCCTAGCCCAAAATAACATCTATTCGTAAGCACAATTCTCCGCTTGATCTCAAGGCTGACGTTGTTGTCTTTGTTCACGGCAGATCCGAGGTATATAAATTCGTTTAACACCTCGAAATTATAACGGTTATCAACGTTCACGCTTTGGTCTAATCGCGTGGAGGCCCTGCTGGTTGAAACCAATAATTTTGTCTTGTCCTCATTTACCGTCAGACCAACTTTTCCTGTCTCCTTCTCAATTCTCGAAAACATCGCAGTAATTTCTCTAACTGTGCGCCCAATGATATCTATATCATCAGCATACGCGAGCAGCGAGCAGCTTTTCTCAGAATAATCTCTATTAAGATGTTAAAGAGATCGCATGATAGGGTGTCACCTTGTCTGAGGCCTCGCCTGGTTTAAAAGGTTCGGTAAGATCCTTACCAACTTTCACTGCGGATTTGGTGTTCGTCAGGGTCATCCTGCAAAGGCGTATGAGTTTTGTAGGAATACCAATCTCAGACATTGCTTCGTAGAGTTTGCCCCGTATCGGGCTATCGAAGGCCGCCTTATAATCGACAAATAGATGATAGGTGTTCGATTTATATTATAATCTGATCTATATTTGTATTTAGGTTCTCATTTGGAATTCTTCATTTCCTTACTGACTGGTTTTTAATTGATAATTTATCAGCTGTTTCTATTCACAATGACTACCACATCGAATATTATTAGAACTTCGGACACGCTTATACAATTTAATTCGGAAATTTGTGACAATTCCATGGCATAACCTTCAGCACATCTCCTTGAAGTTCACAAGGAAGAGCTCGGACAGATTTGGCAATTTGGCTGATGAAGAAACGAATCCCGACCTGGAAACAGTAAAAGCTAGATATCAAACAATATTTTATATTTTATATGAAATAAGTTGAGAAATGCAAGTTTTATTAAAGAAAGTGTGCCCGAAAGCGTTTACTACTATTTTGGGAGTATCTAAGGACCTATTACAATAAATTTGTAAAAACCATTTTACTACAATGGAACTCTCGAAAGAGAGAAGAGGCGGTGGTAGAAAATCTCTACGGTATTCTGGTCGTTTTAAATCGGTTAAGGCATACAGAAAGAGAATTAAAGCTATAGGATCACATTATGTGGGCGGAAGATCTACTATGCAATACTTGTCCCGCCACCATATAAAAAACTTCATGACATTTACAATAATAATATAGAAAATGTTCAAGTTAAATATGAATCTTTTCGACATATATTTAACAAAAACTTTAATTTAAATGTAAAAACGCCGGCTACAGATGTCTGCTCAAAGTGCATCCAGTTAAAGGAGGGTACTGCACTTGAGCACGAGCAAGCTAAGAAACAAGAAAAAATAGGGCAATTACGGATTCACTAGTTAAAGGCCAAATGGTTTTAAACTAACCTTAAAAGTCCTCAAGATAACGAAATTATACTATATTTCAATTGTCAAAAAAAATTAATATTACCTAAATTTTCCAGGGACTGAAAATAATTATTATTTTTTTTTTTTCAGACGAAAAGGTTACGCGAAATTCCCTTTATCTTTATTAGGTAATTTTTAACCATTATTGTGAGACATATATTATTTTGGTTACCGTAACCAATTCAAATGAGAAATTTTTTTTTTTTGGTTATGAATAATTGTTATCGTAACCAAAAAAATTTTTTGGTTACCGTAACCAATTCAAATGAGAAATTTCTTTTTTTGGTTATGAATAACTGTTATCGTAACCAAAAAAATTTTTTTGGTTACCTATAACCATTATCCAAAGAAAATTTTTTTTTTTGGTTATCGGCTAGTTAAAAATTTTTCCGTTGGTTAAAAATTGTTCCGTATTTTCTTCTTTGTTATCGTTAACTATTGAAATTAACTCTTTCCATAATCAAATCATTGCTTTTACTTTAACTTCAGCTTTTTTTATAAACTTGTTACAATTTATCATTATGTTTATTACTTACCACCATTATCAAATATTTGCTTTTATATTTAATATTATCGTTAAATTTGCATTCTCTGCTCTTTCTCTTTCTCTTTCTCTTTCTCACCTGATTGTACGGCATTGGCGTAGCTAGGGGGGTCCTGGAGTGGCTAAGCACCACCTGAATCGTAAAATTAATTAATAGCAACCGAATTTGTTGATTATTTTAAAACTCTGTGTAACCTTGATTGCAATTAGCTAACGGCTGAACATTTCGAAATAAAGAGTATATGGCACCCCTGAAATAGTGTCTACCTACGCCAATGTTGTACGGTAAATTCGGACTCAGAGAATTTAAATATATAAGCCGTTGTACAACAAATTCGGAAGGTAGTCTCGTTTTATGAGTCATAGCATAAAGTTGGCGTTGGAACAGTGCTACTAAATATTCCAATTCAAACGTGTTTCAATTAATTACATAACTGGCGGTGGTTCATGTACATTTATAAAGTGATCGTGAGTGATTATCGTATACTTTAGCTACGCGGAAAATTCAGATAACCTATTGTTCAAAATACAAATAATATGGGTAGAAAACGGAACATTATTATTCGAGATTTTTTCCATTATAATGAAAGGACAAGCGAATCGACTTGCAAGACCTGCACCATGATATTTGGAGGAAATCATGTGACGAATTTAAGGAGGCACATGATGGCTAAACACCAAGAAATTTATCTACAGTCCATTGCTGAATACGAAGTAGATGAGGATATGAGTGATTGTGATACAGAAGTCAAATTTTCAGTGAAATATTCAAAAAAACAAATAAATAATGCTTGCGTCGCATTAGTCACGCAGGAGTCCCAACCGCTATCGTTCTTCAGTTCAAATAGTTTTAAATATCTGACTAATCAAATATTTAAGGGTCTTAATATGACTCCCATTACATCACACAATATCATGGCAGCAGTAAATGAGGAAGAAATAAGACTCAAAAGACTCATCATGAAAAAATTAACTAGGAAAATAATATCACTCAAAATGGACAGTGCAACCCGACACGGCCGTTCAGTTTTAGGTATTAATGCACAAATAATGGAAAACGGGAAATTGGAAGTTTTTACATTATCCATGAGAGAGATTTGTGTGCCACAGACTGGTGTAAATCTTAAAGCAGAGGTTGAAAAAGTTTTGGGGGACTTTAATATAACTAAGAACCAAATTTATTCCATAACTACAGATAATGGTCGAAATATGCTAAAGGCGGTTGGTTTGCTTGCTTCGACTACATATGAAGAAAATAGTGATCGGAATGACTTTGAGGAATCATTATTTAACCTTGAAGACTTTGAAAATACTTTCAGTGCAGAAAATCGCAATATATTTTCTGTTAAATGTGCAGCTCACACATTGCAGTTAGTCGTGAAAGACTTTCTGGGCAAACCCAACATCACTTCAATTGTTGAAAAAGCGAGGCAAGTAGTAAAAACTTTAAGAACGCCAAAGTGCAGGTAAGTTTTCGACAATGAACAAATTTTTAAAATGTAAATTTTTAATTTAAAGCCCCAAACTCAGTCTTCGAATTGTTCTTTAAACAAGACTCTTAACTTTTTGATTGACTTATTGAATTAGTTCGGGTTTCAATTTAAATAATATCGTTATACATTTATATATTTTTATATGTATTTTCTTAGGCAAGTTCTGCAAATGCATAAGCTAGGCACACCTTCCTTAGATGTTCCAACGAGGTGGAACTCTACATTTACAATGCTAGATAAACTCTTAAAATTTAAGGAAATTTGCAATGAACATCTAAATCGACCTTTGTTAGATGAAGAATGGGATAAACTAAAAGACCTACTAGTTATTTTGAGCCCGCTAAACGAAACGACACTTAAATTGCAGTGTGAGCAGCTGGTTATGGGCGATTCTTACAAAGCTTGGTTTGAGCTGAAGGTAAAATTGGAATTGTTAGACACGGAGGCATCATCTTCTGTTTTGAACTGTATAGAAACGAGAGAGCCACACTTGCTTAACGCCGACGTCCTTAACGCAGCAATATTTTTAGATCCACGCTTTCGACGTTTGCTTACATCAAATAAAAAGGATGAAGCGAGAGGTCACCTGAAAAAGTTGGCAGTACAAGTTAATGAATTGAACCAGGTTTGTGGGCGCCCATACTAAACTTTGCTTTATACCTTCATTAATATTTTTGATCTATTTCAGATCGTTAGACATAATCCTCAAGCAACGCAGGGCCCTTCAGAATGTAATATGTTCATTGACGAAACGTCAAATACTAGCACTTCCTCTTTTGTTCGTCGGACTTTACGTAGCTTGGAAGTTGACTCGTCGTCAGAGGACGAAACGTCAAGCGTGCATAGAACACCACTGTTAATTCAAACCCTTGCCGAAATCGACACCTACCGGGAGGGAAGAGTTGATGTCGATGCCAACCTTTTGCAATACTGGGAGGAAAAAAAAAATACGTTCCCGTTTCTCAAACAACTGGCAGACATTGTTCATGCCGCTCCAGCAACTCAAGTTAGCGTCGAGCGAGCGTTTTCTGCATTGAGACTTGTACTAAGTGATCTTAGATGTAACCTTTCAGACGATTCATTGCGATCGCTTATGTTCGTAAAACTAAACACAAAACCTAGTTCTTTAATATAATGAAAATACTTTTCTATTGCGTGGTTCACTCAATCGTAATGAAATGAATTGCAGAATTAATTTGATTAATGTTTTTTTTTTTCGAAATATACATATGTATACGAATTGAATTAAAAAGAAATCGAAGTTAAAATATTTTGTATTTATAAAATAAAAGAAATAAATAGATATTTCTCACAAAACTGACCGTTTTTTAATTTTGCCAAAGATATTTAAATTGCTTGCCCTACGTACCTCTACCCCTTAGAAATGCATCCGTTACATCAGAAATACGATACATAAAGAGTGGAGAAAAATACAAGTTTCTTTTTAAAATTGAAATAAAATGTACATTGGATGCATTACCTTCTCGACAATAACGTGCGATTTTGCCGAGCCCCAGATGCGGCAATTTTGTTTGTTGACGTAGCCGCCGAGATAAAAATGCACCTCGTCAGAAAAGATGATTTTTCTCACAAAATCATTGTCCAATAAGATTTCAATATTTCCCAACGTTGTTCAGGCGTTAGGCGACGCATTTCGTGTTGCGGAGGTCTTTGGCCTACCCTTTATCTGGGTAGCGATAACCAAAAAAAAAAATTTTCTTTGGATAATGGTTATAGGTAACCAAAAAAGTTTTTTTGGTTACGATAACAGTTATTCATAACCAAAAAAAAATATTTCTCATTTGAATTGGTTACGGTAACCAAAAAAATTTTTTGGTTACGATAACAGTTATTCATAACCAAAAAAAAATATTTCTCATTTGAATTGGTTACGGTAACCAAAATAATATATATCTCACAATAACGGTTATTTGTAACCTTTATTTAAATTCGTTAATGTTAATGCTTAAATAAGATTTTTTCATCATTTCTCTTATAACTGTTACGTCCCTGAAATTTTCCGATCAAACCGCATACTTTAGCCGTCAGCTGTATGTATATGTCGGAGAATTGAATTTATTTTGAGTATAAAACTCCAAGCGTTGACTGTTATGTCAAGCTTGGGCAGAATCGACTGGCGCTACTGAGTATAAAAGGAGGAATTGAGAGGGCGAAGAGAACGGTTGCGAAGCAGTAGTGGCGAGCTCGAGACTGCCTCGTTGAATTAATAAAAACTAAATATTGAAAATATTTGAAAGTGATTTGAAGTTTCATTGAAAATAATTTGAAGTGGAAATAAATTTCCTGAAAATATTGAAAAGCATGGAAAATTATAATTCTGAAACGAATACTTCTACCGATTCGACATCAGAAGTGGGATTTACTCAAAACAGCCTACAAAATCCAAAGCAAGTTCCCGGCTCAGAAGAAGAAAAATGGGGAACAATGTTTGAGCAGCAAAATCGTAGCTTTTTAGCTCTTGTGGAAGCGCTCAAACCGTCCTCCTGCGTTGATACGTATTTGCCGGAATTCATCCCAGATGTTGGAAATGCTGACGCTCGCACCTGGTTGTCAATGGCGAACATGTACATCTCGGATCAGTTACCAAAACCATCCTTGATGAATATTCTTGGTCGAGCTCTGAAAAGACAAGCATCTATCTGGCTGGCTCAAGTATCCTATCCGGGAATTCAAGGATATTTTTTCGGCTCGCTTCGATTGTCCGGAGACCTCAGCTGCATTTTAAATCGGGTTGAACAGCAGCCGACCTAAAGACGGGGAATATTTATCCGCATATGCTGCCACTCTGATGACGTCTTTGATGGCTAGATGGAAGAATTTGTCTGTTGAAGAAATAGCTGTATCCGCAGTATTAGTCCATCTTTCTCAGTTTGAGCCAAGAGTACATCGCATGTCCTTTACTGCTGATATTGGTACAAGGAATCTCCTACAAAGAGAACTAAAGGCTATGTCGTTTTAACTGTGGCCAACAAGGACATAAGGCGGCACAATGCAGACCAAAAACAAGAGACTCGAATGCTTTGAAATGGATGGACACCAAGGATTTAAAAAACTTAAAGCCAGTAACATGTTTCAACTGTCGAGAGACTGGTCACTACGCATCAAGTTGCCCCAAGATTGGCCTCAAAAGGTTTGGCGAAAGCGATGAGATTGCTGCAAGGAACCGACAAGTGGAGCTATTTACTGTTGGTGTACCTGCTGGAACATTAAATCATTCTGGTGAGAAATTCGGGTTTGTTTTTGATTCAGGCTCCGAATGTTCACTCATTCAAGAGTTTATAAGTGATCAATTTCGGGGTAAACGTTGTTTTAACGTAGTGACAATGACAGGGATTGGACAAACGAGTGTTGATAGTACTTTTCAAATTTTATCGGTGATTGAAGTCGAGGGAATTGTTCTGGAAGTTTTGTTTCATGTTCTGCCAGATCCCTACTTGCATAATAAGATAATGAGTGAGCGAGAAATTCTTCATCAAGGTATTGCGGTACATATGGTGTCAGACAAGTTGTGTTTAAGTAGAGAGAACTTTGTTTTGACCTGTGAGACAACTACACCTTGGGATATAAATTTTGATTCAATTGACACAGCCAAATTTGATAGATACCTTAAATTCTTATAGGGAAAATTTTGTTACAACATTTCCTAAATCACATGCTAATGTGACACCGATGCAAATAGGCCTAAAAGATCCTTACAAAACGGTTTATAGACGCTGTGTTGTTCGACACAGAGTTAATGAATTTCTAGATTGTGGCACTATTCGTCCTAGTTCATCACCTTTTGCCAGTCTCATACTTCGTGTAAAGAAGAAAGATGGTGCTGAACGCATGTGTGTGGATTTTCGGGAATTAAATGATAATACCATTTCGGATAGGTTTCCGTTGCCTTTAATATCAGATCAAATTGATCGTTTATGGTTATAACTTTTTCACGAGCTTGAACATGGCTTCAGGATTCCATCATATACCTATTCATTCTGACTCGGTTAGGTACATAGCTTTTGTGACACCTGATGGTCAATATGAGTTTTTGACAATGCCATATGGACTTAGAAATGCACCATCGGGTTTTCAACGTGCGGTGGTGAATGCTTTATGTGATTTTGTTAATTCGTTTGTTGTTGTCTACATGGATGACATTTTAATTGTAGCTTCTAATGCTGAAGAAGCATTGGAAAGACTCCGTATTGTACTGCAGGTGCTGACCGGCAAGGGATTCACACTGAATTTGAAAAAATGTTCATTTCTTAAGCAGAAAGTACAATACCTCGGTTTTGAAGTAAGTGCTGGAAAGATAAAGCCAAACCCTGTGAAAATTGGGGCTTTGACTGCGTTGCCTCCACCCGAGACTGTTACTCAATTGCGCCAATTTATAGGACTTGCATACTACTTTAGAAAGTTTGTCCCTAAATTTTCTCAGATTATGGCCCCATTGTATTCTTTAACGTGTAGCAAGAGTAAAATTGCATAAAGCTTTAAGACAACAGATGATAACAGTTTTGACTTCTGAGCCTAAAAAAAATAAATAAATGGTTTCCCATTACATCCCATGAAGGGACCGGTGAGAACTTCTCACAATCACTGAGCTGTGCGCTTTCCAGTTTTCACTCATTGATTGATTGGGACCTACAGTTTCACACCGATTCCAAACGGTATTTTGAGAAGCTTTTTCATGGCTATATACTCGATAGTGTCCCCGTCACTATGCGAGGTGACCGCCGCCGAAAGAATTTTTTTTTTTTTGGAGGTGGTCAGAGCAGGGTTCGAACCCAGGATCTCATGTACAAGAGCCTCGCGCACTAACCATTGCACCACCGTCGGCCTGTATTGGTTATAGTTGATCCTTCATGCCCAATAGAACTTCATACGGATGCTAGTGCTATTGGATATGGTGCTGTTTTAATGCAGAAAAAAGATGCGAAGAGATAATGGTTGGGCGAGAAATTCTTCATCAAGGTATTGCGGTATATATGGCGTCAGACAAGTTGTGTTTAAGTAGAGAGAACTTTGTTTTGACCTGTGAGACAACTACACCTTGGGATATAAATTTTGATTCAATTGACACAGCCAAATTTGATAGATACCTTAAATTCTTATAGGGAAAATTTTGTTACAACATTTCCTAAATCACATGCTAATGTGACACCGATGCAAATAGGCCTAAAAGATCCTTACAAAACGGTTTATAGACGCTGTGTTGTTCGACACAGAGTTAATGAATTTCTAGATTGTGGCACTATTCGTCCTAGTTCATCACCTTTTGCCAGTCTCATACTTCGTGTAAAGAAGAAAGATGGTGCTGAACGCATGTGTGTGGATTTTCGGGAATTAAATGATAATACCATTTCGGATAGGTTTCCGTTGCCTTTAATATCAGATCAAATTGATCGTTTATGGTTATAACTTTTTCACGAGCTTGAACATGGCTTCAGGATTCCATCATATACCTATTCATTCTGACTCGGTTAGGTACATAGCTTTTGTGACACCTGATGGTCAATATGAGTTTTTGACAATGCCATATGGACTTAGAAATGCACCATCGGTTTTTCAACGTGCGGTGGTGAATGCTTTATGTGATTTTGTTAATTCGTTTGTTGTTGTCTACATGGATGACATTTTAATTGTAGCTTCTAATGCTGAAGAAGCATTGGAAAGACTCCGTATTGTACTGCAGGTGCTGACCGGCAAGGGATTCACACTGAATTTGAAAAAATGTTCATTTCTTAAGCAGAAAGTACAATACCTCGGTTTTGAAGTAAGTGCTGGAAAGATAAAGCCAAACCCTGTGAAAATTGGGGCTTTGACTGCGTTGCCTCCACCCGAGACTGTTACTCAATTGCGCCAATTTATAGGACTTGCATACTACTTTAGAAAGTTTGTCCCTAAATTTTCTCAGATTATGGCCCCATTGTATTCTTTAACGTGTAGCAAGAGTAAAATTGCATAAAGCTTTAAGACAACAGATGATAACAGTTTTGACTTCTGAGCCTAAAAAAAATAAATAAATGGTTTCCCATTACATCCCATGAAGGGACCGGTGAGAACTTCTCACAATCACTGAGCTGTGCGCTTTCCAGTTTTCACTCATTGATTGATTGGGACCTACAGTTTCACACCGATTCCAAACGGTATTTTGAGAAGCTTTTTCATGGCTATATACTCGATAGTGTCCCCGTCACTATGCGAGGTGACCGCCGCCGAAAGAATTTTTTTTTTTTTGGAGGTGGTCAGAGCAGGGTTCGAACCCAGGATCTCATGTACAAGAGCCTCGCGCACTAACCATTGCACCACCGTCGGCCTGTATTGGTTATAGTTGATCCTTCATGCCCAATAGAACTTCATACGGATGCTAGTGCTATTGGATATGGTGCTGTTTTAATGCAGAAAAAAGATGCGAAGAGTTTGTGGTTGCCTACTTTAGCAAGATAACTTCGGTCGCTGAATCTAAGTACCACTCTTACGAATTAGAAACCCTTGCTGTTGACAACGCGTTTAAGCATTCTCGTCACTATTTACACGGGCGTAGATTTGTTGTTGGTACTGACTGTAAATCCTTACAAGCTTCGCGTAAACAGCTTGATCTTACTCCTAGAGTGCATAGATGGTGGGCTTTCTTGCAGGCATTTGATTTTGAAGTTGTTTATAGAAAAGGGAACAGCATGTGTCATGCGGACTTCTTTTCAAGGAATCCACTGCCTTCATCTGATAGAGTGTATGATAAAGTTGAGCCCAAACACGTTAACATAGCCGAACTGTCTGATAATTGGCTTTTGGCAAAGCAACAGCGTGATGACGAAATTGTAAAAGAAAGGTAAACTTCATGATGATCTTATGACATCCGATCAGGAGTCCTTTATCGAAAAGAGAAACGTAACGGTAAGTCACTATGCTTGCCAATAGTTCCCAGATCTTTGAGATGGTCAATTATCAATAACACTCACGAGTCTCTGATGCATTTGGGCTATGAGAAAACTGTGGAGAAGGTCTACGAGAATTATTGGTTCGAGAACATGTCCAAATTTGTGGATAACTGCGTGACATGTAAGGTTTCCTAGTCTCACTCAGGGAAAATTCAAGCCGAGTTGTATTCTATTCCTAAGATTGCTATCCCTTGGCACACTTTACACATTGGCGCGACTGAAAAACTGAGTGGAAAAAGTGATAGAAAAGAGTACGTATTTGTATTGATTGACGCGTTAACCAAATACGTTCTCTTGCATCATACAATTAACATAGACACACTTAGTAGTATTGCGGCATTAAGACATGCTATATCTTTAATTGGTGCTCCAATAAGAGTTATTGCAGATCAAGGTCGTTGTGTCGCGAGCCGAGAGTTTAAAGAATTTTGTGGTACACACAATACTAATTTACATTTAATTGCAAAAGGTAGTTCTCGTGCTAACGGTCAAGTTGAGCGTGCAATGAGTACGTAAAAAAATATGCTCACGGCAGTTGAGACAAGTAATCGCACCTGACAGGATGCTCTTCCTGATGTTCAATTAGCCTTGAATTGTACTCAAAGTCGTGTTATCAAACATAGTTCGTTGGAATTGCTTATAGGTAAGGTAGCTAGACCTGTCGAAATGCTAGTGTCTGATGAAATTGAACCATTCGTAAACCTTGATGAAGTTCGGAATGAGGCCATTTGTAACATAGGAAAAAATGCATGTTATGATAAGATCAGGTTTGATAGTAATAAGTCTATATTGGACAATTTTGTTGTAGGTGACTTGGTGTTACTACAAAACGAGGAGCGCAATCAAACAAAGCTGGATCGAAAATACAAGGGTCCATTTAAAGTGATGGAAGTTTTGGATGGTGACCGATATGTAGTTAAGTCCTTAAGTTGTAATCGAATGTATAACTATGCTCGCGATCGTATAAGGCGAATGCCAGAAGGTTATGTCCCTGTTGATATTGACGATAATATTGATGAAATTAGTTGAGTTTTCTGTTAATAATGTATGATTAATGTAAAATAAAAATATGAAAATATAATACGCATTGTTGTGGTTTATGGTGATTGCATTGCTGGATAGAAGCAATGGTGTGAGTTGGAGATTAATATCACCGGATGGAGGTGGTATTAATTGTTTGTGCCGGATGGAGGCGTTGTAGTATCACTGGATGGAAGTGATGGTTCAATTCAATAACCAGATAGAGGTTGCTGTTTGGGTAATGTCACAGGAGAGAAGTGATAATGGTTTTACAAGTAATTGGAGAGAAATTACTGAAGCCATCAATGTGTATTACATTTGAAATAAATTCAATGTTGTGTAGTGCGGTATCGTATGTTACATGGCAGATGGCATTTAGATGGGCGAGAGTCCAATACGATGGTATGGTGCGTATGGTTAGAGACGACTGTGGTTGATTTGTTTTATGGGATATAAAACTGTGATAGATGTTAAGAATGTGGTTAGATCGTACAATTTTCTGTTATTAACTAAAGGTTTATTCTGGTCAGAATTGACCGAGTGGTTAAGCAAGATACTTCTTGGAGTTCTGTTTCTCATTCCAGATGGATTGCACGAGGACATGCAAAACGTCAGGATGGCCGTGTCGGAGTATTGAATGTATTTTGAGTATAAAACGGCAAGCGTTGACTGTTATGTCAAGTTTGGGCAGAATCGACTGGCGCTACTGAGTATAAAAGGAGGAATTGAGAAGTCGAAGAGAACGGTTGCGAAGCAGTAGTGGCGAGCTCGAGACTGCCTCGTTGAATTAATAAAAAATAAATATTGAAAATATTTGAAAGTGATTTGAAGTTTCATTGAAAATAATTTGAAGTGGAAATAAATTTCCTGAAATATTGAAAAGCATGGAAAATTATAATTCTGAAACGAATACTTCTACCGATTCGACATATATAATTTTATCAAGGTCCTTCCAATGGGCCGCAAAATATTTCAAATACATTTCATCGTCTGTTGAATACAACTTTTGAAGGCTCTGGCGGGCAAAATAACAATTCAATAGTATTGGGAATGCTCGCCTATTGATTAAAAACTAACGACCTTATTCATAAACAACAATAAATTACGTCTAAAACATTAATCAGTTTTTACAGACTTTAATATTTAGTGAAGGTTTCGATAGTACCGCATTCATAATGAGTCTTTTATCTAGGGAACAGATAATTGTCTGACATCCCTGTTTTATGTATTCTCACAGTGCTTGTGATGTGAAATAACCGATGGATGGATGGATGACACCGGATAACGGGTTGTTGCTTCACTGTTTTGATTTTACATACATGACATATAAACAAGAGTTCGTTTTTGTTAAAAATTTGTATAATTAGACCGAATCTATTTGGTAGCTCACTAAAATAATGTAACCTTGTAAACGCTGTAAATATATGCCACTTGCTTATATCGCCTAAATATTTGTGCATTACGCGCGAGAAATGTTAACAAATTAATTTTTTCTGAATAATTTCTGATAAAATAGACTCAAAGACATTCAACACAAATGACAACCTTAGGGAACTCCTTTTTAGGTTATGAATACAATTTTTGTGATTTACCTTTGTAAACCTTTAACAAACCTACGACTATTTTTGATGAATAAAGCCGTAAGGCTCCAAATAATATAAAAAATATTACAATAATATTCCCCTTGTAGGGCATTTATTTTTGTCTACCGACCGTATTTTTGGAAATTTCGAACGGGTAACTCGGTCTTAAAAAGTGATCACAGAACCAGAAACCTATTTTGATATTTTCGATATTAAGTCAGAGACTTAAATTATTTACATTTAACATTTATATGTAGTACCGATTCAAAACTCGTTATGTTAGTTTTATACAACTGCATAAGTGCCTATGTTAAAAATAGATTTGAAAAGCTGGTTATGTCTGAAATAAAAATACAAAGTAAAAGATTTGTATTAAAGTGTGTTTTTATATATTACAGGAAAGAAACTCCCTGTGACAATACATTTCAATCATATGTAGTAGTATAAATTTCCATAGCCCCATTTCAGGACTAGAAGGTTTAATCGATTTTCTAAAAATTTCGTTCTTTCGTAAAATGGTAACTTTTGACAGTGACCTGTCTCTTAATTATAAGAAATGTAAAGTTATTCATAAAGTATTTAAAGTTCTGCCTTGCTGCATGTTAATCGCGATAATATTAAATATTTATTTATACAATAAGATTACATAGCATTTTGTATCTAATAAAATAATACTTGTGATCTATACTATTGAAATCTAAAACTGATTCATTTAAGTAAATTGTTTATGGCTCAAGGAGCAAAGTTTACATTACAGTATTACATTAAAATGGTGCCGAAACCAGGGAATGGTGAGTAGACATTGCAAGGGGGCTACTCATATGTGAATAGTGTAGCAACCATAAGCGAGTGTATGGCGACAAAACTGGCACCTGTGCCAAAACTATCAAAAGTATTTAAACTTCATGGGGAACATCAGCACATTCACCATACACATCTACCTGACCTCTTCCTGACCCACATTCACACAATTGTTCACGGTCGTATATGTAAAAAATCCTACTTTCTCCAAACAAAAAAACAGTTTCATTTAAATAATAAAACGCGAGGAGAGGCTAAAGAAGTGGTTCAGAAAGTTCCTCTCACAAGCGACGTATTCGACGTCGCTTGGAAGGCTTTAAATATCCGCTTCGCGACTTCATATCAATACGCAGCAAAAGACAGTTTTCAACATAGAAAATACATGTACGAAGGGCTTGTGATTCAAATAATCCGGAGCAGTGCAAGCTATGTCCGAACCAGAAGCACACGATCACACTCTGCCCAAAATTTTTTTGGAGTATGTTACTCTGATAGGCTATCTTGTATTAAAGGATACAAACTTTGCCATAATTGTATCTCAATAAGACATTCAATAGAGGAATTCAAGAGTTCCTTTAACTGTTTGAAATGTCAAGGTAGACACAAAACTCTGCTTCACATTCACAAATGTGCATTCAACTCCCATTTCTAATAATGACGTATTATCTTCTAACTCTTACCAATACCAAGCTTTTACAGCGACAGACTCAAAATTAGTGCTTCTGGTCACAGCTATTGTCTATATAGTTCACAATGGAGATGTCTCTGTTCAATACATATTGAAACATATTGGCTCTCATTTAACAATTCGTTCCTCCAATATTGTAATTCTAAAACTAACGGCTTCATGGCTAACATTTTGTGCAAATCCGGAACTTTATGCCGAACTTCCTAATTTACAACTGGCAGATCCAAATTTTGTTGATATGTTGGTTCCTTAATTGGGGCAGATTTGATTTCAAAGGTCGTCCTAAATGATATGAACAAAGAGATTTATAGCTCTCTAATGGCACAAAAGATTGTTTTCTTGTGCATTTTGTCTGGCCCTATTCAATCGGAATCCGTCTCACCCTTTTGGACAAGTCTCATACTGTCATAAAGTTCCGTTAGATACTAAAATATATAAATTTTGGAAGATGGATGATTTTCTTAAGAAAGCTCATGTCAGAATCTGATAATTATTGCGTGGAAATATTTAAACTGAATACTAAGGTGATTCTACTGTAAGATATATTGTAATCCTGCCAATCCAAATTTAGAAAAAGAGTCTAGACCATGGTACAATAATATCAACATGGTAATAACAGCATGCGTTGTTATAAATGTAGGCAGCAACAACAGACATTTTGTTGTCAAAGTAAAAAATAAGGGCCTCTGTAACATATTTTCCCAAACTTATTCTATAGGAACTATGTATATGTTTGGAACACACTTCAAACATTCATTTGTTTGCAAGTCCCAAACTTACTTGTATTTAAATGCCAACAGTATCATGTTTAATGACAAATATGTATGCTTTCTTCATCCCAAACATCCGTATACTTACGTGGATGCATTCGCGTGTTTCCCCAAAACCTATGTACATATACTTACGTGGAAACATATGCGAATTTCCCCCCAAATATAATAACATTTAGAAACGAATTATTCTTCGATTTCAATATTTTATATGTAGTATTTATTATAAATTTATAAGTAATTTACAAAAAATTAATAGATTTAAAAAGGCCCTTTTTTCATTTATTTGTATTGAATGTATTATTTGTTTTTTTTTCATGAAATGAGAACCGCTGCTCTTTTGCCTCTCCTTTCTTTGTTGTCTGACACGTTTTTGTTTTCAGTACCTCGTTTCTGTAGTTCTCGAATCGAAAAAGTTTTCACATTAAGCATGAATCAAAAAATTCCATAGTTTCTCGATTTATGATGAAGTTTTGATTGGAATATTCGAAGAAAGCTGTCAAGTAAGTAAAAAATATAAACAAACAAAATAAACTAGTGCGAAAAAGAACAACAAAAAGAAGTATAGACATGTGTTCAACTGCATTTTATTTTTGATTTCTTGATTTTGCTGTAATATTTTGGAAAAATTAATTGAAATACATAACAGAAAAGATATAGTTCTTATCTTCTCCAAGTTTTAATTTCTTAAAAAACCTTTTTGTAGAATCAATAATTTGTGAGTATTTTTGACGTTTCACATTTTAACTTTTTCGACTCACTACTCTTTAGAAACAGATTTTCTCGCATTTTTCCAATAAGAATGAAAAAAGCAGTACGTCACAGAAAGTTTTCGCAAAACAAACGTTGTAGAAACAGTCACATGTGAGAATCGATTTTTAATACCGATTCCTAGCGGTTTTGTTTCAATTCACATGTTTCATGAGAAAACTTTTTCGATTCGAGAACTATGCGTTGGTCATCACTATGCATTGGTAATAGAGTGTCCAAAAAACCGACATTTTTTGGAAACCGGTTTTCGGTTTGTTCGAAAAATCAATTTTTCAAGAAACCGGTTTTCGGCTTTTTATTTTGCCAAAAACCGGTGGAACGTGTTTTTTCTTTTAAATTAAATTACACATGTAGAATTTACAATACATTTGTTTAACGACAATTTCTGTACTTATTCGTGTTGAAAACTCAAAATATCACAAATGTATTTACTTAATTACGTTTTAATTTTAAATAAAAACTATATATTTAAAATTAAAATGTTCGAGCGTTAGGTGTATTTTAAATTATTTTATTCGTCAGTAGTTCGCTAACCATTGGGTAGCATCGTCGGGAATATAAACACAATTATTAATTCAAAATTAATTGTAAAATATAATAATGAAATTAAAATGAAATTTTTAATTAATAATTGAGCTTATTTTCCTGACGACGCTACCCAATGGGTAACGAAATATTGAAGAAAAAAATAATTTAAAATAGACCTAACGCTCGAACATTTTGATTTTAAATAAATACGAAAGGTAGAATAAATCATCACATTTTAAAAATATATATCATATTCCAATTTGGAATGCGTGTTTAATATAAAATTTAAAAGTTTTATTCAAATTCGCATTAAACTGATTTAAAATCGAAAATCATTTTAAAATTGGAAAAAGATTCTCTTGTCTGAAAATCTTATTCAGTTTAAAATATTTAGTTATCAAAAAATTTTAATTTTGAAATTTAATATAAAAAAAAAATGTTTAAAAAGTTTAATTAATTTTTTAATTTTTAATTAATTCTAATTCAAATCATAAATTCAAAAAAATGTTTGGATATGTCATTTAGATCATATTTCAAAATGGAAATTATGGTTCTTAATTCCAAAATTCCACTAAAATTCAAAAGTCATAGCATTTATGGTTAATTTTTTTTAAGATACTAACGCAAATTAAGTAAAATCCGATTAACCGAAATCTAATAACCGGTTTGTTCGAAAATTAAATTTTTAAAAAATCATTAATCGGTTAATAGCAAAAAACCGGTTAATCGATTTCCCCGGTGTTTCAGTTTCGATTTTGGACACTCTAGTGTCTTCTTTACATACTGCCATTCAAATACAAACTCAGCTCATTTCCCCTCTTAGTTCGACTAGATTCTCTTTGAGAAAGTGGACCTCTAATTGAAAGGAGTTCTTTCGTTTGATTCCAAAAGAATATTTTAATGCAGAGTTCCTCGATTTTAATGATCCCAGTGTGGCTAAAACATTATGCACATGGAACACAAAACTCGATAGCTTCCATTTTCAGGCATAATTTAGTGAATTTCCTGTTATTCCTTCAAAGAGATAAGAACTTTCTGAGATCTCGAAACTGTATGATCCTGCCGGGTGGCTCTACCCATACCTGCCATTTGGCGAATTTATTGAAGAGAGATTTATGGGCCGGTACGGTTAGTTGGGATGATAAATAACCAAGCAGTTTATTAGAGAGTTTGAGAATATTCGTGGAACATTACTCTCACTATGGACAAATTAAAATCCTTTGTTGGTTTGGTTATTCTCCAGAATGCGACATTCATCTCGAGGGATTCTGCGATGCTTCCGAGCAAGAATACGCAGGGGAAATTTTTGTGGGCATCGCAACCCCAAGAGGCTGCGTTACATCTTTCCTTCACGGGATCCATTCTCTAGTCGCAGCGTATTCCTAGGTAAAATAAAAAGGCTAAAAAACTTAGAATACAAAATACATAAAGGTCAAATTTAACACACCATTTCACACAAACAGGTACAAAATTAGAGTTATTTGACTAATAATGTTTTAGTAACTTCATTAAAATTAAATGGTTTATGGTCGGGTCCAGGCAAAAGAAAGTACTCTACAGCAGCGGTCGGCAAAGTGCTGGTCCGCGGACCACTGGAGGTACGAGAGGGCTTAGCCGCTGCACTTAATTATTGTTACGATTTTTACCATAATAAGTATCCGTCAACCGCACCATAGGGCTTACTTCTCAATCGTACTAACAGTTAAGTAAGAATTTTTGAATGACTGACTTCAGCTTGTTATTCGTTCTTTGTACAAAAAAAAAAAATAGATATGCATAGACTGCGCCGTAAATATAACTGCACATCTTTTAGGAATTATTGCAAAGGTGACAAATGTTTTTAACGCAGACAATTTATCTACACACTGTATTATATGTCGAGATTAACTTGCAACGAAAAAACTGTTCCCAGAACTACACGAAGTTATTACCTAATGTCATTAATATTATAAAAGAAATTGGATACAATGCGCTCAATTTTCGACTATTTCAGGCACTTTGTGAACAAATGGAGAAATGGGAAGAAATGTGAAAAACGTATACTCATATTTTTCGTCATGCTTTTTGAAACTTTGTATACACTCGGAGATAAAGTGAAGTCTGGCCGAACTCGTAGCGTACGTACGCCACAAAATATTACTGCAGTGGAAGACAGTAATAAATGGGCAGCAGTAAGTCGCCTATATATTTTTCATTGACTAAAAAAATATTTTCTAAAGGCTATTTAAAAGGAGTTACGGATGCGCAAAAATCTGCTGAATACATGGAGGTAAAAAAATGGAGAAACATTTTCCTGTCTGAAGAAGGCGACACCGGTATGTTATTAAAATTTTTTTATTTTGACATATTTCCCGTAATTCATTGCGAAATGGGGCATTCCATTGTGGCTGGTGGCACTTTTGACTACAGAATTTGACCAACTATGCGTTTTAACTTCGTCATCATAACTTATAAAATAGTAAAATATAAAGTTAAGGTAAGTGACCAATTTATAAAACTACTTTTTAACAAACTTAAAAAAGTTGTTCACTTCTGAACTATTATTATTTAAATGACTGTGACTAGTGGGACACTAAAAAATCCCCTTCTTTGACTACTGTGTACACAGAAATGGAGTTTAGACAAACCAAATATTTTTCATGTGGGACTTTTATATGATACAAAATATATATCCTACGCTTTAGTTTTCATTATAAATCAGACCTATACCGTTCGTAGAAATGATTTAAAAGAAATAATGAAATCGTGACTGGTGGGACACGTCTTTGTGACTGGAGGGACAAGTACAAAATACGTAAAATTGGAGTTCACGAAAATCAGTTTTATTATTGTTTTGAAGTTTTGTTTTTATAATATTTAGTAGAAAACATAAAAGACAGTAAACAAAAATTAACAAAATGGAAAAGTTACTCTAGTTATCAATAAAAATAAAATAAATCTCTTTCTTATTATTCACTGTCATTGGAGTACACATCAGAATAAATTAATTTTTGTTCTTGAATTCAAAAGACCTTTTTGGATTGACAATATGTTGCAGTAAGTGAGTACACGATGCATTTGTTTCCTTGAGACTGAAAATGATGGTGTCTCTGTATGTTTGGAAGTGGTTTAATGTGTTTCCATCTTTCGCGAAGTTGCTCCTGATGTTCTTGATTAACTTCTTTTAATAGTAAATATTTGTAACAGTCCCAGCTGTTATGAATTACTGCTTTTCTTGACATGTTAGCATACCAAATGGCTCTCTTTGCTGTGGCTTATTATATGCCATCAACTGCTCCCTTACCATGGCCGGAAGCAAAAACAAATCCAGCTAATAAAGGGTTTTTCAATAAGAGCGCTACAAAGGTTTATATAAATAAAACAAAACCGGTTTTAGATACCAATGAAATTCTTTATTCCTGTGCAAGTACGTTCGATGCCATTATGTATGGAACTCGATTTCTTTTGAATGGCCACCACGGGCACGCTTGAAGAAGTCCAGACGCTGAACCCAATTTTCGACAGTTTTCTAGCATAAATCGGCCGATACTGCTGCAATTTCACGTTCGATATTCGTACGAAGTTCATCAATCGTCGCTGGCTTGTTGGCATAGACCATTGACTTGACGTTGCCCCACAGGAAATAATCTAACGGCGTCAAATCGCACGACCGAGGCGGCCAATCGACTGGGCCATTTCGTGAGATAACACGTTCACCAAACTTGGTTTCCAATCAATTGATTGTGGGATTCGCTGTGTAGCTTGTGGCGCCGTCCTGTTGGAACCACATGTCCTCCAAGTCCATATTATCCAATTGGGGCCAAAAATATTCGGTTATCATTGAACGGTAGCGATTCGCATTCACAGTAATGTGCCGGACTTGATCATCACGGAAGAAGTACAGCCCAATGACGCCGCTGGCCCATAAACCGCACCAAACCGTAATTTTTTCGGGATGCAATGATGACTCATGGATTACGTGTGGATTGCTGTCTGACCAATAACGCATATGTTGCTTATTGACGAAGCCATTTCCGATGATTTTCCGCTCCTAAAGTTGAGGCCACTGACTCCAAATTTCGGTAGTAAATTTTAATAATTTCGACTCGTTGTTGGCTCGTATATCTTTCCATGGTGAAATGGCAAAGCTTACTGAAGAGAAAATATGGCGTCGTTTGCTGTCCCTATCGATTTAATTTTGTAGCGTCTCTGTTGAAAAACCCTTTATTAACACCCCAGTCCGATCCAGAGAAACATAGAGTCGACAACGTAAATCGGTTTTTGTACTGTGCAGCACATCCGTCGGAGCAAATAATAACTTTTTTTAGATTTGGAAACCGGGTTTTCAAATCATAGATAATTCTTTTTATGAACAACCACACAGCATACTTATCTTGAGATAATTCGTTGCTAACAACTACAAATGAATGTTTCTTTTGACCTTGGTCAGCCCATGCATATGCCGTAAATAGTGTCACTAGCGCATGGTTCCAGTGGGCAGATTGAATTTCATTCTGGTTCAAGATCGAGAAATTTTCGGCAAAGTTTAATTTGAAGTACTACTTGTTCCTGAGTACTTTGTTTTACTATAGATTCGAAGAATTTAGATTGCTCATTTTTAGCAAAAACGTGGGACTTGAACTTGGGTGTTTTGGTATCGAGTTCTTTTAAAAGATGTTTTATAGTTCTAGTGCGAGTTCTAATTTGACATCTTTTTTCGACTGATTGCGACTGTTTCCATGTCACTGCAAAAGTCGTATCAAATGCTAAAGGAAGAATATCTGAAAAGTCGAAACAGTTCAAACATTCACCAGTCATACACTTTTCGTTAGAGATATCACAAGTAATTTGTTTCAGAAATTCTGTTGAAGAACCGGGTATTATTGGCACAACTTTGCTTGAAGCCGCTAGCAGAAAGTTATAGTTTGCGTGATCAACACAAATATGTACAAACATTATGTGGCATTTCGTTCAAGGGTATCACACGTGTATAGGCCTGAATTCAAAAAATTTGCTCTTACCGACATTTATTTCAGGGTTATCATTCACGAATAATGAATAAGCTTCAGTGATTGACATCATCATGTGCCTCTTTGCTACGTGAGTACGCTTACCTGTTGTAATATTGTTTATGGACATTGTGTCTTTTCTACACAACCGTTTGTGGCATTAGGTCGTTTATCATGTGCAATAAAACAGCGTACTTTTTAGAGGGACTCTGTGGAAGAGCTTTATTAGTCTTTACAACTGCTTTTTTCAATGTATTGAAGCATTTGTACGACCCTAGGTTTGAACTGTTTTGTTTCTGTACCCCAGCTAATTTCTTATTTTCTCTTTGTTTCTTTTTCGCAATTTCTCTTTTTCTCTTAGAGATTCTTTTTTGTTTTAATTTTTCTCATATTCATGCCTATTTTTCTCCCTCCGTTTCTTATCCCACTTCTTTTGTTTTTCTTGTGCTATCTTCCATTTTTCTATATCCTCATTCATCTTCTCTCGAGATTTTCTCTTCGTCTCTGCAGTATTCATCTTTATACACGCAAAGTTTACAACTAGCAACAAAATATAAAAAATAAAAATAGAAAACGAAGCTACTATTAAGCGGTCCCCCAGACCTGTGGATAACTTCCAAACAAAATTCCATCATATGTCCGTGTAAGCCAGTCAAATGTGACTGGTGGGACACATATAAAACCAGTCTCGGTATTATAATAAATATAAACATTTCAACTACGCAAACGTGTTCAAATAGTAATCGGCATAATTATTCTTACTTCTAGGAAAAAACTTAATTCATTAACTCATATTTGTAGACGGGAAAACAACTTGTATACTTTTTACCGTGACTGGTGGGACATACGACAAGCATTTGTTAAAAGAAGAAATACGCAAAATCTAAAATACCTTTTCAATTTATTTTTATGCAGCTATTTAGTTTTGCTCACGCTTTCGTTAAAACACACTCGCCCAACTGTCAAAAACTGTAAAAACTACCAAAAACAGTGTTGCAGGTATAACCAAAATTTGGGCCTCAAATAACTTTCTATGAAATCGAAGTTTTCGGAAGGAAAAATTACTATTCTCTTTATTGTTTAAAAAAAAAATCAACAGATTATTGAAACATAAACCGTTACTTATAACTTATTATTGAATTACCAATAATCCATTGAAATTTAAAATTTATGATGTTTTCCTCTTTTCCGTGGAATGCCCCAAATCTCATTACGCAACCTTTGTGTCCCATATTGTAACAGACATAAATCTGATTGATGGTAAATAACACAAAATGCTGAAAATCGACAAGAAACCCCATGCAAATTATTTTAGTTATTGACACATTTCAGTTGACGGTCAGTAGCCTACAACGTAAGCCACTAAATATTAAGTTTAACAAACTTCGAAACGTTCGTCCGGCAATATTATTTCAAATCCTACTAGCGACTAAAAGAAATATAATTTATAAGCAATATTATAATTTACTGTTTTCAACTGTATAGAGTAGGCACAAATTACTATGTATGAACCGGATGGAAACATATGTTTTCTTTGTTGCAAAGCGACCTCTGAACTAAACAGGTTGTGAACGGCCCCAACAGGTAGGGAGGAAAATTGTAAATCAGCGTTTAAGGAATATTTCACAGACATACCTCAAAGCCTTGCATCTTAATCCTCTTATTATTGCAACCTTCCGGCAAAGATGCATCATTCCACTTTACGATTTTGTACAGACAAACGTGAATAATTTATCAAAAGGTCTTACTCCTAACCTGAAGCGAAGTTTAGATGTCATTGTAATTGTTTCTATTCATCACGATAACTGCCAGACATCTTTTGATACAAATAAAAGCTATTTTACTTGTTAAGTGCCTTTGTTTTTGATTCATTTTAAAGTGGGAAACATAAGTGACATACATACGTATATATCAGTTGTGCCACATTGAATTTTTCCAGAGTATATACATACAACAGGGGTGGACTCAGTTAAGCGCAATAGCACAATTACAAAACCGAAATAAATTAATTATAATCTTACACATACATGTATTAAAAAAGGCATTGAAAGATACTGAAATTTGGAAATCGATATTGGCCAATGTTAACGACTAAACAAAACAAATTTACATTGCACTAGTCAAAAAATTGACAGTTTTATTTAAACTAAATTTAGGAACACCCCTTCTTCTTAACTCAAATAATTATGGCTGCTTCTTAGACTTATAATTTACTACTCGTCATCCATAATATATACTTAAAGGCACCTACTCCAGATGTAGAGATGTTGGTCGTTTATTACTTTTTTTTGCAAGGATTTAGTAGCTTTAGAGCGTAAAGGAACTATTTATCCTTAAATACATCAAGTCAGTTGGTGCTTTATAATTTTATACTCACTCAATGGGACCTGTAGTTTTACACTGGTTCCGAACAGATTTTGAGACACTTTTTGATGCCAAACTACTCAATAGAGTCGCCGCACATAGGAGTATTGGACTAAAAAATCTAGTCAAAATGATTTATTGGTTTTTTCTTCATTGCTATAAAGTGAAAAACGTTAAAAAAATAAGTTTCAAGTATATATTTATGCATATATATTAAATACATTGAAAAAAAAATATATCTATTTCGAGTATAAAAAAAATAAAAACAGGTTAGAATTACATACTAACGGAATCATTATTTTCAATTCCATCTTCATTTTCTTCATCGGAGCTATATTGTGCATTTGAAATCAAAATTTCCATTGCCTCCTTTGAGAAGGGCTTGATTCCTTTTGCACGTTTATTCCTGATACAACTTATTAAGGGATCAGATGTGTAGTTCAATAAGGCTTGAAGGTCAACTTCAAAACTTGTTTCCGTAACTTAAATCGATTGTTCTTTCGGGTAATACTCCTTTTTGGCCTTTCGAATGACAGAGTAACAAGGGTAAACATCTTTCCTTTCGCATTGGATCAGTTCCCATTGTCTTCGTTTGAAGTCACCTTCTACGAACAATGCCAGTGCTTCTTGTGGCGTGTATTTCTTTGTCATCCGATCCTTCTTTGTTGATGAAATCATTTTCCGAATTTTGGTAGCCCTTGTGTGAGTTGCCGTGATCTCTATAACAATTTTCGGAGTATCAGTATCCCCGGAAGTGCCGTGACTTGCACGTGCAGCGAAGGTTAATTCTTCAACATGTACCTGGTCCCGTAAATTTTTTGTTCTTCTCCGTTTACTCCTTTCACTTAATTCTTGGAATTGTTTTTTAGGTCTTCCCGGTTTATGAGACCACGTAGGCAGCTCAATTGTTGCTCTGAGCCAAGAATCTGAGAGAACGCCCATGGGCGTTATGTCACACCTAAAATGGATATAAAGCCCATGGGCGTTATGTCGCACCTAAAATGGACATAAAGCCCTTTGTGTCACACCGGTCATGGACTTTATGTCCATCTTAGGTGTGACATAACGTCCACGGACTTTATGGCCTTTTACGGAGTTTCGCCGCAAGGCTGTGGACGTTATTTCGCACCTAGAATGGTCATAACGCCCACGGGCTTTATGTCACACCGATCATGGGCTTTATGCCCATTTTAGGTGTGACATAACGCCCATGGGCGTTATGACGCGTCACCTAAAATTTGATTAATTTATTATCATGAGGTTATAAAATAGCTAATACAAAAAAAAGAAAGGGTATTTCAATCACAGTTCAACTCAATTGTGCAGTTTAACACAGACAATCAAAATGTCAATACTTTAAACTGAAGTATTGAATTGTACGTGTGTGGCAGGCCTTATTTGAGGAACTAGTTGTAGATCGTGAATGCAAATTTCCTGACTCGTTCATTTCTTGGGAAAACGGGAAAAATAATTAAATTTCCCCTGATTTTCCCGGAACGACTATCAATCTAAAGTATGTTATGTTAAGAAAATTATATTATGGCTGTCCGGTATTTTCAAGATGTTCTAGTGTTCCTAGTTTTTATCAGTTGGGTTTCTTGTTACCTTGGATCTGCCGTGAACAGGGACAACAACGTCAGCCTGGAGATGAGTAGGAAAATTGTGCTTGCAAATAGATGATGTTTTGGGCTCAGCAAGCAGTTTGGAAACAAAGTCCTCTCTCGATGACAAAAGTCCAGCTATATCAGGCTCCAAAACTTTGGTTTTATCGCAAGCGGATGAAAAACACCTGGGAGTTTTCGAGAGAAAAATTATCCGTAAAATATATGGTCCTGTTAGGGAAAACGGCGAGTACCGACGTCGCTGGAACGCAGGGCTATATAATCTATATTCTGACGTGGACATAGCTAGACGAATCAAATTGGGCCAATTGCATTGCATAGGCCAAGTTATCAGAAAGGATGAAAATGAGCCAGCGGGAAAGGTTTTCGACAACGTACCCGATAGAAGCAGGAAAAGGGGAGACCAAGACTCCGCTGGAAAGACCGGGCAGAAGAAACCCTCCGCATCCTTGGTGTTACCAGAAAAGGCGAAGGACAGAACCAGTTGGAAGAATATGTTGAAATTTGTTTAATTTGTTTGTTTAATTAATATGTGTAAGACGTCTGACCTCATGAGGTTGTAAAGTAGTCAATAAAAATGAGTGTATATATATAGAAATATATGTAAATATAGATGTATATAAATATATCAGCCTGTAAATATACAGAGTGCTTCTGAATACAATATTCTGAAAGTGTGACTCCTCCTACACAAATGTCTAGTACATTCCAAAATTTGTTGAACAATACTTTAAAAGTTGTGATGTTATTACCATGTTTTTTCCTATCGGACCCACTGTGCAGCGTAAGTAAGAGCTTAAGAAACTGCATACTTTTTGTGTAATGATTGTTATATGTACGAGTATTTTCTAATTCAGTAAGATAATACAAATCGGCACAGGTTATATATTGCAATATTAAGGTGGTGCTCAGTGGTGCTGGCGAGATTCTTGACCCATGTCAACTAAACCAACCATTGTCACTTGTTATTATAGAATTAAGGAAAAGTGCTAATGGATAGATGTATCGATTCTATTCATTGCCCATGGCTATTAAAAAAAACTATTTCTACACGCTGAAAAAACGGCCTCTGTAACATATTCTCCCAAACATATTCTGCAGGAACCATATATATGTTTGGAACACACTTAGAACATTTAGATGTTTGCAAGTCCCAAACTCACATGAATACATGAAACTAAACCGCAATACATCAGCCAAAATATGATACACTCACTTCATATGGAATTTGCACGCCCATTCAGGAATATTCATGAATCACTGACTGAGAGAATAATGCAAAAATACAGATACACACTTGCAAGATAGGCACTCTCGTTGTACATCTTTTATTCTCTTGCTCTCGAGAGAGCATAAACAGTGAAACAAAAACACAGCTGTGTTTGTATCACAAACAAAGATACATTTGCGTCACAAACACATATATTATAACATATTATTAATTGTGTCTCAAACATGTATTGGTTTGGGCAAAAGTATATTATATTTGCGACAAGCTCCAAACACATGTTATATTTGTATCCAAACAACAAAAAACGACAGATTTTTCAGCGTGTATCTGAACTCTAAACGGAGTATTTTATGCATGCATATAGAGACAGAGATGTTGTTATACCTTGCTCTAAACCCTTCCAGAACAGTATTATTGAAAAACTCAAACTAGTGAGTTAATTGGAACGAACCTATTGCTGGCTTGACATGATATTCAGCCCTATTTTTCCAGGGTTCCAAAAGTAACCACGGTTACTATTTGACAGCAATGTGATAATTGTCACAAATCGGTATTCTGACTCAATTTTTTGGGGAGAAAAGAATCAAATACTGTTACCTGCAAAAGAGGAGCTAAAAGCACGTGACAGCAGATTTGTTTGTCGGAAAGTCGATACAAAAATATTTTAAAAATTCTACAAGTAAACAATGAAAGTGTATACGGGGAAAAATATATAATATAGTTAGTATCAAATCGACAACTTACTTACTTATCCGATCTCGAACAACCCCGAGGGTTCAGGGACTTTACAAACCGAATATAAGATATTTTGGTAAACAGTTCGATCTCTTGCTATATTTCTCCAGTTGGCAATACTAAGTGTACGCAGGGATTCGTTAACCTGACTCCTTCAGCGGAGTCTTGGTCTTCCTATTTTTTGTCTTCCTTCGAGATCGGTTTCGAAAACCCCTCGTGCTGGTTCGTCTTCATCCACACTACTGACATGGACTAGCTAGGACAATCGCGTTATTTTGATCCGCTTAACTATGTCAATGTCGGGATATAGCTCATACAGCTCATGGTTCATGCGTCGCCGATACTCGCCGTTGGGCACTATAGAGCCATACATTTTTCGGAGTATCTTTCTCTCGAAGACACCTACAGATGTTTCGTCTGCTTGCGATAAGACCCAGGATTCTGCGCCATAAAGCAAGACAGGTTATATGAGAGTCCGGTATAATTGGACGTTTGTTATCTCTAAAGTGCTTGCATAGCCCAAAATAACATCTATTGGCAAGCTCAATTCTTCGCTTGATCTCAAGACTGACAATGTTGTTTTTGTTTACGGCAGAACCGAGGAATATAAATTCGTCCCCACCTCGAAATTATAACGGTTATCAACGTTCACGCTTTGGTCTAATCGCGTGGAGGCCCTGCTGGTTGAAACCATTAATTTTTCCTTGTCCTCATTTACCGTTAGACCCACCTTTCCTGACTCCTTCTCAATTCTCGAAAACACCGCAGTAACTTCTCTAACTGTGCGCCCACTGATGATGATAATCGACGAATAGATGATAGGTGTCGATTTGTTTTTCGTGGGTCTTCTCCAGGATTTGGCGTAGCGTGAAAATCTGGTCGGTTGTTGATTTTCCAGGCCCAAAGCCACACTGGTATAGTCCAATCAGGTCAGCGATAATTGGTTTTAGTCTTTCACACATTATGCTTGATCGAACCTTATATTCTATGGACAAAAGGCCTTTTCCACGATAGTTGGCGCAGAGACTCGGGTCACCTTTTTTAAATATGGGACATAGTACACTGAGACTCCAATCGCCGGGCATGCATTCATCTAACCAAACTTTGCTAATGAGGTGATTCATGCACCCTTATCAGCTCATCGCCGCCATCCTTAAACAGCTCCGCCGGTAATCCATCGGCTTCTGCGGCTTTGTTGTACCTAAGCCGGGCAACAGCTGTTCTAACCTCGTCTTGGTTAGGAGGGGGGCAATCGACGTCGTCTTCCAAATTTTGATCGATTGTCGCGTCATTGGATATATCAGGTACCAATAGCGCAGAGAAATGATATCTCCCTATTCCCAACATACTCTGCACATCTGCGATGAGATTTCCGTCTTTGTCTTTACATTAGTTCCGTTTTTGACGTTTGGGTAGAATTTTCGGGCTGCGTTCTTCCTTCTGTATGTCTCAATTTTCTCACTCTCGCGCATTCTCCACTGACGTTTCTTCCACCTTTCGTTTCTCCCAATACCGCTCAGAAGCATCTCGCGTTGCAACTGAGTGAAGTATTGTCATACGTGCAGCGTTCCTGTCATCAGTTGCTATACGTTTGTTCACATAGTCGGAAACGGGTTCCCACTACACTTCAGAATCGTCATCGGGTGCGGGTGGGTTCTGCGCCACAAGTTGCGAGAGCTTCCTTGACTAGGCTGTGGCTGCGTCTGGTAATTGCAGCTTTCCGATGTCCAGCTTCCTCTGCGTCTGGGTTCGTACATTTTCGATCTACTTAATCTTGCGCGAACCTTTGCTGCTACCAGGTATTGATCAGAATCGATGTCAGCTCCTGTGATCACTCGTACGTCCATTACACTGGGTGAGTGCCTTCCATCAATTACCTCGTGCTCAATTAAGTCTTCATTCTTTGATCAGGGGATACCCAAGTAGCTTTGTGGATGTGAATGTTTCTTGTACCACTAGCGACCGCTGCAAAGTCAATTAGTATTATACCATTGACGGAACAGGCAGCATGTAAACTGAAATTGCCAATGGTTGAATGAAACATGAAACAACTTTTCCCTGCCTACTGTAGCATTAAAATCTCCTAGTTTCCTCTAGGCGCTCATAGCATATGTCTTTGGCATCATTATCTTTCTCTTCTGTCAGGGCATGCACACAAATTAGGAAAATATAAAAATATTTCGCTTTTATGCGGATTGTTGCTAGACGTTCTCTCACTGAATTGAACCTAGAGACTAGATGTCGTAGTGTTTTGCCAATTACAAATCCACAACCACATACAAGTTTTTTCTGATGGCAACTGTAGTAGAAGTCGCAGTTTCTTTTCTTGTGCAGCAGTCCATCGCATTTTCTGGATAGCGGTAAAGTCAGCCTTATAACTTTCGAGGACATCTGCCAATTGGATTCTTGCACCGGATCTATATAGAGTTCTTACATTCCAAGTGCATATCCGTAAATCGTGGTCCTTATAACGTTTGCAGGGGTCGTCAACAAATAGGGGTTGTTTATGTTTTCTTTTTCGTTTATGTATATTGACTGCTGTTCTGAACGGTGGTGGAGAAGAAACGAACGGTGGTGGAGAAGAAAGGACTTGCGTTCTGTTAGAAAGATAGAAAAAGCGCCAAATGTATTTCAAAATTTTGTCTCCATTAAGCGGCTATACTGGTCAATAGTAACAAATGCAAATAAAACGCTTTTTATTCCATTTCTTTCTCCTACGTTTCGTTGGTATTTTCCAACTTCTTCAGGGAGTATATTTTCCTTAATTAAACAATTTACAAAACCACAAGATTAGTTTAATTAATATACTTAAATACATTAAAACTTACATAAAAAGTTTGTTTTAATTGTATTTAGTTAATTTTATATAATTTATTGTTGTTAGTTAATTATTGTGTCTGAGTTGTAATTAGCGCTTATCTTGTCTTTTTGTCTTATTCGTAATCTCTCCAATGTCATTCTTCTGTTATATTTGTTTTCTATGTCAAGAATTTTAGTGTTGTTAAAGTCTGGTATATGTCCGTGTTCTAGCATATGGTGTGCTATCGCTGTGGTGTTTTTGTGCTTGTTTATGTCAGCTTCGTGTTCTGACAGTCTAGTTTGTAGTGATCGTTTTGTTGTTCCTATGTATATCTTGTCATAGGTAACATTATTAGTTCCTTTGCACGGAATTTCATAGACGACATTGCATTGGTGGTTTTTGTCTATTTTGTCCTTTGCGCTCTTGAAAAGTGGTCTAAGTGTGGTATTTGATTTGTGTGCAAATACGATGTTATTATTATTCGGAAATAGTTCATTAAGATTTCCATTGTCTGTCAATTTGTCAATATATGTAATGCTAAAATATTGTTTTCGTGTTTCTAACTCGCCGTTTGTCAATGGTGTTTTCATTTAGGGAATTCACATGGTCTCCTAAAGTCATAGGTCGTAAAGTCATATTTAACAAATTAGTACATATGACTTATGCATGTGAGCAGCATGTTGTATGTGCTAAATCATAAGTCATAAAAACGCCAAATAAACGTCAAGCAACAAAAGAAAATTATTAAAAATAATTAAAAAATGCCAACAAGAAGCGAAAAAGATAAAATTTTTACGGTTTTGTGTCAAAAGTTTGTGCACAAATCTTACCGTAGTAGTTTCTTCTCCTTCCATTTGTCCAATTTCCTTTTTTTTATTATTTTACCAATTAAAGTGAATTCTTGAGTTAATGTTGTAGAAAAATTCAAAATTTCTTCAAAACACAACAATATATCTGATTAAATAGTAAACAAAACACAGCTGACACTGAACATACAACATAGTACACTGGAAAAACAGACATACTCAGGTTGTATAGTCGTAAAATATATTTACATGAAGAATACCAACAACATATTTACAACTGTTGTATTATTTTAGCATATACGATAAATACAACACAATAGTACACCATGTGAACTCCCTAATTGTTGATATACTCTCCGGTAGTGTGTCTAGTTTTCTGTTAATTAGTCTATTAATTACATGTGTTGGAAAGTCATTTAGTTTGAGTGTTCGTTTGAGTTTATAAATATTTTTTGGCAGGAATTGCCTGTCGCTTACACTTATCACATTGCTGATCAAGTTATTAGCTGTGTTTATTTTAGTTCTATGTGGTTGATGTGAATGGTAATTTATGAGTCTGCCCGAAGATGTGGGCTTCGTGTACCAGTCAGTCTTAATTTTATTTTATTTCAAAATTGTTCACGTAAATATCTCCACTGTTTGCAGAGCTATTAGTGAGTATTATACCTAAAATAAAAGGTTAAGGTCTTGTCTATTATCGAAGTCTTCGAAAAAGTTAGTATATTACGGTTTTTTTTAAATTTTTATCATAAAAGTGAGGTTAATAAAACTAAATATGTTATGCACTGATTTATAGAATTTAGAATGACCTGTGTAATGGTACCTTTGTAATGATATAATAATGAGAATAGATCGGATTTAAATGCCAGAGATATGAGCGATTATATTCTCCAGCTTTTAAGGCCTATATCTCAGGAAGATAGACCGATCGCGGAGGAAACAACTTCTTGAACTCAGCGCAGACGATTTTGTTGGTGGTGTAGATCAGAAAGTTAGTGCTAAAGTACATTTTCTTCTTCTATTTGCCGTGGATGCGCAGGTGCATTCTTTCCGCTTAGCATCTCTGGATGTTTAGCATTCCAGCTCAAATTTCAAATAATGTTTAAATTTTAATACAATAAAACATAAATATATTAAATACTTACCTTTCCTTTTTTGTCGCTTTCATTGCCTGCTATTGTGAGGTGAATTATTTGTTACGAGGTGTATTTTTCGTTGTCACCGTGTTGCCAGAATACCAGATACAAACAATGGTGACAGTTTGTAACAATTTTGTGGTTGCAATTTGATTGTTACCACATACAAAGAATAGGGGAGAATGTGGGTTTATAAAAACCACAAAAGCATTCCATATGTTTGTATCGGAAATACAGCATTTGTCAATTATTTTTTTAAATCAATCAATTATTTTTTGTATATACATGCTGCCGGCTATAAGAGTCTTAAAGAAGGGTTACACGTTCAAGAAAAATTATACCCCTAGAGAACGTTTAACAGATGAATGAAATTTTGGAGCATTGTCTTCTAAAACCTTTAACAAGCCTATGATATCTTTTGAATACAAAGATTTTGCTGTCCAGTTTTTTTCCCCAAGTTCTGTCAGAAAACCATATGTTTTCCCACATTGGGGCTATCATGACAAAATCTAAAACCAAGTACCAAATCTTATATCCCTAAGCGAGCTTTAAAATGGAGTTTGTGAAAATACGATGCAATCAGATGTAACTGAATAACTTAATTGTCCAATAAAGTTGTTGTTTCTGTTACATATTTAACAAACATTGCAGTTTTTATCGTGTACAAACTCAATTATGCAATTTACATATCGATCGATCACCCCTAAGTATCAATAAATACACACTGAAAGGTGTACATAATTCCAACACAAGAACAGACAGCTTTTTTCCACCATATTCTTCTTTTTCATAATGCGTACTCGCATTGTTGCGGTGCTTTGAGGTGAGTTTTAATCTATGTATATCACAGAGTTGCATATTTCCGTGGTATAGCTATAATCGAATTTTTGTTCGTTTTGAAATAAAAGATTTTGTTATTTTGCATGTTAATGTATGGGATTTCATTGCCAAATGTTTACAAGGTCAGAAGCCTTATTCTAAGTGAAAAAACGAATATTTTTGCTGTAAATTAACAGTTTTTGACATAATTTTGTGGGGTCTCGGTACAGTTTTCTAAATTAAATGAACGAAATGACGCACAATGAAATAATCCCACACAAAAATGAAGTAATATCCATAATTGGAATACGAAATAACACACAATCGGAATGAAATAAACACAAAATCAGAAATGAAATATCTCCTAAAATTTGATTTCCATTTCGTAATTAAAAATCACCAAACGGATCAAATGAAACAAAATTGTATGAAATAAAACCCAAACAATATTGTATAAGTGCCAAGAAGTTAATAAAATTGTTTTCAATAAAATAACCCAAAATCAAATGAAATTAATTTCTGCAAATGCGCCTTGTATAGAATTTCTGAAGAAAGACTGATTTTTTCAAAAGTATATTTTCTTAGTGGAAATAAAATGTAAACAATTCGAATACTACCCAACTAACTACACAACAAAATTAAAGAAACTCGAAAAAGTTACGTACTATTTCCTTTGGACCAATAACCAAAAATATACATATGGATAGTTTTTTGGTGGTTGGTCATTTTTATTTTGTGTGTTATTTTAGAGAACGTTATTCCGCCACAACCATTTTTAAAACTTTTTATGAAAACATAACATAAGTATGAAGTTACCGAGACTGAATGTGATTACACAGTGCAACACGAAAAAAAATAACCATATACGGACACCACTACGTGATAAAAGACTAAAACAAAAAAGACCCGAGTCTCCCAATTTTTCCCAAAGTCATGCACTTTTTTTTTATGGGCCGCCAAAGATTTGGGGCCTCGGTATCATTTTCGTAAAAATGTGATCATTTTCTCATATCTTGCAAACCGTTCAGAATTTTATAACTTTCACCGCTGAGCTCTCGTTGACGTCGCGCTGTGTAATGCCTCGTTGTGAGCGTCGTGTCGCTTTTATATTGTGTGCTGCTTCCCTTGTTGCGTGTGCTGAGCTTACTGCATTGCCTGTGCTGCTGCTGTCGGTGCATGATCGCGTGATACCTAAGCGCTACCTACACGGTGTTAACCCTTGGACAAACACATGGTTCTGGCCAGGCATATTTCATTTTTTGCTACCTATGGACCTGAACAGGAGAAAAAGGTAAAAAAAATGAAATTAAAAAATTTTCGGCAAATTTTTCACTTTTGCGTGCTACCTACACAGTGTTAAGAATCATCTCTAGGAAGTTTATATGTTCTAGAAATTTGTTTATTGCGATCTTAGGTAAATTTTTGTAGTTGATTGTTTCCTTGAATTTTGAATGGTTTGCTACCTATGGACCTGAACACGGGAAAAAAGGTAAAAAAAAATCGAATTTTTTTAAGTTTTTTGCGATTTTGATCTGGAAGGTGAAGTGTTTTTGATTTTATATGTTCGCAATTTTTGTTCTTCATGACAAAGTAAATCGAAATTCTGAACGGTTTGCAAGATATGAGCCTGAGGAAATGATCACATTTTTACGAAAATGATACCGAGGCCCCAAATCTTTGGCAGCCCATAAAAAAAAAGTGCATGACTTTGGGAAAATTGGGAGACACGGGTCTTTTTTTTTAGTCTTTTATCACGTAGTGGTGTCCGTATATGGTTATTTTGCCATGACTTAAAAAATTACACACAGTGTTAGATATTGTTAGCAACAAAAAAGTGTTCGGTTCGACGTGGAATGACTCTTATGTATATACATGTAAACATACATCACAGTATCACAAAAGACAAAAGAAAATAATAATATTCAGGGCATTCGTGGTATGCTAAGACAGAAATCCGCTTTTAAGAAACATCACACAGAACGTTGAGTTTAGCTCTCTATTTTATGTGGTTATATAAATAATACATTTCCTCTGTTTTAGTCACTTCACCGGCAACGGCACCAACAATGATTGCAAAACAAAAGAAGGCAGGAGAGTAATCGCATGTAAATATTTAATTTGCAATTTAAAATGAGTACAACAACATATATGTACTACCTGGAGTTGTCCTAAAACTTTTCCCATTTTTTTATTGTAAACAAATCCTTTTTACTTTTTCATCAATGTTTCTTCACAAAATTCCCTGTTTGCTTTAAAAATAAAATGATATCCATCAACAGGCTCTGAGTAGAATAAATCTTGAGTTTTTCAATTTATCTATCATATTGTCTGAGTGGTTGACTAACAGGTTATTCAGGGATTTTAGCTTGCTACCTTTACTATTTTCTAAGAGGGCTTTTGCTTATACTACTTACGAGTAATTTGTATTAAAAGCGATTAGTCAGAAAATATTTTGTTTTGAATGTTTGTGTAACAGTGTTAGTTTAATAAAATCGACAATATAATATATACATATTAAAAAAAGGTAAACACCGGCTTTCGTTTAAGTCAAAAATTAAAGTTTAACTCGTTTAAGTCAAAAATTAAAGTTTTGTTTTTAAGCTAAACATTAAGGTTGTACGTAAAGTAATCAAAAAAAAGAAACAAAAAATAGCTTCCTTTTCAAAATATTTTACAAACAAAATCTTTATTTTCCCTTAACTAAATAACACCACTTTATCATCAATTCCGGAATATACTTATCATTTGGGTGTTCTCTGCTTCAGAATCCAAAAAGAATAGAACGAAACAATGGATCATACATTTGCATCAACTCAAATGTTCTCGAGTTGAGTAAATTGGTAAATGGACATATATGACAAATTAACATATGTACCTAACACTTCAATTCAAATACACCTATGCCTGCTCTCACAACTGACAAATAAGTCATAAATTCCTATGTATATTTAATGTTTGTGAACAAACACTGCCGTGTGAGTACAGGTATTGGTGTATCAGACCGAGTGACTGTGCGTCTGAGCTCAGCAAATGACACTAACAATACAGCTTAGACAGCAGTTTAAGCCGTTACTTTAGCTTAGACAAATATAAATTGCTGGAGATTCAATAAATCTTTGGTGAGTACAGAGAGTAAATAAACGATGCAAATGAGATCCTAATACAATTTTCGATAAGTATGTTAGCGAACAGAATTGTAACTATGTACATATCGTATTCAACATTACAATGTAAATAGCATTTGAAGTTAATTATGTTAAGTCTGTTGAATTTATATGTATCTACATTTGCCTATATTAACAGCATATGAAAAAGTTAGTTTACAGTATTGATCAAAAGTTGATGATATTCGGGGCATAAAATTGAAGTGGTGTTTTTCCGCAAATATAATGTTAATAATCTTAAGCTAAGTTGGTGGAAGAACATTTCCGCCAACATTCTCCCCCCTGAAGAACGGAAGTTTTTGGTAATAACGATGAAGGAAGGCCTATCGTTGGGAGTGTTTTAGTTGAGTTTTGAAACTCGGCTATGCTCCGACTCACAGCGATTAACCTAGGCTCCATCCCAATTCACAGCATTCAAATTTATGTTACCGTAGCAAAGTTTTCAGCAGTTTGTTGATCGTTTCCTGGAAGAAAGCAAATTTTAGTAATCGGACGTTTAATTATTTTATTTTTTGTAAGGACTGATACAACCCGTACGTGTCCATCAGCTCCGGGATGAGTGTCGTGTATGCGCCCAAGTAACCATTGACCTGGTCCGCATTTTTCATCAGCAACGAGTACTAAATCTCCAACTTTAGCCTCTGTTTTAGATCTCAGCCATTTTGGTCGTGCTTGAAGCCTGTTGAGATACTCGTTTCGCCACCTTTTCCAAAAGTGTTGTTTTAATTTTTCCACCGATTTCCATCGAGTGAGATGATTAATGTTAGCGTCCAATAGTGATTCTTCTGGTATACATGTCGTTGGTTCGCCAACTAAAAAATGTGCTGGAGTAAGTGCATCACAATCTGAAGGATCAGTCGATAAAGGAGCCAGAGGTCGAGAATTTAAGCAGCTTTCTATCTGACACAATAGCGTTGAGAGTTCTTCAAAATTTAGCGCTCTATCGCTCATAATGCGCTTGAGATGATATTTTGTCGATTTCACACCTGCCTCCCAGAGGCCGCGAAAATTGGGAGAGGCAGGTGGAATAAAATGCCAATTCGTTCCATCTAAACTCAATGCTTGCTGTAAGTCTTCGGGAAGTGATCGTTTGTTTTTGCTGTAAAGTACTTGGAGCTCTTTTGATGCACCCACGAAATTTGTACCACAATCCGAATACAGGTCGGTACAGACACCCCTCCTTGCAGTAAAGCGGCGAAAGGCAGCGAGAAACGCATTAGTGGTCAGATCAGAAACCGCCTCCAAATGTATGGCTTTTGTTACCATGCACACAAATAGACAAACATAACCTTTTGCTATAGATGCAGACCTCAATGATGACGTCTTTATCGAAATAGGACCGGCATAATCAACACCACTATTTCGAAATGGCCTGGTGACATTTAATCGGACATATGGTAGACTACCCATAATCTGCTGCGAAGTTTTGGCAGTATATTTAAAACAGCGCATGCATTTATGAATGATAGATTTCGCCAGTGTGTTCCCCGAAATTATCCAAAATTTCCGATTTACATATGACATTGTCAGGGTCACACCGCCATGAAGTGTCTTTTCGTGCGAACGGATTAGATTTAGTTAACAAAATTGGGTGTTTGACTTCATATGGAAAAGAAGAATTTTGCAGACGACCTCCAACACGAATAATACCAGTATCATCCAACAATGGCATTAATTTTAGAATAGAATTATTCTTAAGTTCGCGCTTTTCTGAAAGAAGCGTAAGCTCATCAGAAAAATCAACCATTTGGGTCAGCTTGACAAACCGAAGTAAAGATTCGTTTATATCTGATAATGTCAAAGGATTTGTAATCTTCTCTTTAGAATTCCTACAGTAGTAAACAAATCGAAAACAGAGAGCAGTAACTCGAAGAAGGGTTTGTAGTCTTGAGAATTTTGTAAGTATATCAGGATATGCCAATGCATTAGAAATATGGGAAGAGATTTTAGTTGTCCTTTGCTCTTCAGTTGTATACAAATTTGGAAGCTCATTTGGCCAGTGAGATGGAGATTGATATAAAAATTTGGGGCCATACCACCATATCTCATTTTCCACCAAATCCTTAGGTAGAATTCCCCTAGAGGCGCAGTCAGACGGATTCAGTGCTGAAGGAACATATCTCCAATCATGAGGATTGCTACATCGCTGAATTTGCGCTACTCTATTGGCCACATAAACATTCCAATTGGAAGGTGACTTACGGAGCCAGCTCAAAACAGTGGAGCTATCACTCCAGTAATATATGTCACCAATATCCAATGAATCAAGTGATTTTTTCACCTTTTCTGTGAGCCTAACCAAAAGAGCAGCTGCGCATAATTCTAGTCTCGGTATAGTGACTGTCTTAATAGGCGTAACCTTGGACTTGGAATGCAAAATGTTAACAAAAATGCCATCAACCGACTCGACTCTTGAGTAAACCACTGCAGCATAGGCAATCGTTGATGCGTCACAAAAACAATGTAAATCTGTTTTTGAACCCTTTGACCACTGTATCCATCTAGGGATCTTCAGGTTAGTCAGCTCAGGCAACGAGCTACGGTATTTCAACCATTTATCTCCTATCAAGTCGGGGATATCTACATCCCAATCAAGACTATTCTCCCAAAGACTTTTAAATAGAGATTTGGCCACAACCGTAGATGGTGTTAACCACCCGAGGGGATCATACAGGCTAGCCGTTTCCGAAAGAATCGTTCGTTTCGTTATGGACTTCGAGTCAGGCAACTTTATCCTAAATGAAAAACAATCATCTCCTGTATTCCACCGAATTCCAAGGGTTTTAACCGTATTACCACTGTCAAAGTCCAGAGTAAGAGACGGATCTCTATACTCTTCACGGATTTCTCCCCAAAGATCTTTGGAATTGGTTATCCACTTGCGGAGTTTGCACCCTCCTTTCTCCAACAGACTGCACAAGTGTTCGTGTAAGAGGATGGCGTCATCTAATGACTCAGCTCCTGATAATATGTCATCGACATATGAATCGGTCAAAAGAACCTGCGAAGCCTGCGGATATTCTGACATGTAGTCATGTGCCAGCTGTCGGAGCACCCGTATGGCCAAATAAGGGGCAGATGCAGTACCATATGTAACCGTATGCAATTCGTAAATGGAAATTTCATCAAAGGGATCATATCGCCATAGTATCCGCTGGAATCTACGGTGATTTGGACATACATCAATTTGGCGAAACATCTTTTCGATGTCTGCACAAAATGCTATTTGATGTCTTCTCCGTTGGGTCATCACCGCAGGTAGATCATTCTGGAGGGCAGGACCTGGACAAAGCTCATCGTTAAGAGAACTAAAGTCTTTCAAATGGCTACTGCCATCGAAAACAACCCTTAACTTTGTCGTGGTACTTTCCTCCTTGACAACCCCATGATGAGGTAAAAAATATGAATCCTCACGAATATCCCTTGGGTAGATGCCAACTTTCGACATATGCCCCAAAGTTTCGTATTCATTCATGAATGATTTGTACTTTTCGGCAAAGAAAGGACGTTTAGAAAATGATATTTCAAGTTGCCGTAACCTTTTGAATGCATTGATAACGTTATTATTCAGGTCTGGAAGTACATTATCACGAAAAAAAGATTTAAATGGCAATTGTACCACATAACGTCCAGATTTTGATCGTTTGGTAGTGGCTCTAAATTGATCCTCACAGTAAGATTCTTCATTTGAGAAGTCCCTATCCAAACATACCTCTTCCTGTTCCCAAAAAGACCTAAGTATATTCTCCAAATTGGTGTTATGGATATGGACTCTATTTGCAGAAATAGCGTTAGAAGAGCCAGAGAAAACCCATCCAAAATAGGTATTTTGGAAGAATAAATCATTGTGAACAAATGATTCCGCAGGAATCTTGATTCTCGAACAAATATCCGAACCAAGTATCATGTCGATCTTGTCAGATTTAAAGAAAAATGGGTCTGCCAAACTTTCTGTACTTATATCAGGCAATGATATATACCTTGATGAAGGCTGGTGTATAAGAAGAAAGATTTGATAAAACCAATGCAAAGCAGGTAACTACTGGCTTATTCAAGCGTGAAACTAAGTCAACACTCACCGTGGACTTAGATAAATTAGTATGCCCGTCGCCAATTCCTATCACCTTACAGTGTGAACTATGCCTTTTGAGCCCTAATAGTTGAACGGCAGACTCAGAAATTAAACTGCCTTGAGAACCAGGATCTAAGAGGGCTCTTAGTGGGAAATGCCCACGATCGGTACAGACGAATAGTGTACAACAAAACACATTGAAGAGAGTTCGCATTATGAGAAGTAACATGAGGGTCACCATCACGGCTTGCGCCGGAGAAAGATAGACAACTTTTGAAGCTATGATCCTGATTTGCATGTCCTTCCAGATGAAGTACTGTATGGTGTTGTTGTTTGCATATAATGCAACGAAAAGGAGATCCACAACTATTACTGTCATGCCCAATAGAAAGACAATTTCGACAAACATTCTTAGCGGATAAAAACTCATTTCTCGCAGTTAATGAAAGCGCTAAAAATTTAAAGCATTTCGAGAGAGAGTGATTTTTATCGCAGTATGGGCATTTCGTCTGGTGTGGTTTCTCAAATTTGCCCGAATGAACCGAGGCTTTTCTAGGTTGTGAGAACTCTTTACCATGTTTCGTGGATTTCTGTCCGTCCATCGATGGAAAATCCTCGTGTAGAGATTCTAGAGTTCTAAATGTCCTCTCTAGGAACTCAAATATTTCATAACGGGTTGGGATTTCAGTGGAAGACTTTAAAGATTGCTCCCAATCTTTCCGTGTCTGAATGTCCAGCTTTTGAGCTATTAAATATACCAACAATGGATCCCAACTATCAGTACTCATACCCAAATTTTCAAGGGAGGATAGACACTCTTTTGTGGAGTCGAGTAAAGTCTTAATCGACTGACACCCACCATCAGATTTCCCAACGCTAAAAAGTCTTCCCACTAAATGTCCAACAATCATCTTTTTATTATGATATCTAGATTCTAGAGTTTTCCAGGCGGACTCATAATTTGCCCCTGTGGCGGAAATAGTTTTTAACAAATTTGCAGCCTCACCACCAAGTGTGCCCTTTAAATAATAAAACTTCTGAATTTTGGAGAGGGACTCATTATTGTGAACAAGAGAGAGATATATATCACGGAATGGAATCCATTCTATATAATCTCCTGAAAACGTGGGCAGTGATATTTTCGGAAGTTTTGCGTCAACTCCAAGTGTGGCATCTGCGCGACCACTGGGAGCAGCAAACGTACTCGACAAAGGGGAATATGTGACCGAATGTTGAGATAAGGTGTCCATAATCTTGCCCTTAAAATATTGCTCAGAAAATTCGAAATATAAATCCTCACCCAAATAAGGGACGTCGCAGGCACTTATGCCATCATCGTGAATTTTCTGCAATATTTCACCGTGTTGGCTTTCAAAGTTATTGAAAACATCATCCACTCGTTGTCCAAGCGAATGCAAATAACCAGCGGTTAATTCCGAAACATTTTTGGAATTAAATCGAGATTGATATTTTATCAAAATTAAAAGAGTATTACGCTGGGCCTGGATCAATTGGTCGAGAGTACTCATGTTCGTCACACACCACTATGTCGCGGTAAAACAATAAAATTAACAAATATGTTCACCACAATGATAAATAATTCAAATCATGAAAAATTCACGGATATTCCCGGGTTTCGGCACCAATAATGTACGTAAAGTAATCAAAAAAAAAAGAAACAAAAAATAGCTTCCTTTTCAAAATATTTTACAAACAAAATCTTTATTTTCCCTTAACTAAATAACACCACTTTATCATCAATTCCGGAATATACTTATCATTTGGGTGTTCTCTGCTTCAGAATCCAAAAAGAATAGAACGAAACAATGGATCATACATTTGCATCAACTCAAATGTTCTCGAGTTGAGTAAATTGGTAAATGGACATACATATATGAGAAATTAACATATGTACCTAACACTTCAATTCAAATACACCTATGCCTGCTCTCACAACTGACAAATAAGTCATAAATTCCTATGTATATTTAATGTTTGTGAACAAACACTGCCGTGTGAGTACAGGTATTGGTGTATCAGACCGAGTGACTGTGCGTCTGAGCTCAGCAAATGACACTAACAATACAGCTTAGACAGCAGTTTAAGCCGTTACTTTAGCTTAGACAAATATAAATTGCTGGAGATTCAATAAATCTTTGGTGAGTACAGAGAGTAAATAAACGATGCAAATGAGATCCTAATACAATTTTCGATAAGTATGTTAGCGAACAGAAATGTAACTATGTACATATCGTATTCAACATTACAATGTAAATAGCATTTGAAGTTAATTATGTTAAGTCTGTTGAATTTATATGTATCTACATTTGCCTATATTAACAGCATATGAAAAAGTTAGTTTACAGTATTGATCAAAAGTTGATGATATTCGGGGCATAAAATTGAAGTGGTGTTTTTCCGCAAATATAATGTTAATAATCTTAAGCTAAGTTGGTGGAAGAACATTTCCGCCAACAAAGGTGTATCGAAAAATTATAAATTCTTGACATGGGATATAATGAATTTTGAGTTGCAGATAGCTATTTATCTAACGGAATGCTATGAAGGAAAATCTAAATTGGTAGGGAGAGTCGTTAAAGATTTTCGATTCGCCTCCATGACCTCAATTTCGTGAAATTGAACCGATGAGTTCAAAACTTATTGAATATAATCAAACTAGGCAATTTAATTAGTTAGACCCTGAATTTAAGTAACCGTGGCAGGTTATTACTTGGAAACACTAAAAACTGACAAAACTTACCACCGACAACAAACGGCAGAAACAAGATGAAAAGGAACAAGCAACAAATATACTTCTTTGAGTAGCAATAATGAATATGATGCTGCCATCGTGAATTTATGTTGCAAATATTAGCAAAACAATTTAAATGATAACAAACCAGATATCAATTACAAATCAATGAGTGATGGCCAATTGAGATTATATTTTAATGTTGAATTTAATTTTTATTTAATTATTATTTTTATTTACTTTGTTAATTATTTATTTAAGTTTTATTCTGAAAAGCAGGCAGTATTAGTTTTCATGGAAAGGATTTGTTGGAAATCAATTCTGGCATTGGTAATTCCATGATAAAGTCTATTTTTTGATTAGAATTCATAATTGTCAAACATCAGAATTATTTGTCGATGTTATTGATAGATTAAACATAGGTCTTACTAAATAGAAGTTGCTACTACCGAACTTTAGTTGTATTAACCAATTTGAGTATTTCTAAAAACTCATTCATTTGAAATGGAAGATACAACTAATAAAGAGTACAATATTTTAATTCGAGTTCAAATATTAGTTACTGTAATCATAATTAGTTTCTCTTACAAAAACACTTGTTGCAAAGTTACGAGTATGTATTCGATTTTTCACAAGAGGCTTTGTTGTTAAAGAGAAACTACATATATTGGAATGTTACACGAGGACTTTACAGAAAAACTAATATTTTAAACAGAAAGTGATGAAGAAAGTTGTGAAAAAACAATAAACTGCATAGATATCAGCCAGCGAAGAATATACATATATTATCATAAATTGAGGTGAAGCGAGACTTTTAAACATAATTTTTGAATATGACGCCACTATTGACGCCTTCACAAACCAATGCAGACAATTGTGGACACTTGGCTGGAGGAACTATTATTGTGGATGACACAAATTAACCATGAAAAATTTAGAAAGATTGTCTGTATTTGTTTTTCGATTGGAGGCTCCGTTTTCGAGATGTAGAAATTGTTTCATATTTTCGATAAAAAATGGGCACGAAATACGAACCCTGATTACAAATAATAATAATTTTGTTTATATTTAAATATAAAATACACAATTAAATTTTTTTTTAATTTTTTTGTATAAAATTCAAAATGGATTAAAGCATCATCAAATGGTTGGACAGCCATTAAATTCAAGTACATAATTAGTTGAGCATACCAATATATTATTTGGTACAACTAATTGAATATTCACCACTACAGGATAATTTGATTGCTAGAACTAAAACTTGATTGACGGATCACATTTATTTCTTGTTGCTGTGGCTTCAACTAAATATTTCAGTTCTTGCAACCAAAACTGAATTACATATCAATTGATATCCACAACATTTGGTGATACGGAACACACTTATTGGTAATCTCAACTGAATAATGGGATAGGTCAAGGAACCGCCAAATTATAGTTGGCTGTATATATAGTTGTGACAACAAATCTCTTCTCCACCAGGTGAAATAATAACAGACTTGATATCACGAAATCATTAGGTGAGATTCATTTCAAACCTAAAAAGTAGGATCTCGTTAGCGAAGACACCTTTGTTGATGATTTATGTTAATCTAGACCCAAGTCCTAAAAATAAAACTGTTTATGGATATTCGATACATGTGTACTGCAGTTATAAATATAGAGCTTCCAAGAAAAACAAGTAACGTCACAGATTTCAACAATATGGCCATTCGAGAATGCATCCCGGAATTTCCAGCTAGGGATTCCCGGAAATATTCATTTTCAATTCCCGCCTTCCGGGAAATTTTTATCAACAATGGGATATTTTATCAACACACGCGTAAGGCAGCAAGGTCTTCTTGCACGTGGGCATCCTATATGTTTTAAATTTTTGTATTTTCGTAAAATATTAGCATCAGTTCACTGAAATAAAAGTGATTATTTGTTGGAATGCGACATTTTCGATAGTTGGTTTACATGGCAAATATGAAGAGATTCATACTCCCCACAATTGCATCTCTGCTGCAATAAAGTATCTTCTAGAAATTTTTTTGATTATTCATCGTTGCGCTGCTCCAGCAACTCAATTGTTGTTGCTGCATCGGATACACCAATTGTACATTTTGCAGGGAAATAAGTTTAGTAATGTAATTGTTAAGCTTTGAGGGAAGGTTAAGGTTAACAAAACGAATATGTTACTGTAACTTATCAGTCATTAAAGCGAAGAAACTGATTTGAATCAAATAAATACAACTCTGTTTTTACACCAATTTTTACTACCTGTTTAGCAATGACGCTCAAACACTTAACCGTCAATGGGCAAAAGGGATTGCTTGATGTTAATGTTTGTACATAATTCATATATGGATGATTAAATTACCAAGCCAGCAGTGGCGAAAGTTTTCAAGTGAATTAAATCACTGTTTTTATCTAAGCAATACTTTTTGATTTATATCAAATTTTACAAAAAATATTAAGTTATATATTGCTAAACACAGAAATAATTTAAAACAATTTCCAAACCTCTTCGAACCGCAGGGTAAATTTGCTAACTTCTGAGCCAGTGGTCGGATTTTTTTCCGAAACCTATGTATCTCGGCGATTTGACTTTTTTCTACTTCTTTTTTAATTAATTCTGCAAGGCCTCTTAAAGACCTTTCCAACAAGCCCTAAAACAAAAAAGTCCGACCACTGGCTCAGAAGTTAGCAACTATGCACTACTACCCTCCGACCACCAATCCGCAAATTTTGAACCAGCTGCCATGTCGCACTCTTGCATTTTTGGACATGGTCCTAGTGGACTTTTCTTCATGAGATGAGCCCAGGAATACGCTGGAGAAATTTGTCCGCAACTTCCTGAATCACCCTGTATATGTATGTTTATCCATTTTAAGAATACATAATTGAAGTTTCAATTCTGAAACGTACTCTTGTGGGTGATTGTTCGGAAATTGTCATTTTCTCGTCCTTTGAATTTTCCCACCCTAAAATGGTCGAATGGTGATTAAATTGCGACATGTTCCAGAAGCTACGATGGTACTCTATTATTTCCATGAAACACATTCCATTCTGAACCGTGTAAGTCGGTTTTAGGGAAAAAAACTGTTCAAAATGTCACAACCATGGCCTGTCCTCCGTATCGAATTCAGGACTTCAGCAGTAATATCCGTCAAGGACGTGGCTTGAAAGAAGTTACCTGCATATATGTTCTAAGGGACATTTAGATTTACAATTCTACGCAAAAAAATTGGAGGAATATGCACGCCATGGTTATTGAACGGTCCACGAAGTCTGTCCAACAGTTTTGTCAGAATTTTGTACAATTTGAATTCGACTGTGGTGGCGCCATCTCCGGGGTTTCAATATGACCCACTTGCTGGCATTTTGGAGTGGAGGGGGTAGTGGCAGTATTTACACCGGCAGAAGTCAACAGACGCACATGTATACGAAGGGGAATTCAATTCGAAAAATTTAAAAGCTAAGTCACAAAATAATACGTCACAACCGTTCTCTTATGATTCACATATGCCGTACGATATTTAGGCTTGATTCCCGGTTATGAAAGTAATATTTCATTGCCTGAACTTCATTGTCTTTGGAACTTGTCGAATTCCAAACCGGTCAGGAGCACGGTTAGGTTATACACTGAAAGTCACAACCGTGGCTGTCACAACCGTGTCATATAGTTTCCAATACTGACTGAAATTGATAAATAATGGTTTCTTGCCACTGAATGATTAATGTGGAGTAGGCTGTTGCAAAGACCTGGCAACACAGTAGGCTTTTGCGAAGACCTGGCAACACAGTAGGCTTTTGCGAAGACCTGGCAAAACGAGAGTGAAGTATTTGACATATCTTGTGGCAATCGTCAGTCGTGTGTAGGTCGTGAAAGGTATTAGTCTATTGGCGAAGTTAACTAAATAAATTAGTTAAAACATTAAAATAGTGCGTTTTATTCAATTGATATATATTAGCGGTCATTACAATTAAGTTTCGTTCAGTCAGTCACTACCGTGGCATCGGAATACCATCACTGCTCCATAACTTCGATTGCTTTGGTGTTGTAGTATAGTGATTTTCAGATCATACTTTTGGACCATGATAACATTCAGAAACGTAAAAAAAAATAGTACTGCAACCATGTCAAGGTTTGGAAAAATTGCTATCTGAAAAATAACAATTTCCGAACAATCACCCTTGTACTAAACATGATATACTGGCAAACTATCACATGCCGTGGCGCAGTGAATGGGGAAGGGGTATGTAATATTTGTACTAATACATAGTTTTATACTGTGGGCAGATTGACCGATGTATAATAATATGAACATTTTGAATTTAAACAAAAAAAGAAAAGAACAATTTTTTTGTCGGTATAGTATGATATCGAAATTACATTATCAAAACGCAAATATTTTCTAAACCACCACTCAAACCAAATTGAAATTTTAACATCTTGACAACTTACTGCGCAATTTTCTTAAAAGCAAAATCAAAAAATTCGTTCCAGGATATCGAGGGACAAAAGATATTTTCTAAATTTTGATGTCCTTGGCCCACAAGGCCCTGCTATTTTTATTTTGTGCTCCTAAAGAGCTGGAGACCTATCAGGCGATGCTTTGATCGCATTCAAAAGTTATTCCAACATTAACACAGCATGACCAGCTTTAGACAGCTATAAAACATGAACCGTTAGAAGTTTCGACCAAAACCGAATGTCATTGTAATATATGTGTGAGATCAAGTTTCAAGAGAATGGTTTTTGTTTCGATTTTTTGGAAATGAAACTACTTGTATTAGTTAATTGCTGTTATACTTAAAACAAATGTGTAGTATCGGTTAAATCCGCATCGTAAAATGTACAGTTTTGTGCGAAATTAAACTAGGAATCATTCAAGCGAAACACCGGATAAATGCGAAAATTACTCATTTAAAAATCGCGGATTAGATATTTAATTAAAAACAGATGCTTGAAATTCATAGTAATTAAAAAATTTTAACAAAAAAACATTATTCTTACATACCACCAACAAACAAATAACGACTTTTGTTTATTTAACTATTTTGTTTTGAAATAATCAGTTACTTTTGATTGCAAATTTGGTTAATAAAATTATTCACAACTGATTTTTCCATATTTTCTATTTCATTCATATATTTGTTGTATTTTGGCAAAAAAAGGTGTCCCAAGTTCCTTCATGGCATGTTATGGGAAGCAATGTATTTATTTTATTTATTTGGCAGAAAATTTACGTTCAACTGAGATACAATTTTGTGCGTCTGAATAATTTGAAATTGCTTCAACACAGTCTTCTTCATCTGAAGACTCAGATATTTCTCTATTCAAACCCCTTTCAATGATCTCTATTTCACTTAGCTGACCATTATAGTCCCAATTGTTGTCACATCGAATGAATTCATTAAATTCGTCTTGCGGATTATTACTCAAAATATCTTCAATTATGCAAACATCACTATTATTCTCTATTGTATCAGTAATCTGATGTGTTAAATTAAGTTTAGCGTATTTAAAAAATACCGACTGATTATGTTTAAGCGAATGATTTTGTTTAAGCGAATTATTTTGTTCGACTTTACTTAATTTTTGTGGTAGAACATTTTACTCATTTAAGCGGAGAATGAAAAATAATAAATGGTTACCCGTTACATCCCATGAAGGGATTAGGGAGAGCTACAAACAAACCAGTGAGCTGTGTGCGTTCTAGTTTTTTACACTCACTGATTGGGACCTACAATTTTACAGCAGTTCCGACCGGTATTTTGAGAAGCTTTTATTATGGCTAAGTACTCGATAGTGTCGCCGTCACTAAGCGAGGTGGCCGCCGTCGAAGAAATTTAAGGTGGTCAAAGCAGGGATCGAACCCACGTTCTCATACACAAGAGCTGCGCACACTACCATTGCACCACCGACGGCCACAGAGGGAGGCCATAAGAGGGAATACTTTGCTATAAATCATATGAAGATTTTGCTGCCAGTACGTTTGCGCATTTAACCAGAGAATTTAAACGGAATTTACTGTATAGCACTTTTGCCAGGAGCCGCCAAACAAATTATGCTAAATGCCCAAAAAAATTGTGCAAAACAGAAAGAAATTATGCTAATAACACAAAAAAAAATTGCGAAAAATGCAAAAACATTATGCTAATATTAAAAAAAATTTACTTATTATTTATTTTCCTCTGTGTGTACTATTTAGTACCTACTATAGCGTTTTTAATCACTACTTTTATTCACAAATTCGTAGAACTCTTATGAACAGAGAAAAAACATTTTGAAATCAGAGATGTGTATTTTTGATTCAAAATATTCCATAAAAACTTTTCCGGTTCAAGATTAGTTTCTTTGAAAAAGAAATTTTATAACAAAATGTAAATTTTCAAGGAATATATTATTAAAAAAATAATGTGAAATTGATTATTATAGTGGATGGTTGGGAATATAACTATTTTAAGGCCCACCAAGCCATATCATTAGCCCCTTCTCCACAAGTATTTAGGTATATGCCAGTGTTGTGTAGTTCACGAACGAACTAGTTCAGTTGAACGATTCATTGTTCTGTACTAAATGAACTAGTTCGCACTGTTCCCGTCTTTTGTTTCCGTAGTTTACTTGTTTCATTTTTCATTTCAGTTGTGCAGGACTCTCTACCATTTTCTAGTTCATGATCTCTTTTGCACAATAACTACAGCGCTGATCACCACTTTTGTTCCAAAATATAAAAACATTACAGAAGCAGCATAATTTTGGAAACGGAACAACCCAATCGTTAAAATGATCTCAATTTGTATATCCTCGTAGGTTTATATCAAGAATGCCTTCAATTATGGCGATTTAATATAAAAAGATATACTTTAGAACTCTGCATAAATCAGACCATTTTCGCGATTATTCGCTGCGACTGAACTAAAGCTAAAAGTTGAACTGAAATGAGCTCTAAAGTTCACAGTTCATATGAACTGTTAAGCTGAAATTAAAATACAATAAACTAATGAAGTAAATGAACGCACTAGTTCATTCTATTAAGCTGTACTAAAAAGGGCTCTCACTTGAATGAACTAAAATGCCCAACTCTAGTACACCGTCCGGACCACTGCTTTTCTTATTGTTTAGCCCTTTAAGGGCTGCTCCAATTTCATCTGATGTGATAAGTCTGGTTGTACTATTTCCATTAGTCGGATCACACTCACAGAAAAACTCGGTTGAGATAACCGAATTAGCCGTAACCGAAATTAGAGGTTGTCACAACCTCATTGGAGGTCGACACAATCTCATTGGAGGTTGACACAACCTCATTGGAGGTCGACACAACCTCATTGGAGGTTGACACAACCTCATTGGAGGTTGACACAACCTCATTAGAGGTTGTCGCAACCGCGTTAGAGGTTGTCACAGCCGTATTAGAGGTTGTTACAACCGAATTTCAAACACTAATTTTGAAATTAGTTTTAATTATTAGGTGATGATATATTTTGCTAAATTCTTATAAAAAACATTACAAATGGAAAAAGTCATTTATATAGGGATATCTTTAGGGTTACGCATTGTTCATTCATGCCAATTCAGGCCGTTTTTGAAGTCCCGGACATCATGGGCCACCGCACCAATTCATCTCAAACGATCGACCTTGAAAAACTGCAAAACAGACTAAATTCGGTTATTGCGACCGAATTGAATCCAAATTCGATAGATACAACCGAATTGATGACAAATTCGGTTGTTTCTACTGAAATGGTGTCACATTCTGTTACTCCAACCGAACTTGGTATCAGTTTAGGTTACTGCATCCGAATTAATTCCAAATTCGGTTCTTCCAACCGAAATTTTAGAAACTTAAGTTGACAGAACGAAAATAATTGAAATCCATTATGAAATGAGGTTGCTTCAACCGAATTTCAGTTGTGGGGACTAACTTCGGTCATCACAACCTCAATTCGGTTGTAGCAACCGCAATTCGGTGGCAACAACCGAATTTACGGTTGTTACAACATCTTTTCAAACAATTAGTTCTCTGAGTGCATGGGAACTTTGTATGCTTGAGAAAGTTACTAGAGGGCTGTTATTCTTAAGGCTCTCGATGGCTTGTAATTTTTCCGAGTTTGTGTCTTCTGTGACCCGTGACTCTTGTATCCTCTCAAATGTTGACGCTAGTAGATTCGCCTTTCCCTTTCCGTCCTCCAAAGCTCTGTTTTCCTGATTCAATAATCGGGGAATCCTCTTATGCTCGGTAATTCCGCCAAATTTCTTCACGTTGCGGTGCATCATAGGACTGGGCCTGATCTTCTCAAGTTTTCGACCCAGTATTCTTCTTCGTACTTAATTATAGGCTCGTTTATTATCTTCCTGATGCATTTTGTTTCCGCTTTAAGAGTCATTCCCCTACTTGAATCGTTTGTCCAATATGCCCTTCTCTTAAGTCTTTTCCTTTGCTCCATTAGCTGTTTGATATGTACGGGGAGAGGTATTGTTGTCCCTTTAAGTAGTCAAATTTTAGATATTGCTACACTCATTGCATTTCTATAAGCTGCACTTATTCCAGCTGTAGCAGCATCGATTTCGGCGACAGTCATATTGCGGTCTGTTGGCAAGTCTATAGTAATCAGTCATGTTTGCAGTTCGTTATTAAAAAGTCTTCTGTCCAGTCTTTTATAGTCATATATTTCCTTTGGCTCCTGTGTTTCTAGTTCGTTTATATCGAGTATGAGTTCTATTGCCTTTGGTCCGATTCAAATTCTAACGTTAGTATTGTATGTCCATTTTGGTCGTAGTCTATTGGTATAAGTGTAGTAGATGTTATGAAAATGTCCACTAGAGTTTGTGACATTCCCTCCCCAGTAGGGATTCATAGCGTTTAGGGCCGCTCCTATTATCACTTCACGGGTTATCTAGAATATCGAGGTCATTGGTATTAAGTTTTTCCCGGGGTCTAAGGTATAGGGCCATTATAAAGATCTCATTGCCTCACTAATCCTTTATTTTAACGATTGTGTTCTCCAATCCTTTTATATTTGCCGAAATTCTTTCGTTTTTTATGCCCTCACGGATGCATACGGCTGTGCCTCCCCTTTTCCTTCAATTCTATCTTGTCAGTGAGTAGTGTAGCCTATTAACTGGAATTTATGTATTGATGCCAGTTTGTGTTCCGCTATCAGCAGCACATCTGGCTTGGTTGTTTCGGTGGAGTTCTGAATGTTGTGCCTTTTGGTTATGGACACAACCGAGTTGACGTTTACAAATATTACTTTCAGTGTGTTAGTCATTGCATCTTAGGCTTACTAAAAGGCCAAATATGGCCCTGGTTTTTGGATTTGGATAACTTTGTACTCGAGATTTATATTTGGTCATTCTACCCTGGATTTCTTCTTTAACAGTGAACATTTTGAGATCATTATATAATTGGTTGTCAGTAATAATGGAGCATTTGAGAGTTTTTGATTTGAGAAGAGTTCTTGATTGAAACAGCTGTAGAATTTCCAAATTAAAGTTCGAGGTTGTTCCCTATAGCTGAATTCCATATGTCCGTATCGGCTCGCTGAGACTTTTGTAAATCAATAGTTTGCTTTCGAGCTAGAGTGGAGATTTATCGTTAATAAGAGAATTGAATATATTCAATTTTATGTCGAGGGCCTTTTTATGTGTGGAAATGTTTTCTCCATCTGAGTCGTTTGCCAAGATATATTCCGAGATATTTTACTTATCGGAGTGGTATTCCTGTCATTTAGGGTTATTTGAGGGTATTTTTCACGTTTGGGAGTAAACGTGACTTGGACTGATTTAGTTTTATTGATTTTGATCCTCGAATCATTAAGCCACGATGAGCTATTATCGATAAATTTTTGCAGGGATATACTTGCCTCAATGGGGCTTCATTGACGGCTAAAGCAGCTGTTTCGTCAGCAAAAGTTCCAATTTCAACTCCATCTGTTAGAGGGAGGTTTGAGGTGCAAAGAAAATAAAGTATTGGGAAACGCTAAAACGCTGTCTTGGGACGCTGTCTTGGGACGCCTGCTGTTAAATTAGCTAAATAATCGGCATTTTGAATAATGGTGACACTACCTTGAGTTCGAGTTTTTGACTTGCAAGTCACTTTACGTTGCCATCGACTCCGTCAATAACACCTTTTCTGTGAGAAGTGGCGAAATATGCCCATTCGAATTGCCATTTATATTAATCGGAAAGGAAGGTCAATAACGTGACCATGTATCGACCGCCACTCCAGATGCTTTCTCTAAAGTTCACGTTATTACCCGTTGCAAAAATCTTTGTCATATAAATATGTTACAAATGTAAAAATACTTAACTTTAAAATTTTCTTATCCATGTGCCCTGTCCATTTTCTATAGCGCAGCGTACTTTTACTATCTTCGAATTTATCCATTTTGTAAAAACGAAACCGAAGTCGAAAATTTGGTTGTTTCGTTTGTACGGAACAAATTATAAATGATTTGTTTTTCAAATTTCAGCAACTCCGATAAATTGCTGTAAGTAAAAAAAAAACAAACAAAACTGTTACGCTGTTTGACAGAAAAACAATTGGTACATTAAAGTGCGTTTGAATGGAACACCCAATAACCCTTGATCTGACTCGGTATTCCTCGACCATTTAAAGGAAAATTTTGATACGAATATGAGTTTACAAGACATTAAATGTATTACATTTAATAACTGGTGTACATTTTTCATAAGAATGATAAGAAAATATACATAGTGAATGTGGCAAGTTAATCGACCAGTGAAATGAAAATGTAGTGTATTTTTTGTTTGAAGAAAAAAACACACTAACAAATTAAATCGATTCAAAAATTATGTTGTGTGCTATAAAGTATGATATATGTATGTGGAATACATTAATGCTAAAATCTGAACTAAAAAATCAATTTAATTCGTTGTCATGTTTTACCATTTTCTGTGGAATGCCTCATGGGCAAATCAAGTTAATGCGTTTGATTCAAGAAGACAGATATTTGAGATTGGATATCAGCATTGTTGGACCCAAATTTATTTGGAGTAAATACCTCTTCCAAGTGCTCTGCAAAGCAAAAGGCTGATTTTCAGAGTTAGTTTTTGTCTAGGAGTTATACATTCTTCTCATAGCGTCATTCATTTGCTCCTGTTTTAAATAAATGTGTTTTAAATAAATAACTAATTTATTTATGTTCTTGTAATATGTTTTTAAAATAATTTATGAATTTGCAATTTAAAATTTGCGTGTGTATGTATACAAACATCATTTTAAACAAACCATTTTGCAAATATTCTTAGATTTTTATTTCTCTTCCGAAGAAAATCACTAATCAAATTTGAGGAAGATTTGGCAATAACGTTTGCTGCTTACCCTAGGCTTCCCGAATCAGCGTGGGGAATTCGCAAATATTTAATAGTGGAGTGACATTGACCAAAAAATTATCTAATGCCAACTATACGTTTGTATGTAATGCATCTAGTACAAATAGTGCGATACATTTCCAATTATACACTAGCGTTTGGCAAAATATTAACCACCAGAGGCAGGTACCAGAATGGAATTGAGAAAATCGTTTATTCTTAATAGTGGATTAAAGGTTGACAATATCTACTTTGTCTAATACTAAATATCTTTAGGGCCAGTTGTGTTAAAAGTGAGTCATTGTGTCGACCAATCAGCCGCCCACACCAAAACATTTAAATTAATAGAATACGAGTCTATTGGAAAAATATTTTAGAAAAATTAACATTTATTACTAAATTTGAAGATTTCTACGCCACACTAGGTTTTCGAAAAGTCCTAGAACGAATCTCGTGCAATAATACCTAGGGACTACGAAAATATACAAAATAATTTCATAACTAACGTAAAAAACTCTAAAATGGTTCTGCAAAGTAACAAAAAATAGTCTTAAACGATTTAAAATAAAGTCATAAAAGATTCTAAAAAGTGTTAATGTTATGTTATTTAAATTTTATCATTATATCATAAAATAGCATTCATAAGCAAAACTACTCGAATTGATAAGTTGTTGGAGGTTCTGGGATTCTTTCATAGTGAAGTAAAACCCATAGAATAATACATACCATAGAAGGTTTTATTCGCTCAATAAATTAAACGTCATAGGTACGATGGAAAGTAAACATTGGATGGTGGAAAATATGGGTTCAATAATACCAGATGGTGGCAATAGTATACAGCGATCCACAAAGGAACAACAACCAAATTTCGTGTTTTTGTGACAAACTAGTTGTGTTAAATACAATACAAATGTATACCAACTATACAAGTCAACCAAAAAGTTAAAAATATATTTAAATTTTTCAGTTCTACGCCAAAACGACAGGAAAAAGTTAAGTGAACATATTTTGTAACTCCACCTGGTGTAAGATAATTTTAAATTTAATTGCTCTCATTTCCACAAACCTACGATGAAGAGTGTGAAATGAAACGTCAGATGAGAGAATAAGTTTATCTACGTACGTATTATTCTATGGTAAAACCGAACGGAAAAATTTATGTCAAATCTACTTCCCCAATAATTAAAAAAAAAATATCAAATAATTTGGGGATTATTTCATAGTTTTTCACATTATTTCACAGAACCGATAACATTCCGTAGGATAAACAGACGACCGCAATTGGGAAAAAAATGTGCGCCGGTAATAAACCTAAAATGGAGCAACAAATAAACTCTACCATTGAAATATTTTACTGAGTGTAAATATTCGCCCTCACATTTATCCAATGATTGATTGCAATTTTTCTTCTTCAATATAAAAAGATGTATTGACAGACTGGGTGAATTGCTCGGAGTGCTCTTATTTTTAAAGGAAATTGAATCAATACAGGACGTCGATAAAAGAAGAATGGAAATAAACGTTAACATTGATAGTGAGTGAATTTATGAAGTGTGATGTTCCAAAATAAAAGTAATGGAAAAGTGAAATTATTATCGTTAACGAGTGCAAAAGATTTATGATGTTAAATGTCTTCGGTTAATTTTTTAAATTGACCTGGAATGTTATTGAACAATACGAACAATAGTATATACAGATACGTATAATAACCACTTGGCTTATAACGATGGTTTGAAAAGTTTGAACAATACCATTAGTCCAATGTTTTATAGGAAGAGAATGCAAGGTCGTTAACATAGGGGGGGGTGGTATTTAATGACATTTTATGCCTCCTTAACTTGGTCCGTACATTGCGACTATATGACAATAAAATTTCGCAAAAATTTAATTTTTTATCAAAGAAACATTAAACAAATTATCAATTTCATGACGTAAATAATTTTGGACACAAAAATTGGTTTTGGGACCATTGTGTTGTAGTAAAAAGTGGCTATAATCCGGTCAAAACTTTATAACTAGTGAAAATGAAAATGTTCATTCGCGTTAATACAATTTTTAGGCTTTTAAAAATACCTTCAACAATTATTTTTTTTCTTTAATATGGGATTCGGTTTTTGAACTTTGAAGTAAAAAAATCGGTCTCCGTGTGTGTTAATTTAAGATTTGAAAATAACGGGCGTATATTCATATCATGGGCCACGATCTTCTGTTTCCGGAGCGGAGTTCGCCGAATTCTTGATTTTATAGCTTTGATAACTTGCGGCGGTAGAAATGTACGCGGGTGGGCCAACCGGTGGCGATCTCGGCCATCTCCAATCTTCTCAAATGGTTGTATGCACAGGTATAACAAAGTGTGTCAAATCCCGAGCGGGCGACGCATTGCAAGTGATGGAGCGATGGTAGTTTCTTGGTCGTCAAGAAACTCCTTATTTACCAACCAATTCTAATTTATTTATTTATTTATCTCACAGCTACAGTCCTCAATAGGATACAGCCGGTGGTAATATGTTTTCAACAACGTTATAAAATTTATATTATATACGTAGTAGACATAACATACAATACTTAATAAAATTAAAATACATTTAACATAAGAAAAAGAGTAGAGTACTATTAAAATAATATGAAGAAAATTTCTAAAATTTAAAAATTTAAAAAAAAGAAAAATATAAATATAAAAATATTAACAATGATTAATAATGATTTTGTACACACGGCATCACCAACACAATTCAAAATAATGCAACAAGTTTCGTCCCAATCACAGAATAATTGAGCAGGACAACGGGTAAAAGTGTAAAACTAGTATGTAGTTTCATAAAATTGCCTACAGTAAAGTAAAAAAATAATTTAAGCTTAAATATATTCTCCACATATACATATTTACATTAACTAACGTCATTTCGACATTGATAGACGCATAGACTAATGTCATATAGAGCTGCCATCTTTCTTATCTGACGTGGTACAGTTTGCCCGATGGAGTTATTTGGCGAAAATTAACTTAGACCAGGTGGAATTACAAAAATTTCTGATTAAAATTTTTCATGTTGTTTTGATGCAAAAATGTGACATTTAAACATATTTTGGAATTGTTTGTTATATTTTATTGATATTATATATTTGTGCTGTTTTCTTGCTGGTTGGTTATAGCCATTGCCTGTATCTGATATTATTAAAGCAATACTTTCCAATATGCAACCACACCAATATGCAGCCACACCAGACTTCGTAAATAACCATGAATTCCAAAAAATATTTCCATTTAAAATCATATTTTTTATTTTAGAATAGAAAAAACATACGTTCTGTGCGGAACTTTCTTTAATGCAAAAAACGAATCCGTTAAAAAGTGGTCTACCATTTCAAATGTTAAAAAACCATTTTATTTCTCTCTGTGTGTCCTTAAAATGGGTCAACTGATTGAGTAAATGACATGAAGTATTTGCAAGAAATTGTTCAAACGTATAGATATAATGAACCTAATTTTTAAGATAAGTAACATGGACAAAAAAATTGGTACGTGAAAAATCTCAGCACTCAATTACATTTTTCATTGATATACTGACAAATTAATCAATTACTGAAATGTAAATCGATAAATGGTACCAACAAAAAAATGCATAAGAAATACCCCAATATTTAACGAAGTTTTTTTAGGTTGCAAAAATACCATAAATCAAACTCAATTAACCTGGTTAACAATTAAATTCATCAATATAATAGAAATGTTTTGATTAAATTAAAAAAAAATAAAACTTAATATTTTCGATCATTTCGATAAATACGATACGAACAACCAAATAACTTCAGTTAGAGATATGTTTGTAAAGGCAGTCGGTGGCGTAACGGGCTAGACGCTGCGCGAAACGACGCTGTGTCACAAACATCCAAAATTTAAATTTTTTTCACTAACCGGGGAGAATATGATCTCTTAGTCTAAAGGAAATTACAACTTTAAAAATAACGAGGATCTCAGTCAGCTTAATTTGAATCATATGGTAGGGCCAGACCAGAACAGAACGAGACAACTAAAATTAGAATTGTGCGTTCTATAAATATAACTTTCAAAACTTCGGCATCAGTGCGTGTAAGTAGGAAAGCAATGTGTAAGTAGCGACAAACAATCACTCTGCACAATAAAATAAATGTCTTCGGTTAGTGACTAGTGTGACGGTTAGTGACGCTGCTGAAGATGATGCTTCACAAACATCGAAACGATCGTCCAGCGAATGTGAGTTCGAATCCCAACCGCGGCATTTACATTATTTTCACTAACCGGAGAGAATATGATCTCTTAGCCTAAAGGAAATTACAACTTTAAAAATAACGAGGATCTAAAAAAAAAAAAAAAATGGTTTCCCATTACATCCCATGAAGGGACCGGGGAGAACTTCTCACAATCACTGAGCTGTGCGCTTTCCAGTTTTCACTCACTGATTGGGACCTACAGTTTTACACCGATTTCGAACGGTATTTTTGAGAAGCTTTTATCATGGCTATATACTCGATAGTGTCGCCGTCACTAAGCGAGGTGACCGTCGTCGAAAGAAATTTTAAGGTGGTTGGAGCAGGGATCGAACCCAGGATCTCCTGTACATTGCACCACCGACGGCTATTGCACCAACGAGGATCTAAGACAACTAAATTTGAATCCAAAACGATCTTCCAGTGGATGTGAGTTCGAATTCTACCGCCGCTGTTTCATATTTTTTAAATACACAATCTTTCTAAAAAATTATATACAATTTAGTTTGTTAGTATGTGAAATTCTTCATCGACTAAAAACGAAAATATTTTTGATAAATAACGTACAAATATTTTCGTAGATGGGACATTTTGCATCGATTGATAAATACTAGCGGCATTCATGCAAACGTGAAAGCCAAGAACTTTTGCTCAGCGCAAGTTTCCCTCGCACCGTTGCATGAGGCACCAAGTAAAGTTGCTCAGCGTATTTGTGCTCAAAACCATACCAGCTGATCAAGATGGATACATAAGGTGGTAGCAGTAGCAATTGCATGTATTATGTATGTGTACTTTTTCTACTGTTCTAGTGCTATCAAATTATTTATCCATCCTAGTCAGATGACAACGAAATGTCAAAAGTTTACACGTTTTTCCATCCCACGTTTGCGCAGCAAATTTGCCTCGAAAACTTTCCACTTTTGAGCAAGTCGCTTTGGATGGGAAATTTCTTTGTTTTGACGTTTGCCGCGTAAGTTTGCGAGGTTTACTCGTTTACGAGGCTCTTTCGAGTTTGCATGAGGGCCACTACTATTTTTCCAATAAACAACCTACAATTATGATTTTGTGATATGTGATTTTTTTTATCACAGGAATTTCAATTAATATTTTCTTTGAATTTTCCAATTATATTCTGTGTACAAATACTACCGTCGCGTCAATGTTCTAAAAAAAATAGTGTTAATTTATAAATAAATGGTTTCCCATTACATCCCATGAAGGAATTTGGGAGAGCTTCTCACAACCTGTGAGCTGTGCGCTTTATAGGTTTATACTCACTGATTCGGACCTACAGTTTTACACCGGTTCCGAACGGTATTTTGAGAAGCTTTTTCATGGCTAAGTACTCGATAGTGTCGCCGTCACTAAGCAAGGTGACCGTCGTCGAAAGAAATTTTAAGGTGGTCGGAGCAGGAATCGAACCCAGGATCTCCTGTGCAAGAGGCGCGCACACTAACCATTGCACCACCGACGGCCACAATTTATATAACTGTAATTCTACTGAGAATATTTTTGAGTCCCTTACCAACGACTGCAGTCGAGTTTTTGGTACAAATTTTTATTCTTCTGCAAAAGGTGGTGAGTTTTCTTAATTTCATGGTATACTAGATAATGATGAGGCCAAAACAAAGGAGAGCTGTTTAACTTATTGGTCAATCTTAAATTAAATCCCAAGCTTATTCAAATGTTTGTCATTAATATACATTTTTTGATATCAAAACATAAAATACATTATTTTAAGATATTTCTCTTAACTCATGGTCGTTAGTAATAAATATACCAACTTTTTAAGGATTATAATTTCAGGGCCGCGTTAAAGGTAGGCGGTACTGCAATTTGTGTGAAGGAAAAATTAAGGGTTTTCAAATTTGAGTGATATGATTTCTTAAAAAAAAACACTAATTGTTAAGGAAATTCAAATGATTTTTTATTTAATGTGAATTACAATCGATTCAATTAAGTTCTGAATATCACGTCTTTCAAATGGCGAACGAATTCGATGAACCCAATTTTCGAGCACTTTGTTTACTAAATCAAGTCGTAGGTCATGAATAGCACGGTCTTGTAAAGACTGAAGAGAGTCTGTTTTATTGCTACAGTCCAATGACTTCAAATAACCCCCCACAAGAAATAGTCTAATGGTCTTAAATCACAAGTTCTTGGAGGATATTTAATGTCACAATTTGTTTCACAATTCGATGGTAGTTGTGTATCATCGATCTGTACCGCTCTCCATTGACAGTAGCGGTGTTACCAGCTTCATTTCGAAAGAAGTACGGACCGATGATTCCACCAGACCAAAAACCACACCAAACTGTCAATTTGGGTGAATGTTTCTTCGCATTAGAATCGACAGTTTAGTTTGTTTACCGCACCACTCAGATGAAAGTGAGTCTCATTGGAGAAGATGATCTTCTTAAAAAAATCGTTATCGTTTTCAAGTAGTTCCAAGACAAAATCAGAAAATTATGACGTTTACGGTAGTCCAATGGCTTCACTTCTTGGGTGATTACAATTTTATACGAATGCAAGCCCAAATCCGTTCTCAAAAACCGCCAGGTTGTGGTTTGAGACAGTCCCAATTGTTGACAACGTCTTGGAATCGATAAATTGCGGTCTTCAGCAACACTTGCCTGAACGGCAGCAATATTTTCATTACTTCGATCGGTTCTTTGTCTTACACAGTGCGACAAACAGTGGCGTCTCTAGGGTTGGCGTCACCCAGTGCGGTAGCTCATGATGTCACCCCCCCTTACGACACCCCATAGATATTCATCAAGTTTGCCAGTGCAAAATTACGGAAACATACAGAATACTTAGTAACGTTTATAAACATAGGTCCTATATTTTCAAAGTCAATAGAAGAAAATTATTTCAAGGTGTCAAGGTTGGTTAAAGATTGTAAGAAGTTAAGAACTAAGAACTATATACATAAGTAGAAAATATTAAATATTTTTTATTGGAATTTTAACAATAAATTTTATATCAATTTAAATTTTTGAGTAAATCAAAACTTTCCTTTCCTAGCCTTTAGAGCGGCAAACTTGTTAATTACTTCATCGAAATCAACTGCTTTTGCCAAATCACTTTCAATTGATAATATTGCAAGATCGAAACCCTTGACTGTCCCATGGTAGACCGCAAATAGTTCTTTATGACCTTAGCTTTGAAAAACTCCTCTCACATGAAGCCACGGACACACAGATCATAAGAAATAATTGTAGGCTCACTGAGAGAAATGGAAGAGATTCAGAATATATATTCTAAACCATTTCATCGTTACAGAATTTAGTTGATATACATTTTGTAAAAAATACCCTTCACTTCGTCAAATGACGAAACGTCAAAGTTTGATATTTTTTGGATTTTTTGTAATTTCTCATCACACCGTAAATAATTTGGGGTAATTGTATTAGAAGGAATTATAGCCCAGAAATGTTGTGAAGTCAATGCTGGAAGCATTTGAAAAACTTAAAGTGTATATGTCACTGAAAATTTTCTTTTTGCATTTACAGTTTGACTATCTCGGCAAATAGATCGCAAACGAATCTGATAAACAGGGTGAGCGTTACCATTAAATTTCTCTACCGTTCGAAGAAAGGTACAACTTCACTTTTGTTATGTCTTTTAAATGGACTTCATAGAAATCGTGGCTGTCCTGGCTGAAATAAGCTGGTGGTATTGTAATAAACACAATGACCAAGAAAATTCACAGAAAACCGCAGAAAAACTAACATATACCAGCATTATTAATGACGCTGAATCTGATTTTAGCGACAACCGTGAGCATCCTCCTTCTAAGTCCTTCGTTGACTGTGCTCTTTAAACTATCATTTATGTATGTATAATTTCAATACTTTTAATTTTTTTGCAGTGAATAAAAATTTTTTTGGGTTGTTTCTTTGCAATAATATTGAAACGTTTTGATCTATTTGAATGATTTGAAACTGACATAATTATTTTAGTACTTTAAATGACACTTTTGTTGGTTATTGTTTTGACTGTATTGTATATGAACTTAAACGCTACAACTTTGCAGAATGTGGCCATAGCTTTGCAGAATGTGATTATACTTGGTAACTTGTAAGCGGAAAACTTATAAAATATTACATTTCTACACAGTTTAGAGTAGTAAATACAACTTTTGTTGCTTAGTGTATTCCGCAAAGTTATCAAGAATTTTGTTGACTATAAGTCCTTCTAAAACAGTTACCCCAAATTATTTACCGTGTGCGGAAAGAAATCCAAAAAAGATAAAATTTGCTTTGAAGTTCCGTCAAATGACGAAATGTCGGTGCATTGTTTACAAAATGAGTATTAGACAACATTGTGCAACGATGTATGTAACGATTTAGAATATATTGAAGTATAATCAGAATTACAAAATTGATCAACAACTGAAATCTTCTTTGGACTATAAAAATAAATTGTGATGACCTGGGCCAAAACCGAGTGTGATTTTTTGATACCTCGCCAATGGGCTTTCATAATTTTTTGGTTTCGTTGCGGCCCGAATTTCACTGTCGCACAGTGTTATTAGCACTTGAACATTGTGTAAAGAAAATGGACGCTCGTAATTTTCAACAGATCGACAAATAGCGACCACAGGTGGACGATTATTACGACCATAAAATGGCAAAAGCTCACGAAAACTTGCAATTGGAGAACGATTATTTTGATAAAAAAAATTTAATAATATGTAAACGTTGTTCTGGCGTATATCTCTCCATGGGGAAAATTGTAAACATTACTGAATACCATGACCAAAAAATTGCAGGTCATGATATAGTACAAATGACCGAGACGTCACTTAGAAATCGTATCACTCAAATTGGAAAAGCCTTTATAATTTTAAACGACTTTTTATTAAATTGAGAATATTATTGCAAAATTAAATTTTGCCAAAGGCACCGAAATTTAGTTTGATGTTTGTTACTTTTGACGTTCTAGTACATTAGATTGTTATGATTTTATTCAAATTATAAGTCTTTGGCGGTGGTTTGAATAAAGCAAATAGCCGAAGGTTCTGTGAGTGGATACAAACAAGAATGAAGTAGAAATTCCTGGGAAGTGATACTAATTTCCATTTGGGAACTTTCCCAAACACCAACAAACTTTTGACTTACGTCTAAAAACCGGGGTTTCGTACTTTGTGCCGTACTACTTGTGACAAAAGTGTATTTCAAAAGACCCATTTAGTAAACCGCATCTTAGGTTTCATATAATCCTTGGTAATTCACTGAGTTATGGAAATCTGCCTTTAAACAAATGTTTTGCTAAAATGTTCAAATACCAATGAAACCTTAACGCAGGTAAAAATATTGTTAGGTTTTTTTATTGTAGTGTTATTCAACTGTAGTGTTATATTGTTATTTTTTGTACTTTAAAGCAGTGGAATATGATGGCAGAAGATTACCTGATAACATCTCGCAGGACAAGTGACTGGACTTTGTTCTTTGAAAAAAGTTTTAGGACTGATAACAATGACAAGGATCTCGTATATTGCGTAGATGTACCCAACAACTCACAACTTTTCATTTATAGTTCCACAAAGGTATGTATTTTTCAAGAAATATGTGATTTTATACTCATTTATATAAAATAATAAAGGGGTTTTCAACAGAGACGCTACAAAAGTAAATCGATAGGGACACCAAACGTCGCCATATTTTTTACCCGCTCTTTTGACATTTCTCTTCAGTAAGGTTTGCCATTTCATCATGGAAAGATATACGAGCCAACAACGAGTCAACAACGAGTCGAAATTATTAAAATTTACTGCCAAAATTTGGAGTCAGTGGCCTCAACTTTAAGAGGCCAACTTAAAGAGGCGTCAACAATCAGCGATGAGGCTCATTTCTGGCTGAATGGCTTCGTCAATAAGCAAAATATGCGTTATTGGTCAGACAGCAATCCACACGTAATCCATTAGTCATCATTACATCCCAAAAAAAATTACGGTTTGGTGCGGTTTATGGGCCGGCGGCGTCATTGGGCCGTACTTCTTCCATGATGATCAAGACCGGCACATTACTTTGAATGCGAATCGCTGCCGTTCAATGATAACCGAATATTTTTGGCCCCAATTGGATAATATGAACTTGGAGGACATGTGGTTCCAACAGGACGGCGCCACACTGCGAATGCCACAATCAATGTATTAGAAACAAAGTTTGGTGAACGTGTTATATCACGAAATGACCCAGTCGATTTGCCGCCTCGGTCGTTCGATTTGACGCCGTTAGATTATTTCCTGTGGGGCTACGTCAAGTCTATGCCAACAAGCCAACCGATCGGATAACTCTAAGGCGTCCCGCAAACGCCCTAAATATCTCGCCAGCATCACCCTTAGGCTTTTGTTTTGAAATAAGGTAATAGAATTATTCGCGGTTGTCTACCCTCGTGTGTTTTTTATAAAATAGTATATAATTACAGAGAGATTATGTGAGTGAAATTTGATAGATGTTGGAGATTATTATAAAGCATGTAAATCCGAAGTCATTAGTCAATTCAACCCAAATAGAGAAAGATTAAAAACGGTAGTTTTTGTTTGTGGTATGAAGTTATATGGGCTATGAATTCAGAAATCTTTGAACGACGAATCTTTGAAGCGACGATCCCTTATTAGTATTTGAGGGTGAATGAAGTAGTTGTGGCAAGTTCAGAAGGTAACAATATGTCTTCTAAACTTAATGTTTGACATTTCATTATGCTTAAACATTGCAACATATGACAAATTTTAAATTTTGTTACCAAAGAATAGGAAAAAACATTTTTCTACTAACACAAAATATTCTTATGAAGTACTGAATAAAATGCTCTAAATACGCTGACTTACAAGTTTTGACAATTTTAGTCGCATAAAATAGGCATGAAAAATAATTTAAATGTCCCATTAATATCACTTGAGGATGTTATTCTGCCGCCGCTGCATCTAAAGCTACGATATATGAACAAATTTGGGGGCAAACAAATGGATATAATCGGCGACGGTTTTTGACAATTTAAAGCGGTGTTACCAAAAGTAAGTGAAACCAAAATAAAAGGATGTGTTAATTTGTTTGCTTCCATATCTAGTACCCTCTTCATCGTTTTTTGTCTGTTTTGAAGAATTTTATGGCCGACGGTGGCGCAATGGTAGTGTGCGCGGCTCTTGTGCATGAGAACGTGGGTTCGATCCCTGCTCTTTCTTTCGACGGCAGCCACCTCGCTTAGTGACGGCGACACTTTCGACTATTTAGCCACGAAAAACCTTCTCAAAAATATCGTTCGGAACCGCTGTAAAATTGTAGGTCCCAATCAGGGAGTGTAAAATTAGAACGCGCACAGTTCAGTGGTTGTGAGGAGCTCTCCCCAATCCCTTCGTGGGATGTAATGGGAAACCATTTATTTTATTTATGAATTTTAGGTATTTTCATTTTACCTCAAAATTCGTAAAATTATGAGAGATGTGAACTTTGTGAACACACTAAGTTCGGTTGAAAAGTGTGAACTTAGTTTTGTTGGCGCTACGCGACAATTTCCGTGGAAATCACAGAAGTACGGACTATGTCATGGTTGTTAGTAAATTTTTAAGTGCGTATGGTGAAATGCCCAAAAAATTTAGTTTTCCTCTTTCGCATTTGGACTTTTTTTTGAGATAACCTTGGCCAGTTGAGCGATGAACAGTGCGAACATTTCACTGAGAAATGACTACAATTGAAACCCCCTTTGAAGGAATAAATAAACTAAAGATAATTTCAGAGTATTGCATAAAAAGGAAACGCTCAAGCAAACATTTTTGAGGTGAGTGACCAAAACTTGTATTTTTTCAAAATATTTAGGTTTAACGATATCTTCAATAACTCAGTTGATTATCAGCAGATTTTTAAAACCTAACTAATTTCCGATGTGCTCCTTGGTAAATTTATTATTTTTAAAATAAATTCAAAAGTAGTACGGGTTCCTCATAAAATTATGTGAGAAACTGAAAATCAAAAACACCTAGAAGAAAATAGTAACACTTCCCTTGTGTTTTAGACTGTGGCACAGTGTAACAGTGTATCAAACGTAGTGTCTTCGGATTTGTGGACTATCAAAAATGCGTTCAGAAATTTATCCCAGAGGAAGATTGTAGAAAATTGAAATAAAAGAAAGCATCACCGTCTTTGTCTAGTTCTTCTAAATTCATCTCTGTGATGAAGGTATCCAGTTTTATATTCTGAACGCCTACTGTGGTGTTGACTCTTGGCGGCAAGTTCTTCTGCAAGTAATGCTTGTCTCGAGCTTTGTGAACTATCTTGCAGATCTAACGTTAATTTTCGGTATTCCCGGCCATTTTGCTGTCTCAGAATCCCGTGAATCGGTTCGGGATTTCTCTTTTTTCAACATTTTACTGTCCATATTTTTATTTTTTTACAACCTTTATGTAAAAAGTTTTAAATTTTTCGCTCGGAACATATAACTAGTTACGACCAAGTAAAAGCTGTTACCCACACTTAGTGCTTATATTAAAATAAATTAAATTACAGCCAAACAGAGAACCCATTTCGATCGCCTGTTTGACATCTCCTCTATTCGAGAACAGGCTGGTAGTACCGTCTTCGGCTATCTATCTTGGGAAAAGATCGAGAAACAGGTTCTGGAATCTAGAAGAACATTCTAAAGAACCTAGCGGCGACAAATAAAACTCGTATAAATAGTTGCGGCCTTTGTCATTTGAAGTTAGTCTGCGATTAAACACAATAGTGAGCGGTGGTATATAACTAAAAAAAAAATGGAGTCCCATAACATCCCATGAAGGGATTGAGGAGAACTTCTCACAATAAGTGATATGTGCGCTTTCTAGTTTTACACTCACTGATTGGGACCTACAGTTTGACACCTGTTCCGAACGGTATATTTGAGAAGCTTTTTCATGGCTAAGTAGTCGATAGTGTCGCCATAACTATGCGAGGTGACTGTCGTCGAAAGAAATGTAAGGTGGTCTGAGCAGGGATCGAATCCACGTTCTCATGTACAAGAGCCGCTCACACTAAGCATTGCACCACCGTCGACCACGGTGGCATATAACTACACGCTGAAAAAACGGCCTATGTAACATATCGTCCCAAACATATTCTGCAGGAACCATGTATATGTTTGGTATACTGAATGCATTATCTGTTTTTTTTCATGAAATAGGAATCTGCTGTTCTTTTGCTTCTCATTTCTTTGTTGTCTCTCACGTTTTTGTTTTCAGAAGGTTTCTACTATGGCTTGGTTATCACTATGTGTTGGTACACAAACAATATCCAAATCTAGTTTATGGAAGCCAAGCGTGTGTTAATTACTTCTGTTTTTTTTATTCCGATTTTTTCAGTAGAGGCTCGGGCAGAAAAAGGGATTCACGTCGTTACCCTTTCCAGTTTCTTTCCTCGAAATCGTTTCTCACTTTGGTAGCACACATAAATATATACGAAACACATACACAAAAACCAAAGCAACATCACAAACCATTTAACAGTCCGAGCGTTTGTTTATTCTTTTTCCACTGATCAAGAGCTTTTGATATCCTCTGTCCGATGAACCATTGACGACTGAATACATGAAATTGATTCGCAATACATCAGCCAAAATATTGAACGCTGCAATTTTAACGCACATTCAGGAATATGTATGAATCACTCACTGAGTGAATAACACAGTGTGTAATTTTTTAAGTCATGGCAAAATAACCATATACGGACACCACTACGTGATAAAAGACCAAAACAAAAAGACCTATGTGAATGGGGAATGCAATTTGGAAATGGAAGAAATTATGGAGCTGGTGATGATTAGAATTTCCAAAGTGAATGGGGAATGCAGTTTGGAAAAGGAAGAAAGTATGGAGCTGGTGATGAGGAGAATTTGAAAAAAAATCGCGCGATTTTTGGGCGTTATGACCGGTCGCCCTGCTAAATTAAGTCCAAGCGTTACCCTTCAACTGGATTAATTATTAAATTTAGATAAGCAAAACCTTGGTGCAAAAATGGTATGCATGTATGCATGCATGCATACCGAAAAAATTTGGATTGATTTTTAACCCATTTCCCGTGATCCAATCGGGCTCAAACTTCGCAGGCAAAACTTAACTATAAAAATATGGGTGGAATTGGACAAAGGGGCGTGGTACCTCCCATACGAATCACAAATTAAAAATCCATTATTTCTGATCCTGTTAACGGTATTTGAACAAAATTGGGTACGTTGGTTAGGTGTATATATTCTAAGGTCTGCTGTAAATATGGTCGGGATTGGACAAAGGGGCGTGGTCATATATAAAGAATTTATAGTCAAAAACTATGTTTTTTATGGGTTGTTTTTGTTTTTATTTTATTTTATATAATTAATAGACCGTAAATGATCTCCATGCACGCAACGAAAAAACTCGTTTCACCCAACCCAAATCTCAGATAACTGTCATTTCGGTTGGGAGAACCGACAAATGTTTGCAGCAAACGATTTATGAAAAACATGAGCTGAAAACAACATTTGCGAGAAAAGAAATACGATTCCGGCAACTGCTGTTTATGAAAAAATAGAGCTGAAAAAACGTTTACGAGAAACGGAAAATGGTTCCACCAACTGTTCTTTCGGTTACAGCAACCGAGTTGTAATTTCAACATATATTTATAGCCTACATAAGCCCTTTTTTGTTTAAATTTCCAACTGTTATGATTTTTATTTTACCCATAACTATCGACTTACACGTCTGTCTCGCCTTACATTCAAATAACAACTAAAAGCGCAGCAAACTACAACGCCTCAATTATCTATCCAAGACATATTGACAAAGTAGAAGCATTACAGTGATATGTAAGCGGTAGGGCTATCTTTTAAGAAAAAAAAACATAAGTTTTCTGCCACCTGGCTGAGAAAATTTAGGTTATGTTCACATTATTTTTTTAGTGATTCTGAAAGGTCGCTTAAAGGCCTTTCCAACATGCCCAAAAACAAAAAAATGCGACCACTGTGTCTGAACTTAGCAATTTTACCCTAGTACCCTCCGACCACCAGTCCGAAAATTTTCAAACCTCTTCCAATTCGCCCCCTTCCGTTTTCGGGGATGGTCGTAGATGGGCATATTTTCATGAAATGAGATTTGTCCAGCCTTGATTGAACCACCCTGTGTTGTTGATAAAGATGAGACATTTTGTTTACAAGTTTCAATCAACATTCTGAAAATTGTTTTGCGGGGGCCATTTTTGGGTTTTTGATTGAGAGGAAAATCGCTGACCGCGCTCAAGCTATTTCTTTCGACACCACATCATCGAACACTGCCAATTCCAAGATTCGTCACTATTACATGTGGAAATAGTGGAACGGGATATTTTTTACTTGCCATGCAGACATCATATTTATGAACTACAATTGAAAGAAGTGTTCGAAACCAACTTCGGCAAAACGTCTGAGCCAGGAGTGTCAATGTTTGCCCGTTTCAAAGAGCAATGTGAAAATACACAGTGCAGCACGAAAAAATATATACGTGATGAAGGACCAAAAAAAAAGACCCCTGTCTCTCAGTTTTGCCCAAAGTCCTCCAGGTTTTTTTGTATGGGCCCCCAAAGAAGTGGGGCCTCGGTGTCATTTTTGCAAAAAAGTGATAATTTTCTCAAGCTCATATCTTGCAAACCGTTCGGAACTTTGATTTAGTCTCTGAGGCAAAGTTGTAGCTGTAAAGAACAAAAATTGTAAACATATAAAATCAAACAAACTTCATCTTCAAGGTCAAAATCGCGAAAAACTTAAAAAAATGAGCGAAAAATCGCCCAAAAAGCGGTTTTTTTATTTTCCCCTTTTACGAACAAATTTACTTTATGAAAAATGCGCCAATTTTCTTTGGTCTGGTAGGGCTTACAGCGCTGATTAAAACCTGAAAATTTTTTTAAGGAGGCCGATCCACCTTCTTGAGATATAGGCCTTTATAGCTTGAGTATATAATCGCTTATATCTCACCCATTTCTTATCCGATCTGGTTGAGATGGGTATCATAGAGAAGACCTTGGAAAACGCTATAAATATGTTAATTGTTATTAACTCATTGGGGCAAAAAAAAAAAAATGTTAACCTCACTTTTTTAATAAAAATCTGGTTTTCTCAAAAAACAGCCCTAGTAAACTTATTTCTTCCTAGACTCTGTAAAAGACAACACTTCAAGCTTTTTTAAGGTATAATACTCCGCATTAACCCTTCTAAGACCGGAGATAGTGAGGTTTTTCTAACAAAAGTACTTTCTGAGAGCCAAAATTTCGCTTAACAACAATTGAAGTGTAAGAAAGTTTGCGATTTTTTAAAAAAAAAGTTGATTTCCAAACCTTTAAACGCAAATAATTGTCAGTGAGGAGGCCGAGTGTGTGAGTCCACTGTACCTTCACTGATAGTAAGTGGATTCTAATAAAAATTCTCAAGCTGGTGGCTGAGTTCCCGTGCCCAAACTATCAAACAACTACCTGGAAGCAAACATCTGCATTGAATTCACATAAAAACAACCCAAAATATAAAAAAAATACCTGGAAACACATTGGAGCTCTTGTCATAAAGATGAAATTGTGAACATATAAAATCAAAAAAACTTCTATCAAAAAACTACCTGGAAGCAAACATCTGCATTGAATTCACAAGGGACGCAGCACACAATATAAAAGCGACACGACGCTCACATCGAGGCATTGCGTGGAAGGAAGCGGTAACGGTTCCTATCCCAAAACCGGGGGCAGATCCCAGGCGGTGTGCGAGTTATAGGCCGATATCCCTACTACCATCCCTTGGCAAACTCTTTGAGTACTTTATATTGTCAAGGGTCAGGGGTACGGCAGAGGATAAAAGGGTCCTCAAGGACAACCAATGGTCTTCGGGGACTATGTGACGCGAGCGTTGAACAGGAGACACGCGACGATTGCTGTAAGCCTTGACTTCGCCAAGGCTTTCGACTCGGTCTGGCAAGCCGGAATCGTTTCCAAAATGATAGATTTTGGATTCGACAAGGACACCTGTCGTATGGTGGCCAACTTCTTGAAGGGACGCAAATTCCGTACAAGAGTAGGGGAAGCGTACTCAAGTGTGAGGGATGTTATAGCAGGGGTACCCCAGGGTTCGCTCCTGGGACCTATGCTATACAATATCTTCGTAAGCGACATACCACAACCACCCGACGGTGGGCTCTTGCTGGTATATGCGGACGATATTCTTGTGGCCATGTCGGGCCCAAAGGCTGAGACCACCAACTCCAGGGTCAACGAGTACCTGGAGGTTTTGTCGAGATATTTCGACAGGTGGAAGCTCACGCTTAATGTTGACAAATGCGAGGGAATGATATTCAAGGGTAAACGTACCCTTTTGTTCCCTAATGCAAGAACGTTCGTACCCAGCCTACAGGTTGGGGGCCGCGTGATCAGGATCGCGGACGGATTTAAGTACCTAGGTGTAATATTCCGAACGAACTTTGAATTTTACCGACACATTGACCACATTTTGGCCAAGGTGAAGGCAATCTTCGGCATTTACCTCCATACGCTACGTTGCCGTGGAGGCCTTTCGACTGAGGTAAAACTTTTGATCTACCGTCAGATCATAAGACCCATCATTTCCTATGCGTTCCCCGTATGGTTTGGAATATCTTCCAGCCAAATGGAGAAACTTAGGAGATGGGAAAGACGTATTCTCATGAGCTGCTTGGGCTTACAAATGAGGATAGCCGACGATGGTTCGGTTAGAAGGCCATCCTGTGCTACGCTGTACAGGAAGGCCGACTTTGACAGGATAGACGTGTACCTTGTTAAAGGGGCACTAAAATTTCTAGAAAGGGCATCCTTTCTGGAAAATGGACTGGTCGAGAAGAGTTTGGTCCAGGACGAGCGCCTGGAGCGACTTCTTGAGTTAGGGTATAGGCCGCCGGTTGGCCTCGCGACCTTGGATAGAGGCGGACTCCTCTTCGTTGATGACAAACTCCTATTCTATCATAGGAGGATAGGATCTTTTGACCTGGACGACCTAGTGTATATTACGGACCAGTAGTGGTACCTCTTACCGTAGGTAGGGTTGTAAATATGTATATAGTGTACATATTTGTAAATAGTAGTTTTAGTATATTAGTAATTTAAGTTTTTAGTAGTTAGTCTGATGATTTTTCCCCTTTTATGTAGTCCTTTTTTGGGGAAGCCCCTAGTGGGCAGTAGATTGTTTAGTCTTTAGTCATGAATGTTATGTATGTAGTTTCTACAACTTAAGTTAGTGTGAAGTATATAGTCCTGTAAAAATTATTAAATGTAGGGAAACACGTAAGGATAGATTTAAGTTATCTTTAAGAAACTTTTGTGAGATGAATTTTAGGGACCAATAAATATGAATGAATGAATGACATCGAGGCATTGCACAGCGCGACGTCAACGCGAGTTGAGCGGTGAAAGTTATACAGTGAAAGTGAAAGTAAAAAAAGTGAAAGTGCTACAGCATAATTCGCACACAACATTGGCAACTGACAATTTCAATATGCAGTGTGAAAATATTGATTTATTTTGCTACGTTTGCGGTCATCAAATCAGAAAAAATAGTTCTACAACATTGCAAAAGGAATAGAATATTTTAACTAGTGCATTCAAGAAAGCATATAAGTTGTTTTTCGACGAAGAAGACTTGACCGGTGAAAATTACACACCTAATACAGTGGGTCGCCAATGTTATAACAATCTCATAGCATGGTTGAGTGGAGGCAAACATAGTACGAAGTATTGTAAGTCGGTAAACTGGATTAATCTAAATTACACATGTGGTCTAAATCGATATGCTGAGAGGAACAAAAGTTATAAAGCAACTGTAACAGCCACACTACCAGTGCTTGCACCTGAAAATTTTGTATCACCAATGCCGCCAACTCCAGATCGTAGTACAGGAATGACTAGAGCACGTGGTGTTACTTTTGAAGATCCATTTGATACCGATTATGAGCCCCAACAGGGAAGAGATGGACCACAACTAATAACACAAACGGAAATGGATTTCATTGTGGTAATGTTAACTCTACGGCGTACGGCAAACAGCAAGCTGAATTTCAGAGCCTCTACACTCTAAATGATGACAATTCGTTCACTTACTGCAACGATGTAAAAGCTTTGGTGGTAAAAATGGGAATGAACTACATCGCTAGTGAGTGGAGATTATTTATTGATGGTTCCGTTTCAAGCTTGAAAGCAGTGTTGTTGCATGTGTCGAACCGAAAACCTTCCATTCCGCTAGCAATGGGTATTAACACGAAAGAAAGCTATGAAACATTGAAAGATATAATGGAAAAAATCAAATACTACGAAAATAAATGGAAGCTTTGCTGTGATTTGAAGGTCACCAACATTTTGCAAGGGATCATCGATAAGGGCGGCTTTCCAAAATTCTTTTGTTTTCTTTGTAATTGGGATTCGCGCTCACCTCTGAATCAATATCAATGTAATTCGTGGAGACCAAGAGGAAGTGTAGAGGAACAAATGAAACAACATAAACTGAGGGATGCACCTTTAATAGACAATACTCAAGACATCTTGCTGCCAAAATTAAAAAAGGTATTGTAGTAAATTTAAAACGAATTTTTGTTCACCTCATTGTACTATTTTCACCTTGTTAATGTTTTCTTTTCTGTCTTTATTTTTTGTCTTCATTTAACAGTCGTACTTAATGGCCCTGACATTAGAGAGCTATTCAAGAGCAACTTTGAATCATCGCTTCATGATTATAATCATTCAATGGCATGGATTTACCTTTAGCGTGTATGCAGCAGAGTCTTGGGAAGGGATCGAGACGCGGAACCGGAAGCAAGAGAATGGGTGAAAGAAATGCTGTATTATTTTGAGAAAAAAGGCGCATCGATGACATTAAAACTACATTTTCTTCATTTTCATTTTGACGATTTTATCAAACAACTCCATACCGAATCCGATGAGCAAGGAGACCGGTTTCACCAAACCAAAATGCACATGGAAAAACGGTACAAAGGCAAAAATCTCGACGCATTGCTTGCAGATGTAATATCAATTTTATTGATGCATTGTTTTGCATTCCCTTTTCGATTTCTTTTCTAATTCATTTCAGGTATGTTGGTGGAGTCACAAGATCACCCTGTATGATGTTAATGAAGTATCTGAAAAAGAAAAAGCTGATGATGGAGGGAGTCTGGAAGTAACGTGCCTGTGGACACCATAAGTTCTGAATCAGAGTCAGATTCGGACGACGATTTGGATCCACAAGTTAAGAGAGTGCGATTTGCAAGTCCAGGGCCATCAACATCATAAACATAATACGAATATTTTTGTTTCTAATTTTTGTAATAGATAGCATAGTATTGTAGTGCCATCCCTGCTGAGTCTACTAATCCCTACAAGACTGAATCATTATTACTAAATATCCATGCTACTACTCTTTGTTACAACCCTAACTCTAAATGTCAACCCATTCCACCTAAGGACTAACATTAATAAAATCAGTAATAGTATAACAATGAAACCTGAAACATGCCTTTTCACTTACGGGAGAAGGCTTTATAGTATCTCAATGTTGAAGTAAAGAAAAAACAAATGAAATTAAACAATTTTCGGGAAATTTTTCACTTTTGCGGCTATCTAATTGGTACCTAAACGGTGTTAAGAATCATTCCCACGAAGTTAATATGTTCTAGAAAGTTGTTTATTCAGATCCTAGGATCATTCTTGTAGTTGTTTGTTTCCTTCAATTTTGAACGGTTTGCTAGCTATGGACCTGAAGACGGGAAAAAAGGTAAAAAAAAATTGAATTTTTTAAAGTTTTTTGCGATTTTGACTTTGTATGTTAACAATTCTTTGTGACAAGAGCTACAACTTTGCCTCAGAGAGTAAACCAAAATTCCGAACGGTTTGCAAGATATAAGCTTGAGACAATGATCACTTTTTTGCCAAAATGATGCTGAGGCCGCACTTCTTTGGGGGCCCATAAAAAAAAATCTGGAGGACTTTGAGCAAAACTGGGAGACCGGGGTTTTTTTTGTCTTTTTTCACGTAGTGGGGTCCGTATATGGTTATATTTTTTCGTGTTGCACTGTGTAATGCAAAAATACAGATCCACACTTACAAGTTATACACACTCGTTTCCCCTCTTTTATTTTCTTGCTCTCGAGCGAGCATAAAGAGTGCAATAAACACGGCTGTATTTTTATCATAAACACAGATATATTTATTAACATATTAATCGTTGTGTCTAAAACATGTAATATTGAATAGCAAACACAATGCGTTTGGGTACAAGTATAGTATATTTGCGGCAAGCTCCAGACATATGTTATATTTGCATACAAACAACAAAAAACTACAGATTTTTCAGCGTGTGCGTGGGTAATACCGATCTCAAAGTTAAGTGGTAGTAAAACGATGGTATACAGAATTATTGTAAACTGTTAACTTTGAAGCTGTGTAAGTAAAATAAAAAAGAACTAAAACAGTTTTTATCGTAATTTAAAAATTAGCCTTGCTTTATTAACGTCAATAAAACAGCTCTAAAAGAAGGATTAGAAAATTCGTAACAATAAGTTACCATTTTCTTGTATGTGCTTTCGATGAAATTTGGTATTTAGCAACCTATTTTCAGTATCTCAAAGGATTTGGAAAGAAGGATCGTAGACCTTTATCAACCTATTTTCAGTTCCCCAAAGAATTTGGAAGGAAGAATCTTAGAACCATCGAACAATACATACCTTATTTAAGAGAAGTTAAGAAATCTGTGTGTATTTATTTGTCCAACAAACTGATTTTTTAAATTTTCTTTGCAAGTTTTTTAATTTTGGCGATAGTATCACACATTACTTTATGAATTACTTAAGTTATTTATTTATTTTTGAATTTATTTAGAAAAATAAATAAATTTGCCAAGGAGCAGAAAGCAAATTAGTTAGTTTTTAAAAATCTGATGTTAATCAACTGAGTTATTGAAGATATCGTTAAAACTAAATATTTTGAAAAAATACAAGCGTTGGTCATTCAACTCAAAAATGTTTGCTTGAGCGAGTATGGTAGGAGCGGATTTAGATTGCACGGAACTGTGTCTTTATTGCTGTGTTCCAAAGCTATAAGCTGCAATGGATAGAATACATTGGCATCTTAAAAATGTACATAATAAGCCTCTGGAAAACATGCCTCCAAAAAAATTAGAAATAATTTAAACTATATTTGAAACACTAAAACAAGGTAAAAAATGTGATGTTTACTTACAAGACTAGCGTCTATTGTTAAAGAAAAGCCATCAGTGTTGCCAGTTCAGACCTTTTAGGGCAGGTTTAGCTCTTTTTTGTGGATGCTGCTTTTTTAGATTTTTAGCTCTATTTCAAAATTATTGCCCTTTTTTCAGCCCTTTTTTACGTTATCAACTAACTAACTACCCTAACTAAACACTTTTTATATTATTATCATGTATTATTTTTATTTATATATGCTTTGGTAATATTAAGTATTATTTCTGTAGTAATAAAAACAATACATTATGCGGCAAATGGAAGGTTCTTGTTTAGGGCCTGAAAATTTCGTCTGAAGCGCAGAGCTATTTTCATCGATTTAACTTCAGTACGTCCTAAGCACTGTGAAATTCTAATTTGTAATCTTCGCCTACATTGTAGCTCTTTCTTTATTTCCTAACTCTTTTTAATATCTGTCAGAACAATCGCTGATGAAGCGTCGAAGCATATTTGAAGTATTTTAAAGTTTTGAGACTCACTGTAGATAACCTAACTCTCTTGTCTAGGAAATTGGAAGCTAAAATTGTCTTGACAAGTTAACAAAATACACGAATCATCAGAAATTATTATTAGATCTACGTACTAAATGGGTGTAGAAACAATCATTTTATTTTTAATTTGTAGCTTGTAAGTGCACAAACTGAAGCAAACGAGTATCCTCAATTTAAAACTTTTTGTTGTTTATTTGTTTTATATTTATAATATGCATGAAATATAATAGTCTGTGGGAAATACTAGAAAGTATTCGAAATATGACACTATGCGTTTTCGTTCCAACTCTTAAAACGTCGTACAGTTCGTATTCCTCATAAACTCAAATGTAAACTTCAAATTTGTTTGAAAAATGTTTGCAATGTCGTAAAATACAAGTTTTACGAGGTACACGACGGATTTATGAGGTTGACTGAAAAACCTTGCTGTATTACTAGATTAAATACTACTTACGTGTTTAGGCACTGATGAATGGGCTGGAAAATGGACTGGAATATAAAATCTTAAACGTGTTAATTTTCAAAAACAAATAAATGCGTGCTGTTATTTCGCTTCCAAAAACAAAAACAAACATTTTTGCATTTCAGTAAAATGGTCATAACTTTGGAACGGTAAGACCACTGGGCTTCGTTTAGGTAATTTTGAAAAGGTAAGAGGTATGGCTATATTTCAACAGAAAACATAAGTTACCTGCCATCTGGCTGAGCAAATTGAGGTTATGTGCATTTTTTTTCTATTTTTTTCCCCGAAAGCTCTGTATCTCGGTGATTTGACTTTTTTCTACTTTTTTTTATTGATTCTGAAACCTTTCCAACAAGCCCAAAAACAAAAAACCCGACCACTGGCTCAGAAGTTATCAACTTTACCCTCGGACCAGCAATCCGAAAATTTTGAACCCGCTGCCATTTCGCACCCTTGCATTTTCGGTCATGGTCCTAGTGGACTTTTCTTCTTGAAATGAGCCAAGGATCACGCTGAAGAAATTTGTCCGGAACTTCCTGAATCACGCTGTATATTATAGTCTTTGGCACGAAGTCAGCTTTCAATCTAAATTTCGCTCTGTATCTTTGGAAATTTTGTTAACAATTTTTGTTTGAATTGTGATTTATTTGTGAATTTTGATACTTAACTCTTTTTTTTTTGAATTTTGCTCTTTTTTTGGTCATTTAGTTCCTTTTGTTTGAGAACTTCTGGCAACACTGAAAGCCATACTGAAAACTGAATGTTGAAAAAATACGTCGTAGTAGAATACAACAAAGTCTTATCCCTTCAATTGGATGTTAAAATTCGCTGGAATTCAACGATAAAATTTATTAAAAAGTTTTTGCTTTTAAATAATTTTAAAAATGCGATTTAATTAGCATGGGTATGGGGATAGGGTAATGACGTATAGAGACGCCAACTCTCTCAGTAAATTGGTGACATTTGGTGTGTTACAGTTCGATGTTAGCGGTTGGATGTTGGAAAGTATTGCTTTAATAATACCAGATAGAGGCAATGGCTCAAACCATCCAAAAATAAATCAGCAACGGTGTTTGGGCCACTCACCAGTGGTTGTCGTACCAATTTTTTCGTGCTGGATCTTCCCGATGGAGGTAGACTCAACCTTGCCGGTATGTGGTGCTGTTTCGATGATGCCTGGGTCTTCCCAGCTCTGGCTGGTATTCATTTGCTCTGGTGCTGCCGCGCACAAACCCTTGTGGTTTGCTGTGTTGATTCTAGTTATACCACAGGTCCGAATCTGGCTCGTACAAAACAATATCGTAGTATATAAAATAACACACTAGTGACTCTCTTTCTCACTGGTACTTTGGCACCTTTTATTTATAAAAACACAGAAAAATGTAAAGACGACTTCTGTCTTCACAGGCAGTTTCAAAAACAATAACAAAAAATAAGTTGACTACTGTCAGTTATCGACACAGCTGTTCGGGCATCTGCAGTCCAAGTGAGTGTTGGATAACGACAACCTTTCGATGGTACCACGGTGGGCTACCGGGGCACATATATGCGTGAACATACCGGCCGCCTTGCGCTATTGCGCTAAGTGAAAATGATTAAAATTATTTACTAAATTTGTTAATGTTTAAATTCAACGGAAATACATGTATAATTCATGCAGTGCAAATCGCATTATAAAACAAAACTAAAAAAAATCCAGTAATTCCAGTCCAAGCTAGTGTTGATCGGGCATATATAAATCGTACGGTCTTGTTACTCGTCTTCCAATTTTATGGGCATCTCTCCAAAGAATGCCATTCCAAATATTGTGTTCTGGGCGAATGGCATCTCGTCTTCTTTTCTTGGCAAACCCATGTAGATCAGGCCGGCCACGTCAGCGCTTAAAACGATTGGGCATGGATAACGGACATGAAACCCATTGTGCGCGAGCGGTTCGTCTTTGAACTTATGTTTGATCTCCTCTGACTTCAAGTTACAGCATGGGCTAATGATATGTGACTTGCTGCGACGAGTCAAAACCGTGGTCAGTTGGATTAAGCAGGATTCGCACGTGAGCCTTAAGCTGGGGTTGGACCTGGCATCTCATAATTGCGCATGATGTCATTTGCACAAATGCTGTATGCTTGATGTTGTGAAAGTGCACAAGGGTATGATGGGCTCCCCAGCAACGGTGGCAACCTGAAGCGCTTTTACAATGTAGCAGTCGGTGCGACAACCCAAGCAGTTCCGGCACGCGTCGTGCAATTGGACCAAAGCTCTTTTTTCCACGGGCGCCATTGCCAGAAATTTTCGACACTGCCGAGTGTGACACAGCGGACATTTGTAGTCGTCTTGGAAATTCATAGCTATATAAAGGGATAAGTTGAGACAAAGACAAATAACAAGGGAACGACAAGAACAACAAATATTGGCTCGGACAAGACTAATCCAACTCCTGCTTTGGGAGCAAGACTCTGACTCCTTTGGACCAATAGCTTCGCTACGGAGCTGCAAATCGTCCTGAGCGACGCCATCGATTTAGGAGCGATGTTTTAGACGGAATTTCTTTTGCTTCCGTGGGTAATAACAGTGAAGAGCCAACTAGGAAAAGTCCCGGGGTTAAGGCTGATAAGTCGTCAAAATGATCGGACAGTGGAGTCAAAGGTCGTGAATTTAAGCAGGCCTCAAAATTGGCCAGAATCGTCGCGAACCCCTCATAGGTATGCCTGATCTGTCCAGACATTTTCTTTAGGTGGATTTTACAGCTTTTCACGCCTGCTTCCCATAGCCAGCCCATATGAGGTGCGGCAGGGGGGATGAACTCCCATTCAAGTTTTTGGTGGCCATATCGCGCGACGCTTTCATCTTTCAGTTCGGCAACCAAAATTACCAATTTTACGAAATTAGCCCTGATTTCTTTCGCGGCTCCGACGAAATTTTTGCCGTTATCGGAGTATATCCGATGGGGACAAACCCGGCGGGAGATAAAACGTGACAAGGCGGCTAGAAAGGCAGCGGTCGCTGACAGGCTCTAAATGGATAGCCTTTGTGGCAAAACAGACGAAGAGACAGATGTACCCCTTTGAAATACGACAGCCACGACCGCTGAAGTTCTTAAACTCGAAGGCCAGCGTAATCTATACCAGTGTAAGTGAAAGGACGGCTAAAAGGTGTTCCCTCCTACGGAAGAGATGCCATAATCTGACCTTGACGTTTTTTCCGAGCAATTACACATTCTATACAATTATTGATATGCGTTTTAATCAAAGTTTTTGCCCTGATGATCCAACACTCTAGTCTCGTAGCGGCAAGAGTGAGTTGGAGTCCGCCATGTTGAGTCAATTTATGGATGAAGCCAATATAAAGCAGAGAAAATCTGCTCTGATAAGCCAGTATGACGGGGTGTCTCTCACTATAAGCTAGAGACGACGCACACTGGTTCTGCTTCATAAGATTGGTGGCATTAATTAAACGGAAACATCGCACAGCCTTGAATTTTCGTATATGCTAATATTTGGTTATTATAAAAAAAATGCTGCAAATTTGAAAAAAATCGAAGCACAACCACGCCTACTTCCCATATAACATAAAAGTTAAAAATCATTGTAGAGTCACAATATTTGGCTCATTGCAAAAGCGTGTTTTGCGTGTTTTTTATTTAATTAAAATATAAATAAAATGCAGCAACAGTCATGCCCATATTTAATGAAAATATCTGTAAATAAATGAAAGTAATTCGTGTACCTTTATTAACATAACAAATTTTTTACTTCAACAGAAAATTCCAATATATCCTTCTTGGGCTGGTTACGGTATGAATTTATAAATGGATCTGAAGACACTAATAACATATGCATTACGTCTTCATTTGTTGATATGCGATCTGTTTTTCTGGAGTGGCTTAGGCGATAACGTCTGTAATCTTTATTACGAGCTTCCTCCGACAACATGCTAAGTGGCAAATTGCTGCTGACACAATTTTACTCCCGTGAATTAGTACTTTGTGTACAGTAATAGGCATATAGTACCAGCTTTAGAGTTCTATATATCGTTCTGCAGTGTCCAAACAATAAACTTTAAATTTTTCAGCATCTATTTCAAAATTACTATTTATAACAGTTAAAATTGTACTAAAGCGTTGAATTAAATTTTCATCAACACCAAGAACATCTGCCGATATGGAAGGATTTGCAAAAAAACGTCGAGCAGTATTGCCATCGTTCGTTGAGCCCATTCCTTGTTTAACCATATCCACATTTATGCCTAGAACCGATTTCAAATTTCTTTGTATTTCCGCTTTTGCTTTTCCTCTTTCATGTTTTGTGTCTTTAGTAACTCTCCACTTTGAAATACTTTTGTTGTATGTTATATGCAATATGCACTTCATAAATTCTATCCTCGCATGAAAAGGGGAAAATCCAAATTGAAGCCCTTCCTCCGAAACTAGTTTTGTTCTTAATACTTCCAAATTGTTCATTTCGCTAGTCTTACATTGACATATAAAGCATACTGACATTTCTGATGTTTTTGTGATTACATTCGCAACCTTTCCATCAATCATGGTTAAAATAGGAGTATGCAAAATTTCAAAGCTTTTGTAATAAATATTAACAACAGTTCTTTTTTCAAATCTTTAATTTAATTTTGTACCCTTTCAACTTCTTCAGAAATAACATTTGCTGTTTCTTTTACAAATTGAAATTTTATTGGCCTACAAAAAGTATATTTTTGTCATTTAAATTGGGATCATTGAATTTTTGATGGTATTCGCTATGTCCCAAAGATCCATCACAACTCCATTTAGAAATTAGTTGTAGTTGGTTTGGAAGTACCTCTGTCTCAGCTTTCGTTTTCGCCTTCTATATTCTGGATACAGTATGATCGCTTAAATCTTGCATACTGACTTTTCTATAGTTCTTTCTGTACTTCCAAATTTTTAGGATAACATTCCTTTTTAACACTAAGAACTTGATGGTATGAGGGGAAAATATCACATCCAATTTCTTTAGCACTCCATCTTAATATTTGATACTGATGTTTTGATAAACAAGCATCAATAATGAAGCTTAGTGCTTTTTCTGGACTAAAAATTTTTGAAAATTGTTCATCCTTATTAATTTTTTTGCAGCTGATGCAATAAGTTCTGCCGAATTACTAACACATAACTGAAGTACTTTAATGCTTTTAGCACGAGATTGGCAAAGTTCAAAAGCTTTAGAAGGACGACCACGTTTGACATCATGGGAACACATAGGTTTATCATACTCTGACAAATCTTCACCAAAACAATACATATTTTCCAACCAAACTTTGTTTTGTTCAACAAATCTGTCTTTCATACGTTTTGCACTGGCCCACTTAGTTTTTAATTTTGGTAAAAATTGTTTATTTAAAAATCTTTTAAATTCATCTACGTTAATAATTGACAAATTTGTATTATTTGTTAATATAATATCGCAAACTACATCAATGTTCGTATCACAATCTAATTAAAGATCAAGAATTTCATAATAAGATAACTGAAGATTATCCACATTCAATTATTTATTTTCTATTTGTCACTTCAAAAACAATAAACTAATTAGCTGTAATCATTTAAACACAACTAATAATCATATGTGATAAAAAATTGAAAACAATAAACTAATAACCTATAATCACAAAACCAATGCAACAAATAATCACAGCTGATTCAAAAGAAAATGGGAAGAATTTATTGCAAGTGTTAGTAAGTGCAATAATTTCTATTATTTTATTAGAAAGTACACATTTTTTAACTTGTGTTTTGCTGTTGCCTTTTGTGTGTTTTTTTATAACAAAAAAGCGAAACAAGAAAGCAAGCAAGAAAAAAAAACAAACTAAACAATTATGATGCGCAATAACATGTTTATGAAGGACATTTTTCCTAACTTTTTTTAGTTTTTTATACCGAAATTGTTTGAATTAGAATCTTTGCGGATATAACTACAGGCGAGAGCCAACCCAAAGGGTAAAATAAGCGAGCTGTAACCGATAATACTTCCCTTTTAGTAAAGGAGTTTCTGTCCTTAATTTTCTCAGTAGCAAAATAAAATAAATCCGTGACAGCATTCCAACGGATCCCCAGTGTTTTCGCCGAGCTTTTGTCACCGAACTCTAAAAACTCTTCACTCAGAAGATGTTCACGTGGAATTGCACTTAGAATTTCTTTGCTGTTCGACGTTCACTTCCTCAGGTCAAAACCTGCGGACAATAACATGTTTATGAAGGAAATTTTTTCTAACTTTTTTTAGTTTTTGATACCGGAATTGCTTAGGGGCATAAATGGGCAGCTGAATTTTTAATAACTCGTTAGGTGAGGTTCAAGCTTTAATTTAATATAAGTCTCGACCTAAAGCTCGTTGGAGATCAATAGATGCAAACCATAGATGCTTGAGAAAATAAATATTTTTGCACAATTTATAGTAGTAAATAAATTTTTTTTTTTAAATTGAATTACAGTGTCATTACAAGAGTATTTTAAAAGCATGAAGTGATAGAAGGTAGCACATATAATACGGTCATTTCAAATGCATTCACTTTGGTCAACTTTGAATGTCTCTGGACAAAAAAGTAATAAAGATATAAACCTAATATTTTTGGTTCATGCTAGTAAGATTGTTTATTACAAACTTTGAAAAAGTTAGGTAGATCAGAAGACATGAACAAAATTAATTAATGCCGCTCTTGAACCAGTGTGCGACGTAGACTCCAGTCGACCATTAGCGCGAATGAGCTGGTCTTTATCCAGAAAGGGAGTTAAGGTAAGAACCGGGCTATTTGATTCCAAATTTAGCTTCCGCGCTAGACAAGAATATTCACTGGGGAAGTGAATTCTTTGGGACAAAGACATCAGTCGATATCGTGAAAATGTTAATTCGGCTGCTGACAGTCGGGTTCTCGGAAATCGCGTTCTTCTTGTACTCAGGATGCGTACTGTGAAAGAAACGGAACATGTACGCGACCACATGGAATGCCCTCGAGAGATAGGAAAACTTCTCCAAGATGTCGTGCTCAACTGTTGATCTAGGAATATGAACTCTAACGGGCCAGGCTTCCAATGATGTTTCCGGTATAACATTGTTTGAGAATTCAGCCCCCGGGTTGCTAGACCCGCAGGGTAATCCGACGTAGGCGCATGGTGCCAATCAACGCCGATCTATTCTTGTATTATTGCAACTAGGTTAGCAACAAATATCCTCCAATTATACGACGGCTTATTCAGCCAACCTAATACGATCGTTGAATCTGACCACGAAATCAGCTTGGGCTTAGCTATTTTTAGTTCAGGAAGAACTGAATCAGTTAAATTGGCTAACAGCAGAGCTCCACATAGCTCCAATCTGGGCAGTGAAACCTTTTTAATTGGCGCCAATTTTGACTTAGAGACAAGTAAGCTAGTGTAGACATTATGCTCAACCTCTACCCTTAAATAAAGTGTGGCGGCATATGCAAGCTCGGAAGAGTGACAAAATCCGTGCACTTCCATTTTGCATGTTGGAGTATATTTCACTCATCGAGGTATTTTAATCTCGTCTATTCCCGAATAGTTTGTCGTAAAAGTTTTCCACTTGAGAAGAGACAGTGGCTTTAATGTTTCGTCCCATTCTATATCGTCTAGCCAAAGTTGCTGAATTAGAATTTTTGCGGATATAACTACAGGCGAGAGCCAACCCAAAGGGTCAAATAAGCGAGCTGTAACCGATAATACTTCCCTTTTAGTAAAGGGATTTTTTCTCAGTAGCAAAATAAAATAAATCCGACAGTATTCCAGCGGATCCCCAGTGTTTCGCCGAGCTTTTATCATCGAACTCTAAAAACTTTTCAATCAGAAGATGTTCACGTGGAATTCCACTTAGAATTTCTTTGCTGTTCGACGACCACTTCCTCAGGTCAAACCCTGCGGACAATAAAATTTCGATCAATTGGTATCTTGCCTCGAAACCTTCTGAGACAGTGTGTATGCCGACCAATGCGTCATCCACATACATATTCTCCTTCAGAATTGTTGAACCAATCGGAAAACGGTGTTTTTCATCCTCTGCTAGCTGCTGGAGCGTTCTTAGAGCCAAATACGGAGCGCAATTTACGCCAAATGTCACAATCTTCATCTGAAAGTCTTGTACTTCCTCATCGTGTGAAGACCTGAACAAAATTCGTTGGTATGGAGAATGCTTCGGATTGACCAGAATCTGCCTATACATCTCCTTTATGTCTGCATTGAAGACAAACTTATAAATTCGCCAATTTAAGACGAGGGAAATGATATCTTTCTGAAGAACTGGTCCTACATATAGAGTGTCGTTCAGACTTTTTCCAATTTGCCGTAGGGCAAGAGGCATTGAATACCACCCTCAATTTTGTTGTGGTGCTCTCCGGCTTAAATACACCATGATGAGGCATATAAAAGCACCTGTCCGAGATATTCGTTGTGGCATCAACTTTCTCAATATGTCCCAGAGGCAAATACTCCAGAATTACATCATCGTGCAATGCTTTCGAGTCAGGGACGTCTCGTTTCTGAGAAATTGACTTAGAGCTATATATCTGCTTGAGCTAATAGCGGAACTTAATGGAAGATTTGATTTAAAAGGCAAATCTACAACATATCTTCCTTCAGCAGGTCGATTAGTTGTGGACCAATAAATTTGCTCACAAATCTTATCATCCTCTGAAATTGCAGGCTTTTTTGAGACTTCTTCAATCTCCCAAAATTTTGCCAACTGATGATCTATTTCCACCCCGGTACAGTGTGAAACACGTACATGACGAGGAGTCAAATTGTTCGTTGGGCCAGTTACAATCCATCCAAAGACTGTCTCCTGATCCACAAGCGAACCAAGAATACCATGCTGTACTCCATTAAGCAAAATAAGTGGGTACAAATTCTTTCCAAGAAGAATATCTACGGGACCACTTTGGTAGAACGTGGGATCTGCAAAATCTATGTTCAGGAGCTTTTCTACTATCGAATTTTCGAACGTGTGTGTGGGGATATTTCCTGTTACATCAGGTACCACCAACGCATCTGTGTCGATGGAAAAGTGTGGCCTTTTAATCGAGCCAAGTGTAAAAATGGCTATTTTGGAACATTTCGCCAAATGTTCGCCTCCTAAACCTATGATGGCCGCCGCGAGAGGTTTTGTGGGCAATTTGAGTAATTTCTGTATTCTCGCGGAGATAAATGCATCATCGGAACAGGGATCAATTAACGCTCTAAAGTTGAACGTTAGACCATCTTTAATAATATTCACCCAAGCAGTGGCTAACATCGTCTTCTTCAAAACAGAGGAGCACGAACACTTCCCGACGAATATGGTACATCAGCGGACTGTATATTCTGATTATGGGAAGTTTGTTCTGAACTTGCAGTTCCCAATGAGCTATTGTTCATCTGTTGAGCCACATATTCCTTGTGTAAAAGAGTGTGGTGCTTTGATTTACATTTTGAACAACTGCCACTAGTACAATCTGCTGACATGTGAACCAGAGCCAAGCAACTAATACATCGTCTTTCACGCTTGATGAATGTAATCCTGCTTTTGAAATTAATACTCAAGAACTATGGGCAAGATTTTAGATCGTGGGCACCCTTGCACAAAGAACATTTGTTATTATTAACCTTTGAGTGATGGACTTTGAAGTGCTTGGATTTGCCCAACTGAGTATATTTGCCCCTACTGCCATTAGAAGAATTTGCACCGTTGGAGTCAACCATATCAGATACACTTTCTAGTGCTTGAAATCTTTCAGTTAGAAACTTATTTAATTCCTCCCATCGAGGCATTTCCGTTTTGTTCGATAATGACTGCTCCCAAAGAGATAGGGTAAGTCTTGGAATTTTTGAGGAACACTGATGAACAAAAATCGGATCCCAAGATTTGATGTCGATATTGTAAAGCATCAAGGACTGAAATGCAATTTGTTATGTCTCTTTGCAGTTTTTTAAGACCGCTGGCTGATTCTTGCGTGCAAGGAGCCAAGTTAAACACAGTTCTTAACTGGGTGTTACATAGTCCCCGAGGAAAATTTCCGTGTAACACGGAGGAAGAGCAATGGAAGGTGTGGTCTTGGAGCCGTTGAGGCAGAGGCAACAGTTTTATTTTTTCCTTCCAATCCCCTATAATGGCTACACAGGTTATATACGAATTATGGTCCAATTTTTTCTTCTCTTTCAAAATTTCCTTATTGCACTCTGGATCAGCAATGCAAATTTTTCATTCTGAGCATAAAGTTTGAATTTCCTCTTGTTCTGCCGCCAGAGACAACTCATTATAATTTCGACCATCATAATCTCTCAAATTTTGCTCAAATGTTAAAATTTCTTCACTTTGAGTCAAAAGGTCTTCAAAAACAGACATAATTGTGGAGACAAATTTATTTATTTCTTTTTTTTCAAAGGGAGAGAAAAAAATGTTTTCGAAGTATCAATTTCAACGTAACACCACTACAAAGTGAGCCAATCAAATACTTTTTCAAAAATAATTTTCCATATAAAGAAAAATTTCAAAAGTAGGAATTTCATAAGCGAGAAACCTTTGGCCCACAGTGCATCAATCTCAAAAAAAGAACTCTAATAAAGACTGAGCCAACGTAATACCTTTTACAAATTTTTCAAAAAAAAAAGAAAAATCTGAAAGGTAATAATTTCTCAACCGAAATATTTATGTAGCACTGTGTGTAACTTCGGGTCCAAATGTATACCGAACAGTTGAGTCAACACAGAATAATCCTTTAAGCATTCCACCAGATCTTATCAATGGTGATATTCTCCCTCCAATCAAAATATCCGGGGTCCACTGTGCGTATATTCAAATACAAATACGCAACAAACAGTTAACCAAAAACAGAATGATTTTTTAAGTAATGTCGCAGAATAGTATTAATTTAAAACTGGTCTCAAAAGCAAAATATCTGTGGGCTACTGTGCGTATATGAAAGTCTGAATACGCAACAAGCAGTTGAGCCAAAACAGAATAATTCTTCAAGTATTCCACCAACTCTTATTATCAGGAAAAAATTTTCCCCCGAGCAAAATATCTGTGGCCCACTGTTCGTATATTCAAGTAGAAATACACAACAAGCAGTTGAGCCAAAACAAACAATCACAGAATTGTATAAATTTGAAAATTTCCCCCAAGCAAAATGTATATGGCCCACTGAGCGTATGTATATTCAAGTCAAAATACGCAACAAAGAGTTGAACCAAAACAAACAATAGTTTGTTTAAATGATTTCGTAAACTTGATTTAGTTTGAAAAATCTTTCTCTAAACAAAGCACTCGTAGCCACTGTGCGTGTATAAAATTCCAAATACTTGAGAATCTTCAGCCAACAATATCCTCACAAGAAAATACTTAAATTTATTTGTTGCTCTGTTAATCTCCATGCTGTCTTATACAAAAACAAAACAAACAACGCAGTCGCTGATATTCATTCTCCCTCTGACAGCAAACAAAGTTAGTATCGACTGCGCTGCACCGAGTGAGCAAAGGTAACGAGATCTGTCGGTCAAGCAGAAGAGACAAATTTGGAAGGCAAAATGCACTGGTTGCGTACAACAACAATAAACAATCAAATGTGCAAAACAAATAAGTACACAAAAGAGACAACGCAAAACTCCCGTTTGTTTGCACTAATGTACCACTGGATGAATGTTCCAGAGCCAATCAACGCAATAACAAGCAGTCACGTTATATCACTAATGGCCAGTTTTCAGCCAGTGGTGATCTTCGTTTCTTAGTTAAATTATGGTTAAACATCGAATTGTGTTTTTTAGTCATTGTTTAACTATGATTTAACCACCCAATGTTGGTTGGTTAACTTATAGTCAGAACCATATTATTCTGACAATCAAATTACTGACTGTCAATGGGAGAAATTAAAATTGTATAAAATACATGTTTCAGATTTGCGTATTTGTACACATACGTTGAGTCTAGATCGTTAAATGGTTGCTCCTATATACATAGTTTTTAACACATTTTTGTTAAAATTACTTCGATTTTACGCATTTATTTCTTATTGTACATAATTAAATTTTGTTTGTTCCCCTTTGTTGTTTTGGTTTTTACCAATAAGAATACAAGGGTTGCCATATTAGTTGACAATATGGTGACTTACATTAACTCACCACTGAAAAACAAAATGCAAAGTTAACCTCTAATTAACTTAGAATTAAGATTAAGTAATCCCATAGTTAACTATCCACTTAAAAACTGGCCATAAGAGCTTATTATTTGATCCACAACTTTTGTCCGTTGTTGCGAGGGCAAGCTTAGTTGTCTGCGCCTGGCTGTGTCTCACATGTAAACTCATGCAACGTACCTTGATTCCTCTGCTCTTTAATTTACTCCTGGTTCTTTTGCGTGATTCGAAGGACCAATGTTTGGGCCACTCACCAGTGGTTGTCGTACCAATTTTTTCGTGCTGGATCTTCCCGATGGAGGTAGACTCAACCTTGCCGGTATGAGGTGCTGTTTCGATGATGCCTGGGTCTTCCCAGTTCTGGCTGGTATTCATTTGCTCTGGTGCTGCCGCGCACAAACCCTTGTGGTTTGCTGTGTTGATTCTAGTTATACCACTGGTAGTTTGGCACCTTTTATTTATAAAAACACAGAAAAATGTAAAGACGACTTCTGTCTTCACAGACAGTTTCAAAAACAATAACAAAAAATAAGTTGACTACTGTCAGTTACCGACACAGCTGTTAGAGCTTGTACAGTCCAAGTGAGTGTTGGATAACGACAACCTTTCGATGGTACCACGGTGGGCACGTTTGGGCTTGTGCGTTAAAATTTTCGTGTAAATACACCATAAAAATATACACTAACAATAAAATATATTAAAAAAGGCAAAAATTCAGGACATGGGGCGGGCAAAAAAAATTTTTTTAAAATAAACCAAAATTAAAGAAAAGGTAAAGAATGTGAGAAAATGGAAAAATAGCCCTAGCAGGGACCTATGTTGCTCGTACCGTGTGGTAGAACTTTTGGAAAATCGTTAAATTTATATAGCACTAAGTCGGCCGGACGGCTCAGGCAGGGTGTTAAAATTCCATCTGTACCTTTAGTCGATGTGTGGCAAATTCGGAAAAATCACTGGATACTTTTAAAAAAAATTTATTTTTCTGGATGGTTACCATAACCAATCTCATGGTTACTGTACCCACAAAAGTGGACTTATATGGACTTACAGACATCCAACGAAAAACAGAATGAAACCACGGAATTCGTGACACAAATACCTTTCGTTGAAGTACCCACACTAATCCATACCCAAATGTCCCCCGGTGTGACGATTTTTTGGACCCTGTGGGCCCCATAGGTACGAGCGACGCACAGTGGTTCAGAATACATTTTTAACTCGAATTAATTCCTAATTGTGTTGACAAAATTATTCAAACCTTATTGCTTAAAGTAGTTTTTGCTAAAATGAAACCATATTTGTCCTTTACAATAAGCTGTTAGTTAAATTAACAAATAATATTTCAATAAAAAGTAAAGAGTAAAGTTAATATTAAAAAATAAGGAAAATTATATTTATGTTACATACTTATATTTAATTCTACATGCGGCGCTTTAAGGAGACTCATAGCCTCCGACTCTAATTTTTTATTTCTACGACATTTACCCTGCATGCTTAATTCAGATATGATCGGATCGGATGATAACAAAAAATAATTAAAAAGATCGATATTAGTGTGTTCTGCTTTGTCTTTTCTGCTTCTGTGTTCTGGTATGAATTTAAAATCTTTATTTTTTGCCTCTTGTGCCTCCTCTCCCAACTGTCCAATAGGCAAAATTGATTGGTTAATAACTGCTGATCCGTGAATTAGCACTTTATGAACACTTGTTGGCATATTGTAGCAAAGATATAAAGACACATACTTTCTTGCAGTTTCCATAGTATACTCATGAAATTTATTGACATCTATTTCGTATCCAGATGAAATGGTTTGCAAAATTATATAGAATCGGTGTATGAGATTCTCATCTAAACCCGCCACTTCAGCCGATTTTTTATGATTTTCAAAAAAAATTCTTGCGGTATTACACGTATTTGTAGATCCATATCCAGGTTTTGGCTGATCAACTAATATACCTAGTTCTTGTCTCAATTTATGAACGATTTCAGTTTTCCTTGACTCCACTAAGTTTTTATTCTCTCCTCTGACCTGCCATGTTTTGACTTCTAATCTATATGATATTCAAAGAACCTGATCCAACATTCAAAGAACCTGATCCACGAATGTAACGAGGACAGTCCAAAGTTTTGATTTTCAATCTTAGGCAATTTTTTAGTTACATTTTGCAAATCATTCATTTCTGAAGGCTTAGCGGAACATATGTAACAACTTTGTGTAGATCTTGTTTCAGTCAATGTATTACAAACTTTGACATCAACCATTGTTAGCACAAGATTGAAATCGATATTCTTATCCTGATATTTAAAACTCTGCAAACTCGTAATTTGTTGTGTAATATTATCGACCTCAGCTCGGGTAAGTTCCGGCGTTTCCTTAGCAAAAATAAATTTAATTGCTCTGCAAAACCGTGTGGATGATGGAACCCGATTTTGCCATATGATATTGGTGTCATCTTGGCTATCTCGTAGCTGTAAAGGTACTAGTGATATAATTAAGACAGATGAGTCTTTTTCTTTTGAGGTGGTATGTTGTCTATAGTTACTTTGACCGGAGCTACCGTCTATACCCCATTTGCAAATCAATGTAAATGTTTTGCTTGTACAGGTCAGAAATACTTCTTCTTGAAGTTTACATATTCGGCTTATTGTTAAATTGAGTAAAGCTTGTAGATTTATCTCCACACTTATGTTAGTCACTATAATGCTATTTTCATCAGGATAGCAACTTTTTTTAGCAGATAATATCTTATGCCACGATGGATAAATATTAGCATTGCAGTTCTTTGCAGCAAGTCTATAAGATAGGTAAATTGATTTACTTGATTTGGTGTTTATTATAAGTGCCAATGCTTCGTCTGGAGACATTGGTACAGCCATATTTTTTTCTGAGATTTTGCTGGTCATACGTCTTTTGACAGAAGCTGATCGTCCCTCTGTTGCATCTTTAACCATATGTGCGGCATCTCTCTTACCATTCTTCCACAAAGCACATTGAGTTGCACGAGAAAGTTCAAATGATCTAAGATCTAATGAATTACCTTTAACCATATTCAACACTTTTTTTTGCTGACTCCTGGTGCCAGATTCGCTGAAATGTTTTGAGGGCCTACCAGGTTTCGATATACGAGTTGTTGTATCCTCAGTCTCATTGATTGAAAAAGTCATAATTGATTCAAGCCATGTTTTATTCACTTCCAAAAATCTTGCCCTGTAATTATTTGGTCTCTTCCAGCGACATTCAACATTTTTCACAAAATTTTCTAATTGGCCTTGTATATCCTGGTTTTCTATATGAATAATGTTATATATATGCATTCCCAGCGATTTGACACATTCAACCCTAGTTAAATTTTTGAACTTAAACCATTCTTGAAATAGCTCCAAGTACGTTATTGCAGCAACATTTTCTGAAAAAAATAATATATCAAATGTTGGGGTAACGCGGGGATTCGGTTTTCTTTTTATTATAAAATACCAGTATATGAACTAATTAACACAATAGTCTTTTAAGCTTGCAATCATCTGCAATTTTTTGTAGGCCCCGTTATTTTTACGTTTCTCAACAAAACACTATGAATTTTAAGTGAGGTCGTATTTAGTAATATACAACATCTACTTACCGTTTTCTTCGGCGGACATAATAAATAAAGTACACAGAATTCAATGAACAATGGAAAAAATAAATTACATTTCAATAAGTCAAAGAAAACTGTCAAGTAATGTAACTGTTTATTTTGGTTATAAAATACACTTGTGTACATTGTTGAATTTGGTGTTACCAGACCACTAAAATACTTATTTAAATGACAAATTTTACACGGTGTAGTATAGTTTGTTTACTAAATATTGGATTCAAACGATATTTAACAAAATTCTTAGAAGTAAGAAATTTTAATAAATTCGCGTTAAATGTGAACTTTGAACCACTGTGCGACGGTTAGTTTTCAATTTTCTCACATTCTTTAATATTTCTTTAATTTTGGTTTTTTTTTAAAACATTTTTTTGTCTGCCACTGGTCCTGAACTTCAGCCAAAAAAAGTCGAAAATACGTTTAAATTTCACAGTTTCTCATCTAAACTACATGAAAAATTTAAGTCAAAAATTTTTGTAATTTATAGTGTGAAAGGAAATGTCAGATGAGAACAATGGCTGCTCCATAGATTAATACTTATAGTAGATCTAATAGTTCTCCCACCAAATTTATGACATTTGGCCTGGTGTGATATTTACGTTTGATGTTGAAAAGAATTGCTTTACTAATACCAGATAGAGGCAATGGTTCAAAACAACGAACAAAATAACAACAACGGTGTTGAATTGCCTAATTTCTACGATATTTTATATTTTATATAACTTTATATTTAATACAATTGCTTAAGAAAATAATGAATTTGTTTGATATCAGGATTATTTAATGTAAATCATCTATCGGAATTTCAAGTTAAAGTTTAACTGTCACTAACGCATTTGAATTGTTTTATGTTATTGAATCCGACAGATGGCTACAATCTTTCTTGGAATTGCAATATATGTTAAATCTAATGGCAACTGCTAGAAAACTAATAAGAGGGAATTGCAAGTACGCAAGCACCATTTTCTTGGGTAAAAATAAAATCATTCGTTGTTTGTATAACTGGATTAACAAGACGTCTTTTTCTTTCGCTAATTGCTAGCTGCTTCCCAACTAAGCCACCATTTTCAAATTTTAAAATTCTCAAAAACTATTGAGAAAAAACATTTTGGCGCCCGAGCAGGGACTTGGTTGGTTGCTGCTACTTATAAAGAATATTTCGGAAAATTATTGGGAAAATTTGAGATTTGTTAATTTATTACAAATATCACCCATAATTTTAATTGTTCTTATATATAAAGAGTTAGCTAAATTGTTGCTTAATCTCTTAACAACACGTCTTGGTAAATTGTGCTCGATTGCTGGTTTTAACTTCCAAATTTGCTACTGCCAATGCCTCGTCGTTGCCGCTGTCATAACTGCAGGAATAATCAGCAGGGGAGTAACTCTGACTCTGGACAATCGGATCAACAGGTAAAAGCGCAAGAAAATCTTTGTGTAGCCTAACCTAAAATTTGTAAAGTACACAAATTTTGGAGATCTTGATACACGTATTTGATTTGAAGGTTTCCAACAACTGCACAATAGTAGCCGAACACAAATATTTTCTTTCCGCTTTAATTACTTTACAACATGTTTTAACTATATTTATTGTGAACAATGCCTGCGATATGAAAGTACAAGCAAATATGCAATAACCCATTATCATAAATCCGCATACTTCAACAAAAGTTAGGTCTGACAATCTTTTCTGTTACGTAAGACTGCAAACGCTGCCAATAAATTATTGTCAAGTACAATTTGTTGCTTAATGTGTCGATTTAATTCGGATTTCTGATCAATTTCTTCTGGACATAAACTTTCAACTCATTTCGTTTTACTACTTTTTCGCTTTTTTGACATTTCCTAATCAGCGGCTCTATTCTCTATTCCGTTCCAATCGTTTTAGTGTTGCAGGTGTTGCCACTCTGGTTAATGGTACGTTCCGCTTACTCAGATTAAGGTAAATTTCCACTGGTAATACGGCACACATTCTTAAATATAGTTCGTTGATTTCGCTCCAATCGAGTAGACCAGTTAATTGGCTCTGAGAATTGGCGAACATGTTTTGAAATTTTGTGGGATAAATATAATTTGGAAGTTGTGGTCAGTTTGGTGACAACATCTTGTGTCGATTGAGGGGCTTAAATTATCGAATATAAATACCATCCCTGATAACATAAAGTTGAAGTGAGAATAACAGTAGAATCATAAAACGAAAAGAATGAACAAATAAATGAAAGTCTGAAATTTAAAGTGTGCTAATTTAAGTATAATTGGGAAAAGGTGATAAAATTATAAACTTATATTCCACTGGTGACATTTTCATGATAGAAGACAAGAATGTTTGATGGAAATTGCGTTTACTGGATACCTTTGTTCGGACTATTAAGAGTAAACGAAAATCTGAAGCAGTGTTCCACGGAGTTACATTGTCGAAAGTGAACAATTGGTGGATGTAAAAACTGCAAAGATACGTGTGAGTAACACATATTTGATTAAATTCCTTGTTTTTGTTTAGAGTATTTGTTACACAAGTTGGTGAACATTTTTATGATTATATTTAAATTGTTAAGTTTCGTAATATTGTTTTATCCCTTTATTATTGTTCCTATGCCCAAGTAATATCGACAATAACTTACGCTAAGAAGAATTGTGTGAAACGAAATTGCTAATAAAGCTTACTTATACTAAGAATATATTTTTTGAAAATGACTGGCAAAAAACGCCAAGACTCTCCAGCAAGGAGAGACCAATTACAAAAGCTAGTTGCAAATAAGACCAGGGTGGTTCAGAATATTGTGAGAATTAGGCAATCGATTCGGGAAAAGAAAATTTCGTTTAATTCTATCGAATTAGAATGCCGAATGGACATATTATGCCAGTACATTGATCAAGCGATGAAGTACCAATCCGAAGTGGAAATGCTTGATCCAGCAAATGACGATCGGGTTGAGTTGGAGGAAATCTGTGTGACCACTAAGTCATCCATTTTAACTCTTTTAGCCAAAACTAGAAGGTCAAGTTTACCCGATACTTCTTTTGCTGTTCAACCACATACTTCGAGGCTTCCAAATATGAAACTCCCGAAATTTAGCGGTAAATATTCCGACTATAAAAATTTCATGAGTCTATTCGAGAACTTGGTACACAATGATACGTCACTAACAGATATAGAAAAATTCAACCATCTGATATCTTGTTTATCAGATGAGGCTCTGGGTACGGTAAAGGCCTTTCAAATATCGGAGGACAACTATCCGAAAGCTATCGCTAGTTTGAAAAGGGTTTACGACAATGAGTGTCTGATATTTTTTGACAATATTTCGAAACTTTTTGATCTTCCTGAGATCAGTAAACCTTCTGCAACTGCCCTGCGTGGTATGATTGATACTGTGTCCGCAATATATGACTCCCTATTATCTATTGGTGATGACAGAAAAATAGCAAATGCGATATTAATTCATCTAGTGATGACTAAGGTAGATCCAGTCACGAAAACCAAGTGGGAAGAACAGCTTGATTTCGATAAGCTCCCACTATGGACCGACTGCGAGGCTGCATTGAACAAACGTTACCAGCATATTTTTGCTGACGAATCTTCTATGTCAAAGCCTAAAGTTGTTAAAAATAAAATCGATACCCAACCTAAGAAAATTACGAAAACATCACTTTCTTGTTCGAAAACAAAGAAAGGAGGGGATAAGTGTATATACTGCAAAGCCAGTGATCATTCTGTACATACATGCTCTTCGTTTACCGCGTTGTCAGTTCTTCAAAGGTTTGATTTTATAAAGTCCGTACCAGCGTGTATCAACTGTCTCAAGAGAGGGCATACAGTTGCAAGATGTAATTCAACAAAATGTAGAGTTTGTAGTAGTTCGCATCATACTTTGTTGCATAGATATGGTTCAGATTCACAAAGGACAAATTCTAATACAAATTCTGTTCAATTAACGCCGAAACAACCTACAACTTCTCATACGTCTGTGAATCATTCATCTTCGGATGAAAATATCATTCTGGCTACGGCCGTGGTGCGCGTAAGGAGTAGTTCTGGAAACTTTATCTCAGCTAGAGCTCTCCTTGACTCCGGATCGCAGACCAATTTGATCACGGAAGACCTTGCCCAAAGGTTAAGACTGAAACGCGAGGGAAGCTTACTGAATTTAACCGGCATAGGAGAAACTATGTCATCTTGCAAGAATAATGTTGGCGTTACTTTCACGTCGAGGGTTAATTCAATCCAACTATCCTCAAAATTCTGGGTTATAAGTTCAATTACGAACATTCAACCTGAGCGCACGATATATACATCGGACTGGAACATTCCACAGAATATTGAGCTAGCAGATCCTTGGTTCTTTAAGCCTCACAGGATTGATTTGCTAATTGGAGCTGAGCTTTTCTTTGATATTCTCTGCGTTGGTCAAATTAAATCCAACCATAAAACTCCGGTCTTGCAGAAAACTTCTCTTGGCTGGATTGTAGCTGGTAAATACACCCAGTCAAAAGAACCAAGCTCGAGTACTATATGCCACGTTTCCACTGATATTGCGGATGAAGACTACGTTGATTCGGTAGTTCGAAAGTTCTGGGAGTTAGAAGATCTTCCAAGGAATTCGAAAACTGAATACACAGAAGAGCATAAACAGTGTGAAGAAATGTTTAAAAATACAATACGGCGGCTGCCGTCAGGGCGGTTTGAAGTTTTACTTCCCTTTAAATCGGATCCCAGTTGTTTAGGCTCGTCCTACGAGACTGCCAGGCATCGCTTCTTGTCACTAGAACGCAAACTCTTGAAAAATCCGGATATGATGAAAATGTATCACGATTTCATGCAAGAATATCTGAATTTAGGGCACATGTCTTTAACGGATAATCGAGTACCTACCAATCCTCATTACTTTATACCGGATCAGTGTGTTTTGCGCCCACAAAGCACATCGACCAAACTTCGTGTTGTATTCGACGCATCGAGTCGAACTTCTGCACATATGTCACTAAACGATTTGCTGATGGTTGGGCCCACTGTTCAGGAAGAGTTATATTCTTCACTAATACGCTTCAGATTCCACAAATATGCTGTCACTGCAGACATTGAAAAGATGTATCGCCAAGTTTTAATTGGTGAGGAAGATCGAAAGTTTCAACTTATCCTGTGGAGACGGAACCCATCAGATCCGTTACAAATATTTCGTCTGAACACGGTGACGTACGGTACGTCCTCAGCGCCGTTTCTTGCTATTAGGTGTCTCATTCAGTTGAGCGACTTATTTAGAGAGAGCCTTCAATTTCAATTTTTCAATTTCAATTTGAGTTTATTATGCTTATCGAGTACAACAAGATAAAATCTTATAATTATAGTACACGAATTTCATTGATCAAAAATTTAAATGTAAATGTTTTAATTTGAACGATAAAACAGGAAAAATAATAAAAATTAAGATTAAAAATTTAACATCAAAATATAGATTAAGAAAATATGATCATAAAACAGTAGAAGCAAAAAATTTAAAAAATTAAATAAAAATTAAATAAAAGTGATGAAAAATAAATAAATAAATAAATAAAAGGTTTAGAATATTATGAAATGGTATGCACGTACGTTTAGGAAAATCACTTAAAGATATCAAAAATACTTTTCTTAAAAGTGTTTGCATCACTAAGGAGCTGAATATGATGTGGGAGAGCATTCCAAAGACGAACAGAGTGTATAAAAAATTGCCACTCGGAGATGAGGCTGCAGCGCTTTAGTGGAACAATTTTCTTTCCCCTATTGCTTCTATTAAAATTTATTTTCATGAATAGATATTGAGGTTTCCCTGTGTAGATAATTTTATGGAGAAATAAGAGTGCTCTAATATTTAAAAGGTTTTGCAGAGAAACGCCATAGAGTGAACAGGAAAATTGGGACACACGATCGGATCGTTTAAGTCCGTACACATAACGAATGACGTTGTTAAAGATTACATTTAATTTCTGCTTGCTAGCTGAATCACAATTGGCAAACAGTTCGCAGCCATATAGTAATCCAGGCATGATATACGTTTTTACCAGCAGTATTTTAATATTTTGTGGCGTAAAATATTGAGTTTGCCAAAGTGATCTGAGCTTACCATAAGTTTGACCTACAACAGCATTTACATGATTCGACCAAGTCAACTTGTCATTAAATATTACACCAAGATTTTTTGAGTGTGTCACAATTTCTATGGGTTCATTATTTAGAATTATGTCGAGATCGCAAATATTTGCAGAATAATTTTTTTGAATAAATAGGCATTTAGATTTTTTCGGATTAAGACTAAGTCCATTTGCTGCTGCCCAACAATGTATTCTCGACAGGTCATGGTTTAATTTGTCAACATAATCCGTTAAGTCATTTATAGGAAACCCGAGAACCAATTGCACGTCATCAGCATACATGTGAATACTGCAGTGCGATAAATGCATGGGAAGATCATTAGTGTATAACGAAAAAATCAAAGGTCCCAGAATCGAACCTTGTGGTACACCTCTTACTACGGGAAGAAACTCGGAGGTGGTATTGTTTAAGAAAACGGTCTGTTCACGCCCGTGAATGTATGAATGAAGCAGAGAGATAGCGGAAGGTGAAAAATTAAAGAAGTTGCTAAGTTTGGAACATAGAATATTATGGTCAACAGAGTCAAAAGCTTTAGAATGATCCAAGAGAACAAGAAACGATGCATTGCCTTCATCTAAGTTTTGTCTAATGTTCTCAGACACTTCAGCTAAAGCAGTGACACAGCTGTGATTTGGTCGGAAACCTGATTGTTTATCAGTCATTAAGGAACGAATTTGTACATTTTCTGAAATTTGTCTGTGCAGTAACTTTTCTAATACTTTGGACAAGAAACAAAGTATGGCGATAGGACGGTATTCAGTGCTTGATTTAGGTATAGGAACAATTTTTGCTTGTTTCCAAGACTTAGGGAAAACACTAGAAGTTATTATAGAATTAAGGAGATGAGTCAAGTGGGGTAAAATAAATGGCACGAGTATTCTGACGAAACGTGGGTCCATATTGTCAACTCCTACCGCATTTGACTTTATATGAGATAATGCTGTAAGGACGTCAAACTCAGTTACACGATGAAATTTAAAAGAATTTTCAAGATTAGAAGTAAGTAAAAGATTGTCAGCATTACAAGTAGGTAAAGCAGTTGGGTCAAAATTATAAAATCCTCTGGCGATGTCAACTTCAGACACATTTAAAAAGTTACTATTCAACTCATTCACATTAATCTCGCAGCTTACATGACCTAACTCTTTACCAACGCCAATGCCAATGTCACGGATAACCCTCCACTTTTTCTGCGATCCCAATGCAGAACTAAAACGCCTTGTAAAATATTCTAACTTGGCGGCTATTATTGTCATATTGACATTCCTTCGGGCAGACCGAAATGCCTCATAGAGAAAAGGTGTTTTGAACCGTTTCCATCTGGAATACGCTAAATCCCTTTCCCTAATAGCGGATTTTATGACATTCGTAAACCATGGTCTGGATTGAGCAGAAATTATTCGTGTCTTTAACGGAACTGTTGCACTATAGAGGGAGATGATATTGTCCTGCAAAAATGATAATTGATCCTCTGCTGATGTCATGTGAAATATTGAGCTCCAATCCACTTCTGTGAAACTGGATTCAAGCAGATTGTAATTTAAATTATTAAAATCTCTGTAAGAAATTTTTTGGTCTATGCTTGAGCCAAGAAAATCGTACGACATGAAAATTAAATCGTGTTTGGAGAAACAGGGAGCAGATATTTGGTCGTACAGAAGAACCTTAGATGTATCATTGACAAAGAAAAGATCAAGCAATGAGTGTGAAAATTGAGTGAAATGGGTAGGAGTTGACGAATTAATTGACGTTAGACCTATCGAGGACATATGATCAGTTAAGGACGAATCCGTTATAAGATCTGAATTGAAATCACCAGAAATAAGAATATCTGGAAATGAAACGGTTAAAGTGTCCAACAGATTAAATAGACTACTAAAACTTATACATCGATTCGGTCTATAGACACAACCAATCAGCATCCTACTGCTGGAAGACGAAATTTCCACGAATAAGTATTCGACTTGATCCTCTGTACCAGACTTAATACAAAGTTTAGATTTGATACTTGATTTCACGAAAATAGCTACACCTCCACCATGTCGCAACCTATCAGCTCTGTAAGTATTGTATCCATTAAGTTCCATCACAGCGTTGCGAGTAGACTCACTAAGCCATGTTTCCGAAACACAGATAACATCAACTCCACTCTTTTCAATCGTGAATCTGAACTCATCAATTTTATTATTGAGACTCTGAGCATTGATATGACATATGTTCAATCCTGTCCGTTGTTTTGACAAGATTCTTAACACATTGAAAGTTACATCTTTGGAAGCCGTAAGTGTATTAGGCAAAAAAGACATAGCAGATAAAAATTAAGTAAAAACGATAAGAGAAAAACTCCGTCGGTGATGCAAAACAAATAAAAATGACGAAATGTGACTTCACAACTAGTAATAAACCTGTACATACGAAAAACGATAATATTGTAACCCTTGATAAAACTAGAAGATACAAAAATACGCAATAAAATAGATATAAATACAAAAAATATATGGTTGAAAATGTGATTGAATGGTTGAAACCCCAAGAAATCAAATTAGTTCCCGTGGTGGCGAAACCCATCCAAGGAATCCAATTGCACAATGCAAATTGGTTCATCAGTAGAACAGCGTCTGACGTATACAAGGCCTCTAAGAGTATAGGCAGCATGGACGCACTTGTCCCTTTTTAATTTAATGGCTTCTCTAAATATTTTATAGTTGCTATTAGAAAGATTTTCGTTAATAAAAAAAGGTTTACTCGAGTTAAACCCCAAATCATTAAGAGACAAAGCATAATTGTTATTTATTTTCTTGTAATCAAACAAGCGCTTTTGAAAAAAATTTTTATCATAAGGACTTAAGAATTTTACAATTATTACTGCATCGGGTGAATTATTTGATTTCTTGTTGTCCCGATTTTGCAGGCGGTAAATGCATTTCAATTTGGGGGCAACAATACCAAGATACGAGCACATATGCTCAAATAAGGCACCAAGATTTTCATCATTAAGGTAAGGAATGCCATTCCATCGCAATTCGTCAGCTACCAGAGAGTTTTCGTGCGCTAAAGCTTGGATTTTTAAATCCCAGATTTCAGATTTTAATTTGCCCACATCATCCGCAGCACTTTCAAGGTTGGACATCCGTTCATCAACATCCCATCGGATCTGACGTTGTTCGCAAAGATTTTTACGTTGATGATTTATTGACCGGAGCCGATAGTTATGATGAGCTTCTAACTATTCGAGACCAGGTTACTCAGATTCTAAGATCAGCTGGATTTAATTTGACAAAATGGTCTTCAAACCACCAAAATTTTAATATAGTTAATTCTGAAGGGAAATTGTTGCAAACTGATACCGACTCGTCTAAAGCTTTGGGTATCCATTGGTTTCCGAGTAGTGACGTATTCAGATTCCATTTGGAAGCAGATTTATTTGAGTTAAAGGCATCTAAGAGAAATATTTTATCGGTTTCTGCCCGTTTGTTCGACCCTCTGGGTCTATTGTCACCAATTTTGACAACAACCAAAATGTTGCTGCAAGATCTTTGGATACAGAAACTGGACTGGGACGAGTCAATTCCACTACGATTGAATACAACATGGGAGAATTTCAAAAATGAATTGTCAAAAATAGGGTCCATTGACATTCCGAGATTCGTCCACACTTCAAACTCTGCTACTATTCAAGTTCATGGCTTTGCCGATGCCTCAGTTCGGGCTTATGGGTGTTGTATATATATTAGAAGTAGTTATGGGAATGAAGTCTGCTGTCGATTGCTTACGGCTAAATCTAAAGTCGCTCCACTCAGAACTAAAACTCTCCCGAGGCTAGAATTGTGGGCAGCACATTTGTTAGCCGAGTTGTGGATACGTCTTAAAGACATGATGCATTTTGAGATTCAAAGTGTAACTTTCTGGACTGATTCAGAAATAACATTACACTGGATAAAAACCCATCCATCCCGTCTTTCCACATTCGTGGCAAATAGAGTTGCTGAGATACAAGAATGGTCGGACCGTGTTACTTGGCGGCATGTGCCTTCGCCGCAAAATCCAGCTGACCTTGTGTCTAGAGGATGTGATGTAGAAAAACTTAAAACCTCAATTTGGTTCAATGGTCCATCATTTCTTCTAAGTGACTGTTCTCATTGGCCTGTCAATAAACATTTTAATTTGACAGAGGAACAAGAAACTTTGGAAAAGAAAAAATCTAATATTTTCCTCGCAATTGAAAGACCTTTGGAAACAGGCAATGTATTTACAGCATTGATTGAAAAGTATTCTAATTACACGAAGCTCCTGAGGGTGATGTGCTACACCATGAGATTCATTGATGCATTGAAAAAATATACAATGCCAAGGACATTGTGTCCTATCTCAAGGGAAATAAGTTGGGCTTTCTTTAAACTTGTCGAAGTTGTTCAAAAAATTGAGTTTGCAGGGGAAATTAAGAAACTTGAAAAGTCAATTCCATTGTCATCAAGTATACAGCGTTTAACACCCTTCATACATAGTTTTACCGAACACGGTCGTAACTTTTCGCTTATTAGAGTAGGAGGTAGGCTTCTGAACGCACTATTGCCGTATAGGACAAAATTTCCTCTTTTAGTACCGAAAAAGTCAACGTTTGTAAGACTTTATTTGAGGTATCTTCATATTCAAAACTGCCACGCTGGTGCAAAGGCTTTAGTCTCTCTATTACGAGAGAATATCTGACTAGTTAATGCCAAGGAAGAATGTGGGAGAATTGTACGCAGATGTGTACATTGTTATCATTACAGGCCAAAGTTAATGACACAGGTTATGGGGAATTTGCCCGTTGATAGGGTAAGAGCGATACGTCCATTCTCAATAGCTGGTGTGGACTTTTGTGGTCCTGTTAACGTTTCGCTTAGAATCCGAGGGAGACCGCCAATGAAAATGTATATTGCAGTTTTCGTGTGTTTCGCGTCCAAGGCAGTTCACTTAGAGTTGGTGTCCAACTTATCTTCTGATGCATTCATTCTTTCTTTTAAAAGGTTTGCTGCAAGACGGGGACTTCCAAGCAAAGTGTACTGCGACAACGCTACGAATTTCGTGGGAGCGAGCCGAGCCCTCACAGACCTACAGAATGCGTTCGAGAAGAACAAAGAAGCGGTCGAATTATACGCAGCGTCGTGCAAGGTCGAGTTCATTTTCATACCACCAAGGGCACCGCATTTCGGAGGGCTGTGGGAGGCAGCCGTAAAGCAAGCAAAGTTCCTTCTAGTTCGGGTTGTGGGCAACGCATCCCTCAATCAAGAGGAAATGGAGACGATGCTCGCAGAAGTAGAGGCAGTGCTCAACAGCCGCCCAATTGCACCGCAGTCTTCAGATCCCAACGACGGAGAGGCATTATCCCCAGCACACCTATTAATAGGACAGGGTCTGCGTTCGCTGCCGCCAGAATCCGTCGACGACGCCAGCAACAGTCTGAAGTACTCGAAGCGATGGCGAATGCTCTGCAGTCTCAAGCAGGGATTTTGGCGAGCCTGGTCCAGAGACTACGTTCTGGGATTACAGGACAAAGGAAAGTGGATTCGAGAAGAGCCCAATATTCAAGTCGGCAGATTAGTATTGGTTCACGAGGACAATCTTCCTCCCCAAGAGTGGTTGACAGGCAGAGTCACCAACGTCGTAGAAGGGAGAGACGGCAAGGTCAGAGTGGCCGAAATAAGAACCAAAAACGGCCTTTTTAAGCGCCCAATTCATAAGTTAGCGCCTATTCCTGATTGTTGAAGGCCTACGTCCCTTCAAAGGGGCCGGAATGTTGAATTGCCTAATTTCTACGATATTTTATATTTTATATAACTTTATATTTAATACAATTGCTTAAGAAAATAATGAATTTGTTTGATATCAGGATTATTTAATGTAAATCATCTATCGGAATTTCAAGTTAAAGTTTAACTGTCACTAACGCATTTGAATTGTTCTATGTTATTGAATCCGCCAGATGGCTACAATCTTTCTTGGAATTGCAATATATGTTAAATCTAACGGCAACTGCTAGAAAACTAATAAGAGGGAATTGCAAGTACGCAAGCACCATTTTCTTGGGTAAAAATAAAATCATTCGTTGTTTGGATAACTGGATTAACAAGACGTCTTTTTCTTTCGCTAATTGCTAGCTGCTTCCCAACTAAGCCACCATTTTCAAATTTTAAAATTCTTAAAAACTATTGAGAAAAAACAAACGGCATTTCGTTTTGTGTGTTAAAATTATTGTGTTAAATACAACACAAATGTATTCTAACAATAACAGTCAATATAAAAGTGTAAAACACATTTAAATTTCACAGTTTTTCACCTAAACGACATGAAAAATTAAAGCAAGAAGTTATTGTAATTCCACCTGGTGTATGTCACTTTTCGTCAAACATCTCTCTATCACACCGACCGCTTCACGAAGAGTGGGAAAGGAAACGTCAGATGAGCCAAATATTTTCTCTACTAAGATTTACTCTATGGGCTGCTCTATACATCATTACTCTATGGGTGTGGGTATATTAGGGATTGAGAGTAATTTTATGTAAACAATTGGAATCAGTCGATACCCACATAAATAAATAAATATTGAAGGGATAGGGGTTAGAGCTGCTCACATTCAGTGACTGATTGCTTTTTAATTTTACACTCACTGGTTGGGACCCACAGTTCTACACTGTGCACCGAACGGCTTTTTGACGTGCTTTTTCACGGCTAATTACTCTATAGTGTCGCCGTCACCAAGCAAGGTGAGCGTTGTCGAATGATATGTATTCGTAAGTTGGTCAAATGAGGGATCGAACCCACTTTCTCATTCTCATTAACCATAGCCCCATCGACGACCAAATACTCCCCTCGCCAAACATTATTGAAAGCTGCAACTAATTGTATTCCAGATATATGTTGCGTGTCAGTTTAGCGGCAGCCCACTGTGGCACAAGTAGCGGGTTAAACCACCCCCGATGGAGTTCTGGCAGAAATGTTCATTCCTGAAAGATGAGAACATTTCAGATGTGTAGGAAAGCTTATACGTTCGTTACTTACCTGTTAGGTTGACCGTCGTTGCAAATGTTTCCAGCTTGTTACGATTCCCTGGAGTTCTTATCGGTTTGTGTTGCCACCTCAGCTAGCTCAAGCACGGCGAGGGTTCCCAACCCGCATCCACAAACCTTGGGACGTACAATAAAGAAATACATATTCTCATATGTCAAAAAAAAATAATAAGAAAAAAACATACTACAAAACATTAAATCATACAACGAAACTGCTTAAGTATCGGCTTCCCCAAAACATCACCGAGTCAAATTCGTTTTCATTGGCCGATGTTATGCCACATACGTCACCCGTACCCTACCATTGTCATCCACTTGGATAACCCCTTATCAGCATTTCACCAACACTTACTTTTTCAATTCCGCTTGACCAACCATTTCGAAATCCCCTTTAAAATATTTTAGCAACACATTTTGTTTTCCTTAAACATTACAAAAAATCATTTATTAAAACAAACCTATGACTAAACAAACACATACTTATTCTAAAAGTGGCATTGTTCTAATTCTAAACGTGACAGGGTTGCATTTAATTATATATTGAAGAGAAGAATACAATAAAAAAAATATATGTCAAAGTTTTCGAATTAAATCAAACTCATCATATGGATATTACTCTATCTTATTTCGGATTTACCCGTTTTCCGAGCAGTCGTTTTCGACTTGATGCGTTCCCTTTCTCAGTATAACTCTTAAAACTTTTTTTTTTTATCTTTAAATCAAACGGTCGTATGACCAAATTAATACAATTCGTCAGTTCTTATAATCGGGGGTTTATGTACTTGCTCGCCTAGTAGGCGTCTTTCTTCATTTTCAATTGAAACTAGAACAATTGTTTTTTTTTTCTACAACATATTCCTGATGCGAACTTGGGTGTTAACCAAATACCACAAATTGATTTGTCTAACAACAAAAAAAAAGAAGTATATTAAAAAAAACTAACAAATAAATTGTCTTACATTAGTATAAAAAATTCAACTTAATCTACCTACCTAAAATAATATCACTAAAGCTAAAATATTCTAAAACATAACACCAGAAAAAAAACTATAAAGGACCGAACTATTGATATTTATATCAGTTATTGAAGGATCGAATACAAATTTAACGCTTTTCTATATCCTCCCCTAAAAGAGCTCTCTTAAGGTTGCTTCTAAAGCCGTTTGATCCGAATTTAATTTTCTTTATTCTACGTCAATATTTTAATCCGTTAGATCCTTTTCACAAAACACAAAGACTCTAAATTTTAAAGAGGAATTAGGTTAAAAAAATTACTAAGACCGTCTATACACAATACTTAACATAACACTTAAAAAAAATTGAAAAAATAAAACTATATCCTTCTCTTCAAAAAAAAAACACATCGAATTTTCAAATTTCCCAGTGTAGCCCCTTTGTCATCATAGTCTTGTGGAAGAAATAAATACATAAACTGGTTCTGAACTTCGATATTTGCATTGACTGAGCTTTTCGGTGTTGGAGAGATTTCTCCTTGGTCATCGCATATGATGTTTCCCCTCTTCTGATCCCAACTGCCGTGGGAAGTTTATACGTTGGGGTTACCAGATGCGCCACACCACTTAATTGAAAGCTTGCCACTGTTCACCGTTTACAACAATATTCCTTTTCAAATAAAAATTTAAATTTTGTACCTTCTTCTATACCTCTCCGTTTAACTTCATTCGGATTATGGCTGCTGGATTCTGTAATTCCCTTCACTAATCACGACACACTAAAATTTCAGAATTATCATACCCAAAACAATCAGTTATATTGAAACTTTATTCATTTATTTTTTCTAATTTGTTGAACTTACGGAAGGTTTCCCCGAGGTTACAGCAAGGTAGCGAGCTTGGGTTGGAGCACCTGGATATTGTCAGACAACAGTCTTCCTTTTCCTTTAACAGGTCATTAAAATTTTATTTTGGCTCTTGAATGTTTCACTTAATTACTCACTTAATTAATTTAGAAAAAACTAACAAAAGGACTGCACTTCACTTTCCACACTTGAAATAATAAGCCCCTGGGGACTTTGACTCTCCTCTTACTCTGCCACTTAACAATTGAAAGTCCTACAATTTTTTTCTACTTTCGACTAACCGAAAAAACTTCAAATCCATTTAACATCAATTGCTTTAGACAAAAACAACCAAAACTACAAACAACACAGTCACAGATAAACATGTCATTACATACGAAACCGCTTCCCCATTGCGGGTCATCGTACCGCAGATGTTGGCCTTGACTTGTTGGTGCATTTCTTATTTTCCCTTTTTGGAGCATTTCTACTTGATCTGAACCGTAAGAGAAAATTATTTTCTCTTTCCACCCCATAGTGTCATCTGTCTGGCATCTCTAAGTTGGAGAAGTGGTATTTTACAACACCTAAAATTTTAAAAGCTCATGGGCGAATTAGAATTTCGTTTGACAACACTAGGTACAGAAAAGCAGACCGCCATAAAACACACGACCATAAAACAAGAAGCAAGCACACCAATCACAGAAAACAAGACAATTATAAATTAAAAAAATCCTCAACAACCTCTAATGGCATGCCACTTGGGCAAAAGTGTGCCCACACCAACAGGATCCGCCCGACAAGGTTTTCCCGACATACTAGGCATTGATACTGGGTCATTTGTGTTCATTCGAAGATTTATGGGCACGGCTGCGTAAGTGATCTACTACTCGGCCAAAAATCCCACTATTGATCTCACCTTCAATGAACATTTCCCTAGTCATGCCCTCTTGGTAATGGAATCTTGCCATTCGAGAGTTGACAACCGTTTCGGCATTCATTAACGGGCTCATACCTTCCATTCTACCTTTGGCCTGCACAATTAATGACCTGATCACAGAAGCCACCCGTACTTTCCCGGCAATTTTCGACACCATATCCCAGCTAACTCAAGAACATGACAAATAATATTTATTCGAATAGCCCTTGTCAGTGTTCAGATTCGCATGGTATTTGTTTTTAGCTGGTCGAATATGTGAGGTCCAAAATTGCCAGAGAAAGGAAAGTAACTGGGTAATAAGGCATTAAGGGTCTCCACAAAGTTATAGGAAGGTGAATATTTAGTATTGCTGTTGATGATGGTAATGGTTTGTCAACAACTCCACCGTTTGGCCATAAAAAGGTATTTACTGCTACGACCTTCAATTGGATTTTTAGTCTCAAAAACGTCTTCTACGACCAATACCATATCAACAAGACGATAAACTTTATATGCCTTTTAGGCTTTGGCATATCAATGTTTCTCTTACGCTTGACCCTGAAGCCAAAAGGCGGTGTACACCTGGGGGTAAAATTGTAGCATCGAGTTCCATTAAACAAAATTTAATCAATATTATACGACAAAAGGAAAGTGGACTGAATAATGCAAAGTGGTTCGAAGGAAGTAAGAGCTCCACTTCTGACCTTCTATTGCAAGTGCTATACTTGGGTAAACAACAAATGAAAGGATAATTACACTGGGCTACAAAAGTGAAAGAAGGAACATATTTATATAGGAAAATAAGGCGGCAAACATGTCATTCCTTCCAATGGTTAACAGTATCTTATGTTCATAATACTATTTTATTTCCACATTTCTGCGTACCACTCAGACACCCACAACAAAACTCTGCAGTTTCAAATCACAATTCCGAAACTGCAGTGTGATGGGTGTTTCCCCACTGGATCCTACACCAAAACTTATGCAGCGCCCAACGTAGGCTACACCCACCAAGAGTTAGCCGGGCATTACATAATGAAGGTAGTGCAGATTGAGGTACTTGGATCTGTTCGGTTATTAGGGAAGTAGATTATAAATAAAAAAATTAATGAAGTTACTTTGTGTCTCCCTTTATGTTGCTTTCTTTTCAGGTACGTTCTTGCCCTTCTATGGACATCATTACACATGAAACAACAGACGACAACAAGATGTATCAACATCAAAAAATAATCAATATAGACAGAAACACGACTAAAGCTATATTGGACCGATGGTATTGCCACGTAAATGTAAAAGGAAAATCGGAAAGTATGTATTGCACTGTTCCCCCTCCTATTGTTTAATGTCCTTTGCGTGATAAATGCCTATTGGTTTGCCGGTCAAGGTTTCCAATTCGTACATGTTGTTGCCTAGTACCCTTACTATCCTACACTTGGTAAACTTTTTGCAAAATTTTCCATTTATATTATTCTTAAAGTCACTCAAGACAAAATTCCGTTTATATATCTCTTGTCCGGGAACAAACCTAACTACTCGGGCGCCCCGGTTGTATCGCATAGAGCTTCTCTCGTATACTCGGTGCATATTTTCCTTTATCTTTTCTCTAATAAGTCGGATACGGTCTGTCCTGTCCATCAGGATAAGCTCACTATCATCTAGGGCCTTAAGTTTTCGAGCTAATTTGTAGTCCGCGCCAGACGTAAACATATTGTTTCCGAATAAGGCCATGAAAGGAGTCACCCCTGTGGAGCTATGAACCGCTGTCCTTAACGCGACTTCTATATCGGCAATGTTCACATCCCAATCCCTATGATCTTCGTTTAAATATGTTCGGATAGCAGCCAATACACTCTGATTAACTCTTTCGGCCGCGTTTGATTGTGGTGAGTGAACAGCAGTTCTTATGTGGTTTATTTGATAGGCGTCTATCATATTTTCAAATTCTTTCGAGGTGAACTGCTGTCCATTGTCAGAGTGGATTATTTCGGGCACACCGAAATTTTGAAAAATATGGTCTACCAAGAATTCAATGACTTTTTTCGTCTTGGCTTCTTTGAGGGCCTTCAGAAAGAAATACAAATTTGGTGAGGTGGTCCATGACAAGTAAAATATATGCATTCCCCTTTTTGCTTCGCGGATATTTTCCAAGAAAATCAATGAATAATTTTTGAAACGGTCGATCAGTTTTAATTTCGTTTCCTATTTCCGGCATGAGATTATGATTCACTGATTTGCTTTCCTTACAAAGTTGGCAGTTATTCACAACATTTCGCACCTGTAATAACATGTTCGGCCAATAATATTTTTCCCTCAGAACATGTAAGGTTTTGTTTATGCCTCCGTGGGATCTCTTGGTAGGCTCATGTGCCTCTTTTATTAGAGCATGGGTGAGGGACTGTGGAACCCATAATTTCCAACGAAATTCTTCCGTATTCTCTATTTCAGATGGACAATTGTTTCGCTTGAATATCATGCCGTTTTCTATTCGAATATCAGGGAACTTACATTTATTGTTTTCCAATGTCTCAATCAACTGTAAATATTCTTCGAAGGAAAATTCTGTAGTCTCAAATCCCAAAATGTTTTCTGGTTCAAAGTCCATTTCCTCCAAATTCCGCGACAACGTATCGGCTACCACATTCTCTGATCCCTTTCGATGCTCGATCTGGAAGTCAAAGGCTTGGAGTTGCAATGCCCATCTGGCTAGGCGTCCATTTAAATCCTTTAATGACATCAGCCATTTGAGACTGGCATGGTCCATGATTACCGAGAAGGCCATAAGCTCGATGTATGGTCTAAAACGCTTAATGGCCAATACAGCTGCCAGACATTCTTTCTCGGTAACGCTATAGTTCCTTTGCGCCGGATTCAATTTTTGTGAAAAAAACGCTATAGGTTTTTCATTGCCTTCATCGTCCTTTTGAAATAGGACTGCCCCTACTCCATAATCAGAGGCGTCGCATTGTACGTAAAATATTTTACGGAAGTTGGGGTGCGCTAATACGGGTGCTGTCGTTAGAGCATTCTTTAAATTGTTTAAGCTCTTCACTGCCTCTTCATTTATTTGGAACTTAACTCCTTTTTTTATAAGATCTGTAAGTGGTGCTGTCTTGACGGAGAAGTTTTTGATGAAGCGGCGGTACCAACCAGCGGTTCCGAGAAAGCTTCTAACTTCTCTTACCGTCTTTGGTACCGGAATCTTTCTTATGGCTTCGATCTTATCGGGATCTGTCCTCATGCAGCCTCCCCCAACAATAAACACTTGTTAAACATTCAGCTACCTTTTCCAGAATTTCCATATGCTGCTCAAAGTTTGCTCCTTTCATTGGGAACTTTCTCTACCCTCCTTGATGACCTTTTCTCCTGAGTGTCCGACCCTGAAGCGATGTTCAGATTTCTCATCTCCTTCAGTAGTTCGGCAAATCCAGCCTTCAACCCATCTTCTATCTTTTTGTTTATCTCCTTTTCCATCCTTGCAATATTGTCGTGCTGAAACTTACTCCCGTTTGTTAGCGAACTCGGGAACGGGGTGGGTGGCTGATAAGGTGGTGGAAATGTAAAATCCGGAAAAATTTGCCGACGCTGAGGTACCTTCCTCTTTGCTCCCCCTGTTGCTTCACCGATTGCTCCTTCTGTTACACCTCCTCTTGCTCCTTCAGCATTTTCAACATAATTTGAATTCAATTGTCTGTTCGGGTTCATAATCGTTGCTGACAAATCGAACATATTAGTATCTAACACATCCTCTCGGATATTTGCCGCTGGTGTTCTATTCACAGGCATTTTGATTGGTATGTATGATAAGCTATATTCGCCTCAAAAAGTCGTGTGGTTAAGAAATTTTATAAAATCCTTTTTTCGAAATCTCCTGTGAGATAGTGAATTAAGTCAAATATGTGTGTTTGACGACTATGCCCCTATTTAGGGTCAACGAGGCTACAGCTCATACATTCGTAATAAAACGAATAAATAATTAAATAATCTCCGGTAACGCAATATTAGTACCTAAACAAAATATTTTAAATAAAAAAAATCACGAATCATAGAACAACCCACAATTCATAATTTCCTGTAACCAACAATTTTTTTAGTATAAAAAAAATCTTGTAAATCAAAAAAAAAAAACAGACGTATATCAAAACAAATACATACAACAAAAAAATCACAAATAATATTCGGTTTCAAATAACACTCACAAATTGGGATTTCGTTATGGCGGTTTTCGGAATTGATTTTTTTTTCTGCTTATTCAACGTACTATCTCCAAATTTGAGTCGGTGATGTCGTATGCTAGTAAATGATTCATCGGTAAAAGAATATCTCTACCTTGCCTCTCTGGGTAGAGGTTTCACTATCCGAATTTGCAGCATGCAAACTAACTCAATCATCTCGTTAGGACTTGCTCAATTCTATCTATGAACTTATTCGCCTTTATTCGTGAATACACTGAGCAAACTATATTCTTTTACAATATAGGACTCATTGGTTCACCTCCAATATCAAAAAAAATAAACTGACATTTTCTAAATTTCTCTCGTCACGATTGATCGTTGAAGATCAAGATTCCCAGAGATTTTGGGCAATATTGGTGACTCGCAGGCACTACTGTGGAATGATTCGGGAAGCGATTAGCACTTTTTCATTTGTCTAAGACTATCTATTACCATCCAACATTAGACTTACAGTCACTTTGGGCTATTGATCTGGATCTTGTTAAACTTTTGGTTGGGCGCCATTTACTGTTACGATTCCCTGGAGTTCTTATCGGTTTGTGTTGCCACCTCAGCTAGCTCAAGCACGGCGAGGGTTCCCAACCCGCATCCACAAACCTTGGGACGTACAATAAAGAAATACATATTCTCATATGTCAAAAAAAAATAATAAGAAAAAAACATACTACAAAACATTAAATCATACAACGAAACTGCTTAAGTATCGGCTTCCCCAAAACATCACCGAGTCAAATTCGTTTTCATTGGCCGATGTTATGCCACATACGTCACCCGTACCCTACCATTGTCATCCACTTGGATAACCCCTTATCAGCATTTCACCAACACTTACTTTTTCAATTCCGCTTGACCAACCATTTCGAAATCCCCTTTAAAATATTTTAGCAACACATTTTGTTTTCCTTAAACATTACAAAAAATCATTTATTAAAACAAACCTATGACTAAACAAACACATACTTATTCTAAAAGTGGCATTGTTCTAATTCTAAACGTGACAGGGTTGCATTTAATTATATATTGAAGAGAAGAATACAATAAAAAAAATATATGACAAAGTTTTCGAATTAAATCAAACTCATCATATGGATATTACTCTATCTTATTTCGGATTTACCCGTTTTCCGAGCAGTCGTTTTCGACTTGATGCGTTCCCTTTCTCAGTATAACTCTTAAAACTTTTTTTTTTTTATCTTTAAATCGAACGGTCGTATGACCAAATTAATACAATTCGTCAGTTCTTATAATCGGGGGTTTATGTACTTGCTCGCCTAGTAGGCGTCTTTCTTCATTTTCAATTGAAACTAGAACAATTGTTTTTTTTTTTCTACAACATATTCCTGATGCGAACTTGGGTGTTAACCAAATACCACAAATTGATTTGTCTAACAACAAAAAAAAAAGAAGTATATTAAAAAAAACTAACAAATAAATTGTCTTACATTAGTATAAAAAATTCAACTTAATCTACCTACCTAAAATAATATCACTAAAGCTAAAATATTCTAAAACATAACACCAGAAAAAAAATATAAAGGACCGAACTATTGATATTTATATCAGTTATTCAAGGATCGAATACAAATTTAACGCTTTTCTATATCCTCCCCTAAAAGAGCTCTCTTAAGGTTGCTTCTAAAGCCGTTTGATCCGAATTTAATTTTCTTTATTCTACGTCAATATTTTAATCCGTTAGATCCTTTTCACAAAACACAAAGACTCTAAATTTTAAAGAGGAATTAGGTTAAAAAAATTACTAAGACCGTCTATACACAATACTTAACATAACACTTAAAAAAAATTAAAAAAATAAAACTATATCCTTCTCTTCAAAAAAAAAAAAACACATCGAATTTTCAAATTTCCCAGTGTAGCCCCTTTGTCATCATAGTCTTGTGGAAGAAATAAATACATAAACTGGTTCTGAACTTCGATATTTGCATTGACTGAGCTTTTCGGTGTTGGAGAGATTTCTCCTTGGTCATCGCATATGATGTTTCCCCTCTTCTGATCCCAACTGCCGTGGGAAGTTTATACGTTGGGGTTACCAGATGCGCCACACCACTTAATTGAAAGCTTGCCACTGTTCACCGTTTACAACAATATTCCTTTTCAAATAAAAATTTAAATTTTGTACCTTCTTCTATACCTCTCCGTTTAACTTCATTCGGATTATGGCTGCTGGATTCTGTAATTCCCTTCACTAATCACGACACACTAAAATTTCAGAATTATCATACCCAAAACAATCAGTTATATTGAAACTTTATTCATTTATTTTTTCTAATTTGTTGAACTTACGGAAGGTTTCCCCGAGGTTACAGCAAGGTAGCGAGCTTGGGTTGGAGCACCTGGATATTGTCAGACAACAGTCTTCCTTTTCCTTTAACAGGTCATTAAAATTTTATTTTGGCTCTTGAATGTTTCACTTAATTAATCACTTAATTAATTTAGAAAAAACTAACAAAAAGACTGCACTTCACTTTCCACACTTGAAATAATAAGCCCCTGGGGACGTTGACTCTCCTCTTACTCTGCCACTTAACAATTGAAAGTCCTAAAATTTTTTTCTACTTTCGACTAACCGAAAAAACTTCAAATCCATTTAACATCAATTGCTTTAGACAAAAACAACCAAAACTACAAACAACACAGTCACAGATAAACATGTCATTACATACGAAACCGCTTCCCCATTGCGGGTCATCGTACCGCAGATGTTGGCCTTGACTTGTTGGTGCATTTCTTATTTTCCCTTTTTGGAGCATTTCTACTTGATCTGAACCGTAAGAGAAAATTATTTTCTCTTTCCACCCCATAGTGTTATTTGTCTGGCATCTCTAAGTTGGAGAAGTGGTATTTTACAACACTTAAAATTTTAAAAGCTCATGGGCGAATTAGAATTTCGTTTGACAACACTAGGTACAGAAAAGCAGACCGCCATAAAACACACGACCATAAAACAAGAAGCAAGCACACCAATCACAGAAAACAAGACAATTATAAATTAAAAAAATCCTCAACAACCTCTAATGGCATGCCACTTGGGCAAAAGTGTGCCCACACCAACAGGATCCGCCCGACAAGGTTTTCCCGACATACTAGGCATTGATACTGGGTCATTTGTGTTCATTCGAAGATTTATGGGCACGGCTGCGTAAGTGATCTACTACTCGGCCAAAAATCCCACTATTGATCTCACCTTCAATGAACATTTCCCTAGTCATGCCCTCTTGGTAATGGAATCTTGCCATTCGAGAGTTGACAACCGTTTCGGCATTCATTAACGGGCTCATACCTTCCATTCTACCTTTGGCCTGCACAATTAATGACCTGATCACAGAAGCCACCCGTACTTTCCCGGCAATTTTCGACACCATATCCCAGCTAACTCAAGAACATGACAAATAATATTTATTCGAATAGCCCTTGTCAGTGTTCAGATTCACATGGTATTTGTTTTTAGCTGGTCGAATATGTGAGGTCCAAAATTGCCAGAGAAAGGAAAGTAACTGGGTAATAAGGCATTAAGGGTCTCCACAAAGTTATAGGAAGGTGAATATTTAGTATTGCTGTTGATGATGGTAATGGTTTGTCAACAACTCCACCGTTTGGCCATAAAAAGGTATTTACTGCTACGACCTTCAATTGGATTTTTAGTCTCAAAAACGTCTTCTACGACCAATACCATATCAACAAGACGATAAACTTTATATGCCTTTTAGGCTTTGGCATATCAATGTTTCTCTTACGCTTGACCCTGAAGCCAAAAGGCGGTGTACACCTGGGGGTAAAATTGTAGCATCGAGTTCCATTAAACAAAATTTAATCAATATTATACGACAAAAGGAAAGTGGACTGAATAATGCAAAGTGGTTCGAAGGAAGTAAGAGCTCCACTTCTGACCTTCTATTGCAAGTGCTATACTTGGGTAAACAACAAATGAAAGGATAATTACACTGGGCTACAAAAGTGAAAGAAGGAACATATTTATATAGGAAAATAAGGCGGCAAACATGTCATTCCTTCCAATGGTTAACAGTATCTTATGTTCATAATACTATTTTATTTCCACATTTCTGCGTACCACTCAGACACCCACAACAAAACTCTGCAGTTTCAAATCACAATTCCGAAACTGCAGTGTGATGGGTGTTTCCCCACTGGATCCTACACCAAAACTTATGCAGCGCCCAACGTAGGCTACACCCACCAAGAGTTAGCCGGGCATTACATAATGAAGGTAGTGCAGATTGAGGTACTTGGATCTGTTCGGTTATTAGGGAAGTAGATTATAAATAAAAAAATTAATGAAGTTACTTTGTGTCTCCCTTTATGTTGCTTTCTTTTCAGGTACGTTCTTGCCCTTCTATGGACATCATTACACATGAAACAACAGACGACAACAAGATGTATCAACATCAAAAAATAATCAATATAGACAGAAACACGACTAAAGCTATATTGGACCGATGGTATTGCCACGTAAATGTAAAAGGAAAATCGGAAAGTATGTATTGCACTGTTCCCCCTCCTATTGTTTAATGTCCTTTGCGTGATAAATGCCTATTGGTTTGCCGGTCAAGGTTTCCAATTCGTACATGTTGTTGCCTAGTACCCTTACTATCCTACACTTGGTAAACTTTTTGCAAAATTTTCCATTTATATTATTCTTAAAATCACTCAAGACAAAATTCCGTTTATATATCTCTTGTCCGGGAACAAACCTAACTACTCGGGCGCCCCGGTTGTATCGCATAGAGCTTCTCTCGTATACTCGGTGCATATTTTCCTTTATCTTTTCTCTAATAAGTCGGATACGGTCTGTCCTGTCCATCAGGATAAGCTCACTATCATCTAGGGCCTTAAGTTTTCGAGCTAATTTGTAGTCCGCGCCAGACGTAAACATATTGTTTCCGAATAAGGCCATGAAAGGAGTCACCCCTGTGGAGCTATGAACCGCTGTCCTTAACGCGACTTCTATATCGGCAATGTTCACATCCCAATCCCTATGATCTTCGTTTAAATATGTTCGGATAGCAGCCAATACACTCTGATTAACTCTTTCGGCCGCGTTTGATTGTGGTGAGTGAACAGCAGTTCTCATGTGGTTTATTTGATAGGCGTCTATCATATTTTCAAATTCTTTCGAGGTGAACTGCTGTCCATTGTCAGAGTGGATTATTTCGGGCACACCGAAATTTTGAAAAATATGGTCTACCAAGAATTCAATGACTTTTTTCGTCTTGGCTTCTTTGAGGGCCTTCAGAAAGAAATACAAATTTGGTGAGGTGGTCCATGACAAGTAAAATATATGCATTCCCCTTTTTGCTTCGCGGATATTTTCCAAGAAAATCAATGAATAATTTTTGAAACGGTCGATCAGTTTTAATTTCGTTTCCTATTTCCGGCATGAGATTATGATTCACTGATTTGCTTTCCTTACAAAGTTGGCAGTTATTCACAACATTTCGCACCTGTAATAACATGTTCGGCCAATAATATTTTTCCCTCAGAACATGTAAGGTTTTGTTTATGCCTCCGTGGGATCTCTTGGTAGGCTCATGTGCCTCTTTTATTAGAGCATGGGTGAGGGACTGTGGAACCCATAATTTCCAACGAAATTCTTCCGTATTCTCTATTTCAGATGGACAATTGTTTCGCTTGAATATCATGCCGTTTTCTATTCGAATATCAGGGAACTTACATTTATTGTTTTCCAATGTCTCAATCAACTGTAAATATTCTTCGAAGGAAAATTCTGTAGTCTCAAATCCCAAAATGTTTTCTGGTTCAAAGTCCATTTCCTCCAAATTCCGCGACAACGTATCGGCTACCACATTCTCTGATCCCTTTCGATGCTCGATCTGGAAGTCAAAGGCTTGGAGTTGCAATGCCCATCTGGCTAGGCGTCCATTTAAATCCTTTAATGACATCAGCCATTTGAGACTGGCATGGTCCATGATTACCGAGAAGGCCATAAGCTCGATGTATGGTCTAAAACGCTTAATGGCCAATACAGCTGCCAGACATTCTTTCTCGGTAACGCTATAGTTCCTTTGCGCCGGATTCAATTTTTGTGAAAAAAAACGCTATAGGTTTTTCATTGCCTTCATCGTCCTTTTGAAATAGGACTGCCCCTACTCCATAATCAGAGGCGTCGCATTGTACGTAAAATATTTTACGGAAGTTGGGGTGCGCTAATACGGGTGCTGTCGTTAGAGCATTCTTTAAATTGTTTAAGCTCTTCACTGCCTCTTCATTTATTTGGAACTTAACTCCTTTTTTTATAAGATCTGTAAGTGGTGCTGTCTTGACGGAGAAGTTTTTGATGAAGCGGCGGTACCAACCAGCGGTTCCGAGAAAGCTTCTAACTTCTCTTACCGTCTTTGGTACCGGAATCTTTCTTATGGCTTCGATCTTATCGGGATCTGTCCTCATGCAGCCTCCCCCAACAATAAACCCTAGGTAGCGAAGCTCCTTGAAGCAAAATTTTGACTTCTTCCGTCCGATAGTTAGGTTTGCACTTGTTAAACATTCAGCTACCTTTTCCAGAATTTCCATATGCTGCTCAAAGTTTGCTCCTTTCATTGGGAACTTTCTCTACCCTCCTTGATGACCTTTTCTCCTGAGTGTCCGACCCTGAAGCGATGTTCAGATTTCTCATCTCCTTCAGTAGTTCGGCAAATCCAGCCTTCAACCCATCTTCTATCTTTTTGTTTATCTCCTTTTCCATCCTTGCAATATTGTCGTGCTGAAACTTACTCCCGTTTGTTAGCGAACTCGGGAACGGGGTGGGTGGCTGATAAGGTGGTGGAAATGTAAAATCCGGAAAAATTTGCCGACGCTGAGGTACCTTCCTCTTTGCTCCCCCTGTTGCTTCACCGATTGCTCCTTCTGTTACACCTCCTCTTGCTCCTTCAGCATTTTCAACATAATTTGAATTCAATTGTCTGTTCGGGTTCATAATCGTTGCTGACAAATCGAACATATTAGTATCTAACACATCCTCTCGGATATTTGCCGCTGGTGTTCTATTCACAGGCATTTTGATTGGTATGTATGATAAGCTATATTCGCCTCAAAAAGTCGTGTGGTTAAGAAATTTTATAAAATCCTTTTTTCGAAATCTCCTGTGAGATAGTGAATTAAGTCAAATATGTGTGTTTGACGACTATGCCCCTATTTAGGGTCAACGAGGCTACAGCTCATACATTCGTAATAAAACGAATAAATAATTAAATAATCTCCGGTAACGCAATATTAGTACCTAAACAAAATATTTTAAATAAAAAAAATCACGAATCATAGAACAACCCACAATTCATAATTTCCTGTAACCAACAATTTTTTTTGTATAAAAAAAATCTTGTAAATCAAAAAAAAAAAACAGACGTATATCAAAACAAATACATACAACAAAAAAATCACAAATAATATTCGGTTTCAAATAACACTCACAAATTGGGATTTCGTTATGGCGGTTTTCGGAATTGATTTTTTTTTCTGCTTATTCAACGTACTATCTCCAAATTTGAGTCGGTGATGTCGTATGCTAGTAAATGATTCATCGGTAAAAGAATATCTCTACCTTGCCTCTCTGGGTAGAGGTTTCACTATCCGAATTTGCAGCATGCAAACTAACTCAATCATCTCGTTAGGACTTGCTCAATTCTATCTATGAACTTATTCGCCTTTATTCGTGAATACACTGAGCAAACTATATTCTTTTACAATATAGGACTCATTGGTTCACCTCCAATATCAAAAAAAATAAACTGACATTTTCTAAATTTCTCTCGTCACGATTGATCGTTGAAGATCAAGATTCCCAGAGATTTTGGGCAATATTGGTGACTCGCAGGCACTACTGTGGAATGATTCGGGAAGCGATTAGCACTTTTTCATTTGTCTAAGACTATCTATTACCATCCAACATTAGACTTACAGTCACTTTGGGCTATTGATCTGGATCTTGTTAAACTTTTGGTTGGGCGCCATTTACTGTTACGATTCCCTGGAGTTCTTATCGGTTTGTGTTGCCACCTCAGCTAGCTCAAGCACGGCGAGGGTTCCCAACCCGCATCCACAAACCTTGGGACGTACAATAAAGAAATACATATTCTCATATGTCAAAAAAAAATAATAAGAAAAAAACATACTACAAAACATTAAATCATACAACGAAACTGCTTAAGTATCGGCTTCCCCAAAACATCACCGAGTCAAATTCGTTTTCATTGGCCGATGTTATGCCACATACGTCACCCGTACCCTACCATTGTCATCCACTTGGATAACCCCTTATCAGCATTTCACCAACACTTACTTTTTCAATTCCGCTTGACCAACCATTTCGAAATCCCCTTTAAAATATTTTAGCAACACATTTTGTTTTCCTTAAACATTACAAAAAATCATTTATTAAAACAAACCTATGACTAAACAAACACATACTTATTCTAAAAGTGGCATTGTTCTAATTCTAAACGTGACAGGGTTGCATTTAATTATATATTGAAGAGAAGAATACAATAAAAAAAATATATGACAAAGTTTTCGAATTAAATCAAACTCATCATATGGATATTACTCTATCTTATTTCGGATTTACCCGTTTTCCGAGCAGTCGTTTTCGACTTGATGCGTTCCCTTTCTCAGTATAACTCTTAAAACTTTTTTTTTTTTATCTTTAAATCGAACGGTCGTATGACCAAATTAATACAATTCGTCAGTTCTTATAATCGGGGGGTAATGTACTTGCTCGCCTAGTAGGCGTCTTTCTTCATTTTCAATTGAAACTAGAACAATTGTTTTTTTTTTTCTACAACATATTCCTGATGCGAACTTGGGTGTTAACCAAATACCACAAATTGATTTGTCTAACAACAAAAAAAAAGAAGTATATTAAAAAAAACTAACAAATAAATTGTCTTACATTAGTATAAAAAATTCAACTTAATCTACCTACCTAAAATAATATCACTAAAGCTAAAATATTCTAAAACATAACACCAGAAAAAAAACTATAAAGGACCGAACTATTGATATTTATATCAGTTATTGAAGGATCGAATACAAATTTAACGCTTTTCTATATCCCCCCCTAAAAGAGCTCTCTTAAGGTTGCTTCTAAAGCCGTTTGATCCGAATTTAATTTTCTTTATTCTACGTCAATATTTTAATCCGTTAGATCCTTTTCACAAAACACAAAGACTCTAAATTTTAAAGAGGAATTAGGTTAAAAAAATTACTAAGACCGTCTATACACAATACTTAACATAACACTTAACAAAAATTAAAAAAATAAAACTATATCCTTCTCTTCAAAAAAAAAAACACATCGAATTTTCAAATTTCCCAGTGTAGCCCCTTTGTCATCATAGTCTTGTGGAAGAAATAAATACATAAACTGGTTCTGAACTTCGATATTTGCATTGACTGAGCTTTTCGGTGTTGGAGAGATTTCTCCTTGGTCATCGCATATGATGTTTCCCCTCTTCTGATCCCAACTGCCGTGGGAAGTTTATACGTTGGGGTTACCAGATGCGCCACACCACTTAATTGAAAGCTTGCCACTGTTCACCGTTTACAACAATATTCCTTTTCAAATAAAAATTTAAATTTTGTACCTTCTTCTATACCTCTCCGTTTAACTTCATTCGGATTATGGCTGCTGGATTCTGTAATTCCCTTCACTAATCACGACACACTAAAATTTCAGAATTATCATACCCAAAACAATCAGTTATATTGAAACTTTATTCATTTATTTTTTCTAATTTGTTGAACTTACGGAAGGTTTCCCCGAGGTTACAGCAAGGTAGCGAGCTTGGGTTGGAGCACCTGGATATTGTCAGACAACAGTCTTCCTTTTCCTTTAACAGGTCATTAAAATTTTATTTTGGCTCTTGAATGTTTCACTTAATTACTCACTTAATTAATTTAGAAAAAACTAACAAAAGGACTGCACTTCACTTTCCACACTTGAAATAATAAGCCCCTGGGGACTTTGACTCTCCTCTTACTCTGCCACTTAACAATTGAAAGTCCTACAATTTTTTTCTACTTTCGACTAACCGAAAAAACTTCAAATCCATTTAACATCAATTGCTTTAGACAAAAACAACCAAAACTACAAACAACACAGTCACAGATAAACATGTCATTACATACGAAACCGCTTCCCCATTGCGGGTCATCGTACCGCAGATGTTGGCCTTGACTTGTTGGTGCATTTCTTATTTTCCCTTTTTGGAGCATTTCTACTTGATCTGAACCGTAAGAGAAAATTATTTTCTCTTTCCACCCCATAGTGTCATCTGTCTGGCATCTCTAAGTTGGAGAAGTGGTATTTTACAACACCTAAAATTTTAAAAGCTCATGGGCGAATTAGAATTTCGTTTGACAACACTAGGTACAGAAAAGCAGACCGCCATAAAACACACGACCATAAAACAAGAAGCAAGCACACCAATCACAGAAAACAAGACAATTATAAATTAAAAAAATCCTCAACAACCTCTAATGGCATGCCACTTGGGCAAAAGTGTGCCCACACCAACAGGATCCGCCCGACAAGGTTTTCCCGACATACTAGGCATTGATACTGGGTCATTTGTGTTCATTCGAAGATTTATGGGCACGGCTGCGTAAGTGATCTACTACTCGGCCAAAAATCCCACTATTGATCTCACCTTCAATGAACATTTCCCTAGTCATGCCCTCTTGGTAATGGAATCTTGCCATTCGAGAGTTGACAACCGTTTCGGCATTCATTAACGGGCTCATACCTTCCATTCTACCTTTGGCCTGCACAATTAATGACCTGATCACAGAAGCCACCCGTACTTTCCCGGCAATTTTCGACACCATATCCCAGCTAACTCAAGAACATGACAAATAATATTTATTCGAATAGCCCTTGTCAGTGTTCAGATTCACATGGTATTTGTTTTTAGCTGGTCGAATATGTGAGGTCCAAAATTGCCAGAGAAAGGAAAGTAACTGGGTAATAAGGCATTAAGGGTCTCCACAAAGTTATAGGAAGGTGAATATTTAGTATTGCTGTTGATGATGGTAATGGTTTGTCAACAACTCCACCGTTTGGCCATAAAAAGGTATTTACTGCTACGACCTTCAATTGGATTTTTAGTCTCAAAAAACGTCTTCTACGACCAATACCATATCAACAAGACGATAAACTTTATATGCCTTTTAGGCTTTGGCATATCAATGTTTCTCTTACGCTTGACCCTGAAGCCAAAAGGCGGTGTACACCTGGGGGTAAAATTGTAGCATCGAGTTCCATTAAACAAAATTTAATCAATATTATACAACAAAAGGAAAGTGGACTGAATAATGCAAAGTGGTTCGAAGGAAGTAAGAGCTCCACTTCTGACCTTCTATTGCAAGTGCTATACTTGGGTAAACAACAAATGAAAGGATAATTACACTGGGCTACAAAAGTGAAAGAAGGAACATATTTATATAGGAAAATAAGGCGGCAAACATGTCATTCCTTCCAATGGTTAACAGTATCTTATGTTCATAATACTATTTTATTTCCACATTTCTGCGTACCACTCAGACACCCACAACAAGCTGCAACAAATTGAACATCAGCCCCAAAGAAATTTATCCATGTGATTGATGTCATTTCATGATACATGATGTTGTCAGACCTGTACAAATTCAGGGACTCCGAACCAAGTGTCAACCTATCATTGGTGTTACCAGATGATGAAATTAGGAAGTTACGAAACGGAATAACACTGGGGAAAAAAACAACCGCCAGAATTGTTGTTATTTACAATATAAGTAAATAAAGCTTTGTGGCCGCCGGTGGTGCAATGGTTAGTGTGCGCGGCTCTTGTACATGAGATCCTGGGTTCGATCCCTGCTCTGACCACCTTAAAAAAAAAATTCTTTCGGCGGCGGTCACCTCGCATAGTGACGGCGACACTATCGAGTATATAGCCATGAAAAAGCTTCTCAAAATACCGTTCGGAATCGGTGTAAAACTGTAGGTCCCAATCAGTGAGTGAAAACTGGAAAGCGCACAGCTCAGTGATTGTGAGAAGTTCTCCCCGGTCCCTTCATGGGATGTAATGGGAAACCATTTATTTATTTTTTAAAGCTTATGCGACGGTGGGAAAAAAATTAAAGAAAAATTAGGAAAAACGGCTTTAGGCGGGAGGATTCCGGGAGCTATATAAGCGGTACGCGAGCAAAACGGTGATATAGCAGCCCGTAATTTTGAACAGCGAACATCGGTTGGGATATTGTCACAAGTTGACTTAATAAATAAAATAAAAAGAATACCACAGGAGTGAACCGAGAATAGTGACTTACCAAGTGTCTTTAAATTTACCAAGTGTCTTTAAATCTTGTTTTCATTCTGAGATTAGACTAAGTAATCGAACTCTAAGAAATTAATAAGGAAGGTATTAACGGTGGTGATACAAGGAACGTCCGTTATCTTTATTAAAGCACTGCCACTTCGGGTATGAATTTAAATAATCGGACGTAAGTCAAACAATATTAGGAAGTGTATGTGTACATCAGTAGCTAATTTGTGTGTATCGTATGTGTTTTTTTAGTGTTGAATCCACGATAGCAGTATTTAAACCAAAGCTGGTTCCCGCTCAAGCCAAAGTAAAGCGGGGCCAGCATCCTTGTAATATTGACGGCGTTTCATCTGAGAACACACCGAGGAATCCTCCAACATCCAATAGGAGCTGTCAACAACATCTAATAAAGGACAGCAAAATATGCATTTTATAATAAGTGGAGAGTAAGGTAACAAAAATCGTATCTATACATACCTAGTGAGTGTGTTAAAGCTCCTATCATCCAAATAAGTCCCTACTGCGTCCGAATAAAGTTGGCTGTAAAAAAAAAAATAATAAGGTTTTATGGATTATTTAAGAACTATTATGAACTATTTTAGAAGACCTGATGATTATAAAAACAAAACATGTTTTAAATATTAGACTGAAAAGAAAATAAGATAGAACTTCGTTAGTATTGTTTTTTTGTTTGATTAGGTGTAAGAGTGTGTATTAAATATTAAGGTTTTTGTGAATTGTGAAGATTATTAATACCAGTTGTTTCAGATTAGGAGTGTAGGAAATCTCAGATTTAGAAGACGTTACAGAAGAGTGTTTGTATCTATGCTCGTTGAATGTTAGTAGTTGTATAAGGATATTCAAAAAAAATAATAATAAATGTATAATTGTGTGATTGTGTAAAAAAAAAATATAAATATGTTGTGCTAATTGTTTTGTAAAGGGGGGAACCTGCTCTAAGGGAATCTAATGTAGGTGTGTGTGGAAAATGGGGTCCTTTAAAAAAATGATTTCTGTGGAAACTAAGGACCATGGAAGGGCGGGCAGTGCAGGAGTATTCTATCAAACTCCTTTGTTCCCTGTGGTATATGAAGTGTTTTGTTTAGTGTTTTTTTGTATTTTTCGTATTTGTTTCAATTTCGTGTTCGCTACCTAGGACTAAGTTTGGAACGGGTTAGAACCCTCTGAGACCGCTAGCTGCCGGAGGACCAAACTTAGTGCCGCGTTGATAGGTGGTCCGTAACAAATAGTACATAAATATACTCTTATTCAAAATGTAAAGGATTCCAATTTTTGTAGCAATGTAGGCGACTGTTTGGTGGTCGAAATAATCCTTTACGGTTCTGAATCTAATAGGCAGACCTATTAGGGCAAACTTATGAAGAATTTTAAATCCTGCTATAATTAAAATTTCAGGAAATTTTTAAAATTTGTGGAAGGAAGTGACAACTTGCGGAAAGCATACCATGGTTGTATAATGCCTCATTTAAAATGAAAACTACGTCGGTTGAGTGTGAAAGAGTGTTTTCTCTTTCACTTTAGATGATGTAAATGTTTTTGAAACCTATTTCAACCATTAATTTTGTAACAAAATTTATTAATAAAAAAATATAGCTGCTAAAGTAAAATCATTATTGCTTACGCCGATTACGGTAGACTGTTGAATTGACATACTTTGATAAGAAAGATTAATTTATTAAGCGATATGCTAACAGTTCCTATTTTTCTGTGGGCAGTTCGAGGTCTGTTACAAGGTCAGTTCTTTTTGCCTGAGGGTTGAGGGTGATGGTGATAATGAAGGCATTTGACTACATCTTGCATCGGGATTTCAGGATTCGGAATTCCGTCTGAATGTGGAACTAAAAAAGTGAAGCCACCACCTAATCCCCACCGCACCAGTGTTACTAGACAAATGCTAAAACTTTTAAAAATTTATAAAAAAAAGATGCTACATTTTTATTAATTTAAAAACGACTTTAAAAGATCAATTTGTTTCCATTTTGTTGTCTATTACTTATAAAATGTTTTAACATAAAGTGTTTTTTTATTATTGAATTTTTACAATTAAAGTTTACCTACAAACGAGTTTTTCCACTAAATTCACTTGTGTTTACTGTACACTGTATCTTCAGCTGAGGCAGATTCTCCCCAAAGGAACCTTTCATCTTTCTAATGTATTCCTTGGAGTACTGCTATTTACTTTTACTCGGTGCATGCTGTGCATTTATAGTGATTAATAACACATGTCTATATAATAACACGCTTCAAAGACATTTCCTGACCCTTTCGAAATTATTATGTCCTTGATATATGCGGATGACATTTTAATTATTGCATCTGAACCAAAAGTAAAAGAAGCCAACATTTTAATGGATAATTACGTAAATGAGTAAGCACCATATTTTGACAAATGAAATTTCAGGCTTAACACAAATAAGTGTGTATGTTCTATACAAAAGAGAAAGAAGAAACTCTTGTTTCTAAATGCAAGAAAGTTTATTCCTTGTATCAAAATTAAAGTTGAGAGAGCACAGTATGTTGACAAATTTCAGTATTTACGGGTTATTTTCCATGAAACATTTTGCAGGCATGTTAATTATACATATATTAAATAAAGCGCGCAAAGTTTTCTTATCATACAGTAATTTACTTAGACGGGAAAAACTTATAAATTAAAATTTAAATTAATTGTTGTTTTAAAAATTTGCTCCGACTTAACGGCTGTTTTAAAAAGGTTTCAAATAAAAATATATACTAAAACTGCAAGTGGAAAAGAATGGACAATTTTTTAATAGATTCTGGTATCGGATTTTTGGATTTTTTCAAATATGATTTAGAATCATACTGATAGATATTACTCACCGATACATTAAAATAAATGGGTTGAAAATAATGTATTCTATAATAAAGGGTCCGCCATCTAACGTTTTTTTTCAACTAGTGCTTATTTCGTGAATGTTAACACTTAGCTCATGTCTGATTTGACAGATAATTAGTTTTATCCTTCCGCTGAACGAATATGGTTGTGTATATGCTTGAACAACGCTGGAAAATATTGCGACATTACTTTGAAAATCAATGTAATGTTGCAGAATGTGTGCGTACACCCGAGAATATTGCTTCTGTGGCAGAAAGTGTGCTTGAAGCGCCATCAACATCAATTCACCGTCGTTCTCAACAATTGAACATTTCGGAGACATCATTGAGACGAATTTTGCATAAAGACCTTGGTATGACGCCATACAAAGTCCAATTGGTTCAGGAGTTGAAGCCAACTGACCATCCAATGCGTTTTCGCTTCGCTAAATTGGCCCGCGATCGACTTACAGAAGATGCCGATTTTACCAAAAAAAATCATCTTTCAGATGAAGCTCATTTTGATCTTGGCGGGTATGTAAACAAGCATAATTGTCGCATTTGGGGCACAGAAAACCCGCACGCATACATTGAAAAGCCGATGCACCCAAAACGAGTCACTGTTTGGTGCGGATTTTGGCCCAGAGGCATAATTGGGCCATTTTTCTTCGAAAATGAGCAAGGAGTGGCCGTTACGGCGCTACGTGCCACACAGCCAAAGCTACACTCGATGTTTTGCGCCCTGTTTTTGAAGATCGCATTATCAGCCGCAGAGCAGATGTCGTTTGGCCACCTCGGAGCTGCGATTTGACACCGTTGGACTATTATTTGTGGGGTGCCCTCAAAGATAAGTGTTACGCCGACAAGCCGGAGACAATTGACGCTTTAAAGGACAATATTCGTGAAGCCATTGGTGAAATACAGCTGCACACAATCGATAATGTGCTTAAAAATTGGACAGATCATGTAGGCTACTGCATGGTTAGCCGAGGCAGCCATTTGAATGAAATTATTTTCCATTATTAACCGGAAGGATTGTACTTTAAAAAAAAAAAATTTGGGAAAATATTCAGTAGTTTTTTTTTATAGCATTTTCAAAAAAAAAGTTGTTTGGCGGACCCGTTATATGGCTTTATTTTATTACAGGAGACTTAATTCCTTTGATATTGATAACACTGTATACAGCACGTGCCAGTTTATATGTAACTGGGATATGGGACTGTCGTGGAGGTGTAAAGTTTCTGATAGCCATTAACTTGGGAGTGGCAGGAAATGATTCCTTCATTGGGCAGTCCTAGCAGATCACTACTTCCACGCAGTATGTCCTGGGCAATGGCTGTTTCGGAAACCTCCGTTAGCTAGCTAAAGTGAGAAGGCGAAACGAATGAGTAGGTCTCAGGTTTAGTAGGTGACTGATGTCACTGAAGCTCATCAAACTATCGGGCATATTCTTTTGTCCTGAGAAGGCGGATGAGCCCAGCATATGGGCCAACGGCGGATAGAAACCAAACGACGAAAATCCAGGTTCGACATATTGCACCCTGATCAGCGCCTGATCCTTATTGGGCGGCTGCAATCAAATATCCTGTCAGTAGGTAAAACGCAAAAACCCGGTGGACTGGGTTTGCTTACTGCCACTGTTCATAATGAAAGTGAATATACTACAACGAAAAAAAAAACATAAACAACCCCTATTTCTTGACGACCCCCGCAAACCTTATAAGGATCACGATTTATGGATATGCACTTGGAATGTAAGAACTCTATATAGATCCGGTGCAGGTATCCAATTGGCAGATGTCCCCCAAAGTTATAAGGCTGACATTACCGCTATCCAGGAACTGCGATGGACAGGACATGGCTGCACAAGAAAAAGAAACTGCGACATATACTACAGTTGCCATGAAAAAAAACATGAATTTGGTTGCGGATTTGTAGTTGGCAAAAGACTGCAACATCTAGTCTCTATGTTCAATCCTGTGAGTGAATGTATAGCAACAATCCGCATAAAATCGAAACAATTTTACATTTTCCTAATTGGTGTGCATGCCCCGACAGAAGAGAAAGAAAGGGCCGCTGCCCTGGCCATGACATTAAGATTGTTCTAGGAGATTGAAATGCTAAAGTAGGCAGGGAGAATGTGTTTCATACAACTATGGGCAATTTCAGTCTACATGCTGGCAGTTTCGACAACGGTATGAGATTGATCGACTTTTCCGTGACAAAAACATGGTCATTAGTGGTAGAAGATTCCCACATAAAGACGTCCACAAGGCTACTTGGGTATCCCCTGACCAAAGAACGAAGAACCAATTTGATCACGTGGTTATTGACGGAAGACACTCATCCAGTGTAATGGACGTACGACTGATCAGAAGAGCTAACATCGATTCTGATCGCTACCTGGTAGCAGCAAAGGTTCGCACAAGATTAAGTAGACCGAAAAGCGGACGAAACCAGACGCAGAGGAAGCTGGACATCGGAACGCTTCAATTATCGAGGGTAGCCACAGCCTACTCAAGGAAGCTCTCGCCAATTTTGGCCAACCCCCTCCCGATAACGATCCTGAAGCGCAGTGGAAACCCATTTCCAACTCTATAAAAACTGCCGCAACAATCGTGCTTGGTTTTGAAAAACCGCTTCGCAACAAACTATGGTACGATGAAGAGTGTCGCATTGTAAATCATGAAAAGAACGTTGTACGTATGGCAATGCTTCAGTCAATTGGAACGCGAGCTGCGCCTGAGCGGTATAGGGAGAACAGAAAGGAGGCAAACCGTCTCATTAGGCGTAAGAAACGGCAGTGGAGAAAGCGCGAGAGAGAGAAAAAAATTACATGAGGTGTCATGGGACAACCGGTTGGAACGGAGTGAGTTCCAACACATCTAAGGAACTGCTATATTAATCAAGAATAACATACAATACTACATTTACGATAACAAAAGTATATATTCGCTAGATGGTTTAGAGATATGCGCCATAAAGATACCCGTTGACTGCACCAACTTTTTAGTTATTCGATGTGCGTACTATCCGGCCGGCAATAAAAATTCAATACGAGCAGATTTGCAAAAGCTATTTGATTCTATGAATCTTCAGAATTCAAATAATTACTATGCACTAGCGGGAGACTTGAACTGCAAGCACACAGAATGGGGTAATACTGTTAATAACGCAAAAGGGAATAGCCTAAAGGAATGGTCGTCGGAAAACGAAATAGAATTCAGATGCAAGCTTTACGCTTCTATAGTACCATCCTTTCCTCGATCGGACTCATACCACGATTTATACATTCCAGGCTTAATATACTGAGAGTCAGCGAAATGTCAAATTGCTTCAAAACATTGGATTACGATAGCGACCACCACGCAGTGGAATTAATTGTGCAAAATTGAGAGTGAGCCAAATGTTATGACAACTTTGAATGACGGGACAACGTTCAAATTTAACTTTAAAAGGAAAATCAAGTCAGAAACAGTTATACCAATCTATCGAAAAATAACAAATGATGAAATAGATGTACATATAACTAGAGTACATCTTCGAATATCAGACGCCATTGAAAGTACGGTACGTATCACAATTTAATGTCAAAGATGTCTTCTCAAAATTTTCTAACAGAATGATTAAAAAATTATGCTCAGGAAAAAGTAAAATATTAACGATAATAAAAGCACAGAATAGATTAGATGCAAGACTTACACAATTATCATTAAACACCTTAAAAGCAAAACTCAAACTGATTACAAAACTATTGAATGAAAATTTTATATTAATAGGTAATAAAGAAATTCAGGAAAACCTGGAGAGATTAGATCATACAGATCCAGTAAGAATGTTCCAAGGTAGGAAAATATTTAAAAAATTAAACCATTCAATTTAACTAAAATGGTTGTGCACGAATCTGAAAGGAATATTCTAAGAAAAGCTGGAATAAACACGCATGATCTAGAAAAGGATAATACGGACCAAGAGGAAATGCATGATGCAATAGGAGCTTTTCTGGACTCAATACATTCATATAAGGATTTCGATGAAAACAATAATAATCAAACTAGTCGGCATTCGCCGATGATATTGTTATTTATCATGCTGATAAGACAATATCTAAGATTTGTGAAGGACTTTAAAACTCATCCAACATAGTCGAGGAGTATGCCCTTGGTTGGCATTTCAAAATAAACACTAACAAGTGTGAGACTATTGTATTTCGGCCACCAGTAGGAAAATGTAATAACGACGTAAAACGGAATTATAAACAATTCGGAATCAAATCAAACCTTTCGAATACGAGCATTGAGAAGAAACATAAAATTAAATATCTAGGGGTGCACCTGGACAAATACTTATATATACTTTTATTAACATATAAAGGAGATAATCTCAAAGGCAAGGAAAGCTTTTTTATAAAGTATATAGGCGTCTTTTTCATTTTAAATATATAAATTCCTGTGTCAAAACTATTATATATCAAACATTAATTCGTCCTGTCATAACATATGGTTGTCCTGTCTGGTTCAACGTATCGCTGGCGTTCATGGAAACATTAAGGATATTCGAAAGGAAATGTTAAGAGTCTCTGCTTCTCTTTACAGAACAGCACAAAGTCAGTACACAAAGGATTGAAATATCAAACAAGAAATTGAATAAGTATAATTAGCAATATGTCAAAAAAAGTGGTTTTTTCCAAGTTAAAGATATATGTACCAAATTATATGTACTGATTTGGGGATACATCCGGCTATCTGAAATGCTCATTAGGGTGGCCCTCAATTACATGATATGTGAATTATAGGGTGTTCTTGTTGTCATTGATTTTTCAACTGATTACGAATTTTTTCCTGTAATTTTATTAATATCCGAAAAACTGGAATTTTTTAATTTTTTACAATAAACTGGGTTAGTAGCCTTTCATTTAAGATGAATATTTCATTCGTACACTGAGAGAAAAAAAATTATTATAATAATAAGTGGTAAAGGTAGATTTAAAAACGGCTAAAGATTTTTGGCCAAAATTTTCTATTTCTCGTTTAGAACCTTAAAATCTTAAATTCTACCAAGGCGCTTCGCAGTACAATGTTTCGTTTGGAAAAAAAATTGAAAAAACTTCAAGAAAAATGGAAAAAATCCAAAATTTTTAGCTTTTTTACCTTCCCCAACTCATAACGTCCAAACTAAGCTTTGTGGCGTGAAGCGCCTTGGTGGAATTTTAGATTTTAAGGTTCTAAACGAGAAATAGAAAATTTTGGCCAAAAATCTTTAGCCGTTTTTGTGCCATTTTAAATGAAAAAGTCGTAAATCTACCTTTACCACTGATTATTATAATAATTTTTTTTCTCTCAGTGTACGAATGAAATATTCATCTTAAATGAAAGGCTACTAACCCAGTTTATTGTAAAAAATTAAAAAATTCCAGTTTTTTTTTTTTTTAATTTAATTTTTTAATTTTTAAGCCCACGAAAATGGTTAAACTGTGTTATATTTTGAAATACAACTAATTTAAAAAAAAAAACTCGTGGAATAAATATTGTTTCTGAGTCCCCAAAGATTCATATTCAACAATAAAAAAGTTCTTTTTCGCAAAAAGTCGTTTTTGACATATTGCTAAGTATAATAAGGCAAATGGAATTTGAATTGACACTTACATCATAAATTTAATAAGAAACGATATACTACATTGTACAACAAACTATGAAAATAATTTATAAATGGATATCTACTATACAAATGCAAATTATTTAAGTGAAGCATTACGAAAAGGGTTTGTCCCACCAGAGGCGGATATATACCTGGACAAACAAGAATATGCCGAGGATACAATGGGATTCCCGTCATATATCATATATACAGACAGGCAAATATTAAACCAGTAAAAAGTACAACGTACAATGTCGTTGAATTTAGACACAATACACACATATGTCATAAAGATATTGCACTAACGTCAAAAACCAAAAAAATTGAGGTGGCCATATTAAAATTAATGTTTTATAAAAAAAATTTGATTTAATTAGTCCATAGATTTTAGTATACAAATATTACGATATTTATGTATTTTTTTTGTTAAAAAATTGTCAGTACATTTTTATCTTATATGAGTGTTAAATTGCTTTCAAAAAATTTAATTTATAAAGCTGTGCAAATGCAACATAGATGTTTATTAAATGTACTGAAGAGCCCGATCTGGGGACAATGCATATAAAAAAACACAAATTATTAAATTGCTATTGTTTATTATGGTACTACATTTTGTATAATTACTTGAATTCAATAAACGTTCTGAACCAAAAATAATTATTTATGATTTTTCTTAACTAAAAAATAATGATTATCGGCTGATTTTTTTAATATAACTCAAATTTAACCATTAGCATTGAAAAAGTCCTTAAAACTAACATAAAATCAGTAGTACACATATCATTATTATAACAAAACTCATAATGATTATGGTCCCTAAATTCTGTGGACAACAACTGACGACGACAGATGGCCAGAGAGTGAGGAATTAATACCTCCCACCCTGTCACTCCTATCTGGCATCATGATCTCCGGGCAGTCCTCAAAGTCTACAGTCGGCAGCATGTAGTCAGTGGCCTGACTCAAACACTCAGGGGCAATCCTCCAGATGCCCATTTCTCTCATGTGAAGGGCGGTTCTAACAGCACACGTCTCGCATATACTCGTACATCAAGAGTAGTCAAATTAAGGATTACATCCAGCGCCGCCAGCGGAGTGCTTCTCCTCGCTCCACTAATACACATCGACGCAGTGCGCTGAACCTTGTATATATACATTTCTACTGATATCCGTTTAGGAGTTTAAAACTAGAGTAAGTAATAATTTCGCACGCGAACCAAAAAACTCAGCTATTTTTCATTCAGTTTAAAAAAATGCAAATCTAGAGCAACATCATTTTTGAAATTGTTCTCTCAAATATAAAAAACAAAAATTCTCTTCGGAGTTTAGTTATTATTATATAGGGACTGCGAGCTATATAGTGAAGAGGAACTGCATTTTTCGACTCGCGGGTGAAATTTTGTCGAATTTGGATATAACGGGTTTTTCAATAAGAGCGCTACAAAAGTTTTTTTTAAATAAAACAAAAACCGGTTTTAGATACCAATGAAATTTTTTATTACTGTGAAAGTACGTTCGATGCCATTATGTATGGAACTCGATTTCTTTTGCATGGCCATCACGGGCACGCTTGCAGAAGTCCAGACGCTGAACCCAATTTTCGACGGTTTTCAAGCATAAATCGGCCGATACTGCTGCAATTTCACGTTCGATATTGGTACGAAGTTCATCAATCGTCACTGGCTTGTTGGCATAGACCATAGACTTGACGTAGCCCCACAGGAAATAATCTAACGGCGTCAAATCGCACGACCGGGGCGGCCAATCGACTGGGCCATTTCGTGAAATAACACATTCATCAAACTTGGTTTCCAATAAATTGATTGTGGCATTCGCTGTGTGGCTTGTGGCGCCGTCCTGTTGGAACCACATGTCCTCCAAGTCCATATTATCCAATTGGGGCCAAAAATATTCGGTTATCATTGAACGGTAGCGATTCGCATTCACAGTATTGTGCCGGTCTTGATCACCACGGAAGAAGTACCGCCCAATGACGCCGCCGGCTCATAAACCGCACCAAACCGTAATTTTTTCGGGATGCAATGATGACTCATGGATTACGTGTGGATTGCTGTCTGACCAATAACGCATATTTTGCTTATTGACGAAGCCATTCAGCCAGAAATGAAATTCAGAAATTGGACGTAGCGCTCTTAAAGTTGAGGCCACTGACTCCAAATTTCGGTAGTAAATTTTAATAATTTCGACTCGTTGTTGGCCCGTATATCTTTCCATGATGAAATGATCGGTGGAAATTAGTGGAGGATGTAAAAAATAATATAGTCCATCAGAATGGACAGAGTTATAAAAAGGCGGAAAAAAGTCGGATGGAACGATTTGGAATGTACCTATATGAAGTGAATAGTATATGCGGTGAAAAACTAAACGGGTTACCAGTTTGAGTGATATGATTTCTTAAAAAAAACACACACACTAATTGTTAAGAAAATTTAAATGTTTTTAAATTCTTTATATTAACTTCACCTGACTGTATGTATGCATGCATGCCGAAAAAACTTTGGATTTATTTTTAGTCCTTTTCCCGTGATCCAATCGAGCTGAAACGTCGAAAAATGAACTAACAAAATGTGGGCGGGATTGGACAAAGGGACGTGGTAACTCCCGTACAAATCAGAAATTAAAAATCCATTATTTCTGCTCCTGTTAACGGTATTTGAACAAAATTGGGTATGTTGGTTAGGTTCAAATATGTGCAGGATCGGACAAAAGTCGTGGTGGTGTTGTCATTTAAAGTTTGTGTCTAGAGTAATGTGTAAAATAAAAAAACTATGTGTCATATATAAATAATTTAAAGTCAAAAACTGTTTTTTACGGGTTGGTTTGTTTAATTCAATACAATTAAGTTCTGAATAAAACGCAGGAACGAATCCGATGAACCCATTTTCGAGCACTTTTTCCACTAAATCAAGTCGTATGTCATGAATAGCACGTTCGATATTGACTTGTAAAGCTTGAAGAGAGTCTGGCTTACGGCTAAAGATCAATGACTTCAAATACACCCACAAGAAATAGTCTAATGGTGTCAAATCACATCCTCTTGGAGGCCATTCAATGTCGCAATTTCTTGAAATAATCTAATCTCCAAACTTTTCTCGCAACAATTCTGTTGTTGCACGTGCTGTGTGGCACGTAGCCCCGTCTTGTTGGAACCAGATTTTGTCAAGATAAACTTCTTCCAATTTCGGCCATAAAAAGTTGGTTATCATCGATCTGTACCGCTCTTCATTGACAGTAACGGTGTTACCAGCTTCACTTCGAAATAAGTACGGACCGATGATTCTACCAGACCAAGAACCACACCAAACTGTCAATTTAGGTGAATGTAATAGTTGTTCATGAATAATTTGGGGGTTTTCTTCGCACCAGAATCGACAGGCTTGTTTATTTATCGCACCACTCAGATGAAAGTCAGCCTCATCGGAGAAGATGATTTTCTTAAAAAATCATTATCGTTTTCAAGTTCAAGTGACAAGTTTTCAAGTGACGTTTACGGTAGTCCAATGGCTTCAGTTCTTGGGTGATAACAATTGTGTATGGATGCAAGCCCAAAGCCTTTCTTAAAATCCGCCAGGTTGTGGTTTGAGACGCCCGTAATTTGCAACAAATCGACGAATAGCGAGCACAGGTGACCTTTTGTTACGACTATAAAATGACAAAAGAGCACGAAAATTTACAATTGGAAAAAAAATTGAATAATTTGTAAACGTTGTTCTTGCGTAAATCTATCCATAATATAATTGTAAACATTACTGAATACAATGAAAAACAAAATACAGACAATGACATACTACAAATGACCGAAACGTCACTTAAAAATCATATCACTCAAATTGGAAAACTCTTCACAAATAACTAGAACGTTGGTTTGGAATGATTGGGTTTAGAGTTCGAGTAATATCTGAAATATAAAGTTTAACAAGGCTACTTAGTTAAAATGATACAACTTCAAATAAGAAAAAAAATATTTAAAAATTATTAGAAATTTATTATAAGTACTTACTTACTTACTTATCCGGTCTCGGACAACCCCGGGGGGTCAGGGACCTTACAAAACGAAGATAACATATTTCGCCAACCAGTTCGACCCAGGATTCTGCCCCATAAAGCAAGACAGGTTGAATGAGAGTCTGGTACAGCTGGACTTTTGTTACTCGAGAGAGGGCTTTATCTCTAAAGTGCTTGCTTAGCCCAAAATAACATCTATTCGCAGGCACAATTCTCCGCTTGATCTCAAGGCTGACGTTGTTGTTTTTGTTCACGGCACATCCGAGGTATATAAATTCGTCCACTACCTCGAAATTATAACGGTTATCAACGTTCACGCTTTGGTCTAATCGCGTGGAGGCCCTGTTCGTTGAAACCATTAATTTTGTCTTGCCCTCATTCACCGTCAGACCCACTTTTGCTGACTCCTTCTCAATTCTCGAAAAAACCGCAGTAACTTCTCTAATTGTGCGCCCAATGATATCTATATCATCAGCATACGCGAGCAGCATGTGACTTTTGCTGCTGATGGTTTAATTCATGTTGACTGCAGCTTTTCTCATAATGATCTCCATTAAGATGTTAAAGAGATCGCACGATAGGGTGTCGCCTTGCCTGAGGCCTCGCTTAGTTTCGAAAGGTTCGGTAAGATCCTTACCAAGTTTCGAAACCAAGTACGGTTGTTGCGCCAGTTTTATAGAGTCGGAAATGGGTTTCCACTGCGCATCAGGATCGTCATCGAGAGGGGGTGGGTTCTGTGCCAAAAGTTGCGAGAGCTTCCTTGAGTAGGCTGTGGCTACCTCTGGTAATTGCACCTTTCCGATGTCCAGCTTCCTCTGCGTCTGGTTAATCTTGTGCGAACCTTTGCTGCTACAAGGTAGTTATCAGAATCAATGTTAGCTCCTCTGATCACTCGTACGTCCATTACACTGTGTTTAATGTGTTTAATCCAACTATTGGCAATTTCAGTCTACATGCTGACAGTTTCGACAACGGTATGAAACTGATTGACTTTGCCGCGGCAAAAAACATGGTCATTAGTGGTACAAGATTTCAGCATAAAGACATCCACAAGGCTACTTGGGTATCTCCTGATCAAAGAACTAAGAACCAAATTGATCACGTGGTAATTGATGGAAGGCACTCATCCAGTGTAATGGACGTACGAGTGATGAGAGGAGCTAACATCGATTCTGATCACTACCTGGAAGCAGCAAAGGTGCGCACAAGATTGAGTAGAGCGAAAATCGTACGAAACCAGACGCAGAGGAAGCTGGACATCGGAAAGCTGCAATTACCAGAGGTAGCCACAGCCTACTCAAGGAAGCTCTCGCAACTTTTGGCACAGAACCCACCCCCTCCCGATGACGATCCTGATGCGCAGTGGAAACCCATTTCCGACTCTATAAAAACTGCTGCAACAACCGTACTTGGTTTCGAAAAACCGCTTCGCAATAAACCGTGGTACGATGAAGAGTGTCGCATAGCAAATGATGAAAAGAACGCTGCACGTATGGTAATGCTTCAGTCAATTGCAACGCGAGCTGCAACTGAGCGGTATAGGGAGAAGAGAAAGGAGGTAAACCGTCTCTTTAGGCGTAAGAAACGGCAGTGGAGAAAGCGCGAGAGTGAGGAAATTGAGACATACAGAAGGAAGAACGAAGCCCGAAAATTCTACCAAAAAGTTAAAAACGGTACTAATGGACATGGTTCAGGGCCCCCCTTCTGTAAAGACAAGGACGGAAATTTCATCGCAGATGTGCAGAGCATGTTGGGAATATGGAGAGAACATTTCTCCACGCTACTAGTACCGGAGATATCCGATGACGATGGGACAATCGATCACAATATGAACGACGACGTCGATTGCCCCCCTCCTAACCAAGACGAGGTCAGAACAGCTATTGCTCGGCTTAAGAACAACAAAGCCGCAGGAGCCGATGGATTACCGGCGGAGCTGTTTAAGGCTGGCGGCGATGAGCTGATAAGGAGCATGCATCATCTCATTAGCAAAATTTGGTTAGATGAATGCATGCCCGGCGATTGGAGTCTCAGTATACTATGTCCCATATTTAAAAAAGGTGACCCGAGTATCTGTGCCAACTACCGTGGAATAAGCCTTTTATCCATAGCATATAAGGTTCTATCAAGTATAATGTGCGAAAGATTAAAACCAATTATCGCTGACCTGATTGGACCATACCAGTGTGGCTTTAGGCCTGGAAAATCGACAACTGACCAGATTTTCACGCTACGCCAAATCCTGGAGAAGACACACGAAAAACAAATCAACACCTATCATCTATTTATCTTTTATAAAGCAGCCTTCGATAGTCCGATACGGAAGAAACTCTATGAAGCAATGTCTGAGCTTGGTATTCCTGCAAAACTCATACGCCTTTGCAGGATGACCTTGACGAACACCAAATCCGCAGTGAAAGTTGGTAAGGATCTTACCGAACCTTTCGAAACTAAGCGAGGCCTCAGGCAAGGCGACACCCTATCGTGCGATCTCTTTAACATCTTAATGGAGATCATTATGAGAAAAGCTGCTGTCAACATGAATAAAACCATCAGCAGCAAAAGTCACATGCTGCTCGCGTATGCTGATGATATAGATATCATTGGGCGCACAATTAGAGAAGTTACTGCGGTTTTTTCGAGAATTGAGAAGGAGTCAGCAAAAGTGGGTCTGACGGTAAATGAGGACAAGACAAAATTAATGGTTTCAACGAACAGGGCCTCCACGCGATTAAACCAAAGCGTGAACGTTCATAACCGTTATAACTTCGAGGTAGTGAACGAATTTATATACCTCGGATCTGCCGTGAACAAAAACAACAACGTCAGCCTTGAGATCAAGCGGAGAGTTGTGCCTGCGAATAGATGTTATTTTGGGCTAAGCAAGCACTTTAGAGATAAAGCTCTCTCTCGAGTAACAAAAGTCCAGCTGTACCAGACTCTTATTCAACCTGTCTTGCTTTATGGCGCTGAATCCTGGGTCCTATCGCAAGCAGATGAAACATTTGTAGGAGTCTTCGAGAGAAAAATACTCCGAAAAATTTATGGCCCTATAGTGCACAACGGCGAGTATCGGCGACGCATGAATCATGAGCTGTATGAGCTTTATCCCGACATTGGCATAGTTAAGCGGATCAAGATAACGCGATTGCGCTGGCTAGGCCATGTCAGTAGAATGGATGAAGATGAACCAGCGCGAAGGGTTTTCGAAACCGAACTCGAAGGAAGACGAAAAATAGGAAGACCAAGACTCCGCTGGAGGGATCACGTTGACGAATCCCTGCGTACACTTGGTATTGCCAACTGGAGAGATAAAGCGAAAGATCGAACTGGTTGGCGAAATATGTTATCTTCGTTTTGTAAGGTCCCTGACCCCCCGGGGTTGTCCGAGACCGGATAAGTAAGTAGGTAAGTACAATCTTAATATCATGGCCAGGGCAGCGGTCATACGTTTCCTCTTGGAGCTCATAGAATATGTCTTTGGCATCATCATCTTTCTCTTCTGTCGGGGCATGAACACAAATTAGGGAAATATATAATTATTTCGCTTTTATGCAGATTGTGGCTATTCGTTCACTTACAGGATTGAACCTAGAGACTAGATGTCGCAGTCTTTTGCCAACTACAATTCCGCAACCAAATTCATGTTTTTTTTCATGGCAACTGTAGTATATATCGCAGTTTCTTTTTCTTGTGCAGCCATGTCCTGTCCATCGCATTTCCTGGATAGCGGTAATGTCAGCCTTATAACTTTCGAGGACATCTGCCAGTTGGATACTTGCACCGGATCTATATAGAGTTCTTACATTCCAAGTGCATATCCGTAAATCGTGGTCCTTATAACGTTTGCGGGGGTCGTCAACAAATAGGGGTTGTTTATGTTTTCTTTTTCGTTTACGTATTTTCACTGCCAATATGAACGGTGGCGGGAGGCAAACCCAGCCCACCGTGTTTTTGCATTTTACCTACTGCCAGGATAATTTGATGCAGCCGCCCATTATGGATCAGACGCTGACCAGGATGCGATATGTTGAACCTGGATTTTCTTCTTTTAGTTTCTATCCGCCGTTGGCCCGTATATTTGGCTCATCCGCCTTCTAAGGACAAAAGAATATGCCCGATTGTTTGATGAGCTTTAGTGACATCAGTCACCTACTAAACCTGATTTGATGCTCATTTGTTTCGCCTTCTCACTCTAGCTAGCTAACGGTGGTTTCCGAAAAGCCATTGCCCAGGACATACTGCGTGGAAGTAGTGAGCTGCTTGGACTGCCCAATGAAGGAATCACTTCTGGCCACTCCCAAGTGAATGGCAATCAGAAACATTCCACCTCCGCGGACAATCCCATGTCCCATTTAATATAAGTAATGTGTGTAAAAAGTTGTAAAGGGGTCATGGAAGGGCAAAACATAAAAATGCGAGAAAAATCGTTTGGAAGGATTTTGAATGTATTAAAAATACTGTATGTGGGAAAAAAGTTAAAAAAATTTAAAACTTGAAAATGGAAAAAAATTACATCGTTGGGGATATGTACTGTGAGCGTCAACAAATTGTGAAGTTGTTATGTTCGCTTGTTAAATACGTTTTCCGATTTATATGAATGTTACAAAATAATAATTTATTGAAATCTTTATAATTTCTGAACATGTTATTGGATCCTTTAGCAATTTATGGAAAAATAACAAGAATAATCTTACAACTATAAAAAATACAAAGGAAAAACAAAAACTACTTCATATTTGTCGCGTCCAAAAAAGAGTACAATTACAAAAGCTGTACTAAGAGCTCTTTACATTTATTTTTACCGTTCTTGTTTCTGTTGTTTGATTAATAACACAGTGACACAAAATCGAACTTTCGGAAAGGGAATGGGATGGGACCAACTGCAAATGAAAGTTGACATTGACCATAACAAAACCTCCAAGGGGTTTTTTTAGTTCAGTGCGAGATTTTTTTTTACACGCATTTGAAGTTTGTGATTTTGGTACGCTGTCTATCAAGGAAAGATCATCGAAAATTTGATAAAATAATGTTTATTTATTTCTATTATCGTAGAAAGTTGTGGTATCTTACTATTTTTGGGGTCGAGGAATTCATTTTTGATATTTATATTTACCTAAAACTCACGCTAGATGGCGGTGTCATACAAATGGTGCTATTTCTTGTAGATTTTCATAGATAAAACGGTGTACCTACTTTTGTTTAGGCTGAAAATCATTTTTTGATGTTGGCATTATTGTAAAACATATTTATAATGATGTGACGAAGTACATTTTATTATTCTCAGTACGTTACTATTGCAAAAATGCTATTTTTATAGAAAAAAATTCGTTTTTTATTGGAAAAAATTATTTGGATCTCATTGTGGATCCGCTTAATCATCATCACTGTCAATTTCCATGTTTGAAATAGCAAAAGCTGCAGAAGTAGTAGGTTTTGAATCTCTGTATGTTTGTGGTTCTTGCTCACCGTCAGTATCCTCTTCATCGGTTGTTCTCTTTAACCACCAGCATAAATCTCCTAGCATAGACTCTAGTCTCTTTCCTCTGTACCTAGTTTCCATGGTTAAAGCTACTTGGTGAAAACGTTCCCCTTGCTCATCAGATTCGGTGGAAAGTTGTTTTTCAAACCAATCCATGTGATGATGGAGAAAATGAATTTTTAATGACATATTCACACGAAGTTCCTCAAAGGCTTTCAAGAGACGTTTAACTCTTTCTGCACTATCTGCTTCTCGTTTCTTACCAAGAACATTTTCTGTTACGTCTTTAATTGCATTCCATGCAATTAATTGATTTTGATCCAAAGAATTATCAAAATCCTTATTTTTCATTAATCTTCTAATGTCCGGACCATTAAACATACCTGTAAAATTAGAAAAAAATATTGTAAATTAATTTTTTAAAATCATTTATTTTATTTGTATACAATACCTTCTTTAACTTTGCTAGCACTGAGTCGTGGAAATGTAGATCTTAATGTAGTAAAAGCTGGTCCATCTACAGAAAACACTTTTACAAAATTTTTGAAAATACCCAATTTAATATGAAGTGGTGGTAGCAATATTTTATCTGCTGGTACAAGAGGTTCATGGATAACATTAGCTGTTCCAACACGAAAATCGTCTCTGTCTTCCCAGTCACACTTTTGGTTCATTCCGGCTTTGCGCCATCTTAAGTGGTTGTCTTAGTAAATTGTCTTGATACACAAATCGAAATAAACGCACTTGGTTCTAATATAAAAACTTAAAATTAATTTATTTATTTTAAGGTCACAACACAATACTTACTTAGAATTTATATTTCTTTATTATAACACAAAAATGTTCCAAGAGACAGGTCACTGTCGAAAGTGATTACAATGTATTTAGCAGCGCGTCGGTCACGATAACTAATTTACTTCTTTTCAAAAACAGTTATATTTTTATGACATTTTGTTCTATGGTAACTTATTTCAATGATGCCAACATCAAAAAATGATTTTCAGCCTAAACAAAAGTAGGTACACCGTTTTATCTATGAAAATCTACAAGAAATAGCACCATTTGTATGACACCGCCATCTAGCGTGAGTTTTAGGTAAATATAAATATCAAAAATGAATTCCTCGACCCCAAAAATAGTAAGATACCACAACTTTCTACGATAATAGAAATAAATAAACATTATTTTATCAAATTTTCGATGATCTTTCCTTGATAGACAGCGTACCAAAATCACAAACTTCAAATGCGTGTAAAAAAAAATCTCGCACTTAACTAAAAAAAAACCCCTTGGAGGTTTTGTTATGGTCAATGTCAACTTTCATTTGCAGTTGGTCCCATCCCATTCCCTTTTTGCTTGTTGCACTGTGTAATTAGCTATCAGCGATAGTTGGCGGACAAAGTTTGTCCGTTTAATTACATTTTCCAAGAATGGGTTCTCTTATTGTTAAAAAAAAATAATTGATATGCATCAAAAGTGTCCAAAAATCTGACAGACCGGAAATATTACATGAATCCCAAATACCAGACGAAAATGTACGAAAATTATAAGAAGTATCTTGGTGAAAATGTAGATAGATATTTCAGCTACATCTGGTACCGACGTCAGTGCCAGTACAATATGAAGAACACTATATGCTCCATGGCAGTGCTCCCAGAAGAAATTAATTAATATTCAAAGTCAACCAAAAGCAGCGAATTGAGTTTGCCTATAAGTACAAAAATCAGGACGTTTATTTCTGAAAAAACATTATTTTAAGCGACGAGAGCAAATTCGAAATTATTGGTAAAGGAAAGCCCGTCAAAATTTGGAGAAGCAAAAACCAAGAATTTGCTGAACAATATGATATATCTGCAATAAAGCACTGCGGGGGTTCGGTGATGGTTTAGGGTTGCATGGGATGGAGCGGAGTCGGTATTTATTGAAAGTAACATGGCTTAAACATAATACATTCATATTTTGACAGAAAATTTGTCAAAATGTTGTGCGTGGATAGGACTTTGAGCTGGCAAAAACATAATGAAAAAATAAACATCAAACTTAGTTAAGGAATGAATGTAGAACAATGGAACAATTTAAATAACGAGAAAATTAGTTTAGATTGGGAATTTTTTAAAAATGATGTCTGTGTCTAAAAATGGTACATCTTTAAAAGAGTCTAATATGGGTAAAACTTAAAAAAGTATTAAAAATTGCATGACTAAATCGTATTTGTTAAATTTGTGTTTATGCGTAAAAAAGGCAAAACATGAATATTGGTTTATATTGATTTAAAATGTTATATGCGTGTAAAATGGGGCGAAAAAAGGGTAAACATGGAATTGTTTGGAATGTGTGAAAAATAGTATAAGGGCATTTCCATTATGTCGAACGTGACAGTCAAAGACATATAAAATTAAAAAAAAATGCCAAAATGAACCGGATTTTTATTTGGGAAAATGGATTTAATTTTTCTATGAAAAAGTAAATTTTTAGAAAATATTAAAATACAAATATTGGAAAGTGATTATTTTATTCACGGAAAAAATAGAATTGGTAAAATCTTAAAATTTCTCTAAATTGAAAAAAAATTCTTGAAATCAAAATACTTTGTTTTCTAGATTTTCAAATTCAAATTGTTTGATTTTACAACAAAATATTTTTGCTTAATCAGCTAAATGTTTCACAGTTAGTTCAAATAAAAAACTTCGTTAATGAATCAGTAAAATCAATTCAAACTTTATAATTTCTATCAACCGTTGTACCCAAGTTCATAATATGTGTCAATCTTTCCAAACGCTGTTTCTCGCATTTTGAAGTTATTCTCTTTTTACCCACATTCCCGTCCTATTTGCCAAACGTGTTTCCTCGTACTTTGAACATTTACCCGTTTCTCACCATATTTACCAACATTCACAATTTTTACCATATTCCTAATCAATGTACAAATTTGTTGGTATTTTGAAGTTGGGCTCCTTTTCCCCCCTTTTTAACAATTGACAAATGTGGGTCACAATTTTTGCAAATTCTTTATCCATTTTTCCCATTTTTGCCGCGTTAGGAATTTCGGAATTGTTCGCCCTCCTGTTGACCCTTTTTACCCATTTCCAATCTTTTCAAACGAGCTTTCTTGCACTTGGAGCAGATTCACAATTTCTTCCACATTCCTAATATTTTTAAACGATTTCTCCCCAATTTTGAAGTTATAAATTTTCCGGTCTCGATTTAATTTCACAATTATTGACACATTCCTAATCTTTTCAAACTTTTTTCCCCGCACTTTCAACATTTACTCTTTTCCACACCTTTTTACCTACATTCACAATTTCATTTGCCAAACTATTTACCTCGCATTTTGAAATTTTACTTTTATTATCCACATTCACATTTTTTATTGAATTCCTAATCTTTCCAAACAATTTTTCCTGCATTGTGAAGTTTTACCCGTTTTGACCACTTATGTACCATTTTTCCCCCACATTTACAATTTTTAAAACATTACTAATCATTCCGAACGATTTTTCCCCATTTTGAAGATTTTGCCTTTTCGGCACTCTTTTACGCACTTTCACAATTTTGACCACATTCCTAATCACAATTCCCACTAATTTTTTCGATATTTACATAATTTTTGATACATTCGTAAACGTTCGATGTAACTTTTCTCATAACTTAAAGTTTTACCACACTGTCCCATTTTTAATACCTTCCCATCCATTCAAAAAAATTTCCCGTATTATAAAATTTTACAATTTGTTGCTCCCATTTCTATTACTTCATAAAGTACATTTTCCCTATACATTTAATTATTAAAAACTGTTCTGAAATTTCGATTTGAGAATCATTCTTTTTGAATTACTCATAAATTGGGAGTGGGAAATATCATTAAATTCTTGTAAACTATTTTCAAATCAATCTCAAGACCTGTATGTTTCCGATTCTATCATCTGTAACCTGAACAACCATCCCGATGTCTCATCCAGCCTTGGATGTCAATCACGCTTTTTTCAGAAAAGTCCCGCTTTATGACGTTTTGGTCCTTAGAAATAGTAAAGTATTATTTAGCTGGTTAACATAAGATTTTCAACAGTCACAAGCAAGATTTGAATTCACAATGTGACGATCGTTTCGAAATTTGTGAACTTCATTACCGTAGGCTTGGATGTAGGGTACTGAGATCTGAAAGTGAAATAATCTGATAGGGGTGTTATGTCCATTTCTGTTCTTACAAATGCGATATATCTAAATTTGTTAACGTCGGATGGGTCACAATCGTGGCGTAACCACACGCTAATTGTGGGCATAATATTTAAACAGATCTCTAAACAAATTACTTTCAAATTACTCTGGTGTCGCCGACTTCAAACGTCGGTTAATAGGAAAATTGTTTTTATTGTTACTAATTTTTTAAGTTTGGCGATTTACATAAATGTTAATTAATCGAAAAAATTTATATTTTATATTTATGTTCTTTAATACTTATTCGGTTCAAGATCCATAAAAATTAAAAAGTACTTTTTCTATGAAAATGTTATATAGTTTAATGTACATTTTGAAAATTTGTGGATAATTCTGAAAATCAATATGATAAATTATAGGTGATGGTTGGTTGATTGGATTTCGTGGTTTCAATAGATACTATTTACCATCAATTAGTGTCTTGAGACACCGATTTGCATACCACATCACTCCGGAAAGTCCAAAGTACCGTGTCTATATCCAGCCTGTTAATCGGAGATACCTCGCAGTGAGGTTATGCAGGAAGGGACGGCCCTAGCCGGCCTAGCTCAACAAGTTTTTCCCTACATTCACTCACGAGTTTAGATACAGTGTTGTAAGATTTAAGTTTGTCTATCTACAAATATTCCAGTGCGCTCTTTTTTTCGCTGTAGTGTAAGTGCGTAGAGGGCTTCTTTGATGGCCACTACTTCCGCTTGAAAAACGCTGCACTTGTCTGGGAGTTTGAATGATAAATTCAGGCCTGTCTCTTCGGAGAAGACACCCGGGCCGATTCCACGTTCTATTTTGGATCCGTCCGTAACTGCTTTGTGTCAATACCTGTAAGTGGTTCCCCTTTATCCCACTCTCTTCTCTGGGAAACCTGACATCGAAAATGTTATCGAACGTCAATGAGGGGGTGAAGTAATCGGTGGTTATATTGAGTTCTCTGTAGTATACTCGCATGTCCATATGCAGAGTTCAAGAGCGTTTAGTCAAGTGACACTCCAGACAGCACTAGCTGTGATGTGAAGGTCGATTGGTGTAATACGAGGGTTGAATTTTATGTTTCGGGATTAGAGAACAAAAACAAATATTAATCATCGAAAATCACTTTATTGTTTTTCAAAATATTCCCCATGGAGATTTATACACTTTTGCACGCGTTTGAACCAATTATCGAAACACTTTTGCCACTCTGATTGAGATATCTCCAAAACATGCATTCTGAATGCAGCAACCGGTTCTTCAGGTGTCGAAAAACGTTGACCTCTCAGTTTGTTTTTTACGTACGGGAATAAAAAGAAGTCATTCGGTGACAAGTCACGACTATAAGGCGGATGACCCATCAAATCGGTGTTTTGTGTGCTCAAAAATGCAGCCGAAGTGTGAGAGCTCGCGTTGTCGTGGCGAAGAGTGATCCTGATTTCTTGGAAGACGACTGGCAAACAAATGGTTGTGTACCGCTCAGAATTCTGCGTTGTACTTGTGGTACGGTTGCGACATGTCCGGGTTTTCCAAAAAAACAGGCGATCATTTGCTTGGAAGTGCTTCGGGCGCGAACAACTTTTTGGCTCATCTTGAAACACCCATACAGTTGACTGCTGTTTACTTTCGGGCTCATACGCGTAAATCCAGGATTCATCACCTGTGGCGATGCCATAGACGTGGTTCGAAGCACCGCGATAGTATTTTTGGAGCATTTCTTTCGACCAATCGACACGAGCCTTGTTTTGAGCGATTGACAAATTGTGTAGGATCCAACGCGAACAAATTTTTTTGCCAGTTAAATGTTTAAGAAATATTGAATGTATGCTGGTCCCACTAATGCCTAAGGTTGTCTCAATCTCACGATAGGTCACATGACGATATTGCAAAATCAGTTCGCGCACAGCATCTATGGTTTTCGGAACAACAGCTGATTTTGGAAAATTCGTCTTGGAGTGAACTACGACCACGATTGAATTCACCATACCATCGATAAACACTGGTCCTTGATGGAGCTTCATCGTCAAAAATTGAATTTAATTCATCCATGCACTGTTGTTGAGTTAATACACGTCGAAAGTTGTAAAAAATAATCGCACGAAACTGCTCGCGATTTAATTCCATTTTTGGGCCGAGGTGAATCTTTTAAGTTACTGTAAACAACACAAATAGGGCTCGTATGTCAAAACGTTCTCAGTACGCATAACCTCAAAAATGTCCAACTTTACGATATAGCTGTCAGTTGCCAGATTGCAACACTAGGGTTGCCAAATCCCGAAACATCAAATTCAAGCATTGCATTTGATCTCTGTACTCTATACAACAGTTTCATGGTGGTTATCCATAGCACCATTTTCGGCCGGAGACCCCACCGGCTTCTGAACATTTTCCAACAAGCGTAGTACGCAACGTTTGCCTCTGTGCGCGGTGCTCTATGTTACGCTTGCAGGAAAGTTTAGGGTCTAGAATCACGCCCAAGTACTTGGCGTGAGTTGACAGTGGAATCTCTATTCCACTTAGCCGAGGAGGATTAAACTTTGGTGTCTTGGTCTTCGTGGTAAAAAGCATGGCCTCAGTTTTCCCTGTATTCACTCCAAGACTACTTCCAGTGGCCCAATTGTTAAGGGATTTCAAGTCCCCATTCATGATTTCGCTCAATACGGATGCGAGCAAACCAGACACCATTATTACCACGTCATACGCATACACCGCGGGTTTGATCCTCATATTGACCACTTTCAGTAGTATCACGAGTAACCAAAGTAGGGGAGAGATGACTCCACCCTGGGGAGTTCCCCTATTCACTCCCTTTAATGACTCGCTGTTTCCCATAAAGGCGTTGATATTTCTGCTCTGTAGCATTGTCACTATCCAACTCTTGAGGAATGTTTCCATGCCTAGATCTTCAAATGCTTCTTCTATATATCCATGAAGATCGCGAGGGTATATTGTTTGTGTTCCAAGGACCTCTCAATAGTTCTGAAGACTTCGTGCAGGGCTTTGTCGGTTGAGCGGCCTTTTAGATATGAATGTTGGCTGCGTGATATTTTGGGCGATCCATCCATTTTATGATTTTAAAATGATTTTGAAGGACTAAATAAAGTAGACCGAATATTGAAAATCAACACAATTTAAATTCGGCTCCCGAGCTAAAAATATAACTCGCAAATTTAAAAGATTTAAATCTTCAAAGAATTAAAAGTTAAACTCCCTCACCAATTTAAATTTTTAGAGCGTATCGAAAACGAATGTTTAATAATAATTAAATTGTTTAAATGACTGATGAAATAATATATAATAACACTAACCCCAATTAAGGTAAGAGGAGTCGAACTGCATCGTCCGATTTTTGAGTTACAATTACAGTTTCAGATAGAATATATGAATGTAGGCTTCCCAGACGTACTGTTTCCAACAGTGCGCGTACTTTTAACCCATAAAAAAAGTAGACGAAAGTACTTTATGTAACTATTATACTTTTTTTTAGGTTTTGGTGTTGACTTCTGTTCAAACCCCAATTAAACAGTGGTTTTGTCCAAAAATATTTTCCAGTGTAGAAAAAGGTACTATTAAGTGTAATCGATATTTAAGTGGAATTTGATAATTAAAAATAAAGAGGAGTAAATAAATATCAGGTCAAAGTAAAAAAAAAATATTGTATGAAACCATAATTTTTACTCAAAAAACTAGTGATGCAGTGGGATTCGTCGTACTCAAATCAGGGTAAAACCGCCCTCTCCGGAATTGTCAACGAACATTTTTTCCAAAAATTATCACATTAAGGAGTGCTGCTTACTAGGAAGTTCCAATTGTAAGTTAACGCCTATTTTTGGATAAAAAAGTTAAAAGAAAAATATTTAATAAAGAACCAATTAATTTATGATTTAATAAGACGCCTGAAGGTGGCGCTTGTTTTAAATATCAAACTTATCGAATATCGAAACCGATTTGTCTCAAATTCACAACATGTAAAATTTTTAAGCACAAAATTTGTATAAAATGGAAGTGAAGTTGCTCACAAGAGGAAAAAACACACGTGACTGCCAGACAATATTTGTATAGATTTTTCTTAGAATCCAGTTATATATCGTAAGTACATTCACCCAGTGTTTTCATCAATATAGAGAATTACATTATTCATTCTGAAGTGGCCCGAACATCGTATGCTGTGACCCAACACATCGGATGCAAGCCCAAATTTACCATCGAGTAGGATCAGTATTTTTGATATTAAGGACAAACAGGTGACAATGAGCGAGTACAATAACGGGGGAATTATAACCCAGGAACATGACAACGAATTCTAGCAGCTTTGCAAATTCTGTTATATGCAAACAACCAGTTGGTGAGTACGTTCAAGCAAGCAAAAGATGATCCCTAATTGAGTTTAGCTGATCACTTAAAATAAATGTTTAAAAAAGAAGAAAAATTATTAAAAGAGCCTAAAGTGTTTTAGAATTCTATTCCTTTAAAGCGCGTCTGTGGTATGACTCTATATCCCCAGTTTCTTCTATTAAAAATCGGCTTTCCAAAGGGATAAAAAGCTCTACAAGTAGAAATAATTTTATGAAAAAGTGAGAAGGAAAATTATTAAAAGAGCCTAAAGTGTTTTAGAATTCTATTCCTTTAAAGCGTGTATGTGGTATGACTCTATATCCCCAGTTTGTTCTATTAAAAATCGGCTCTACAAAGGGATAAAAAGCTCTACAAGTAGAAATAATTTTATGAAAAAGTGATTTAAAATTTCAAAATTATATTTTCCTTACAATTTTCCAAATTTATTCAAGCTCAAGACCTTTTTAAATAATATAAAGCTTATTTATTAGCTTTATATTACTTTCAAAAACGTCGAGCATAGCTATTCCGGATCTTGCCAAGATCTTCATCAGCAGACGTGTTTGGTGTGTTTTCGGTAAATTCTTCAAAAATATATATCTAGAAACACTCATCATATTAATGAGAATTCCTTTATATATATGTTTGAAGAATACCAAGCACTACCATGCCTGTTTAAAACCTATGGTTTTTCGAGATGATAAAAAAGAGTTTAGAAAACAGACCGAGTAAAAACTGCCACAATGGTAATGATGGAAATTATATTTTCCCGTAAAATTTGGTGTCGGGTCAAAGTAGACAAATTTCAGCTTCACTTACTGTTAAAACCAATTGATAAATTTACAATCTTTTTATAAATAAATTTACACATTTTTGCTTAAGTTAAAATAAATTGGAACAAGTTTTCATGGTTTTTTATTACTTTTCAAATACAAAAGCCAACATTATATGCTTGAATCACAAACATCAGGTAATGTACTAAAAATACAAAAAGGATTTTGTTTAAAAATTTATTTATTTTTTATTTATTTATTTATTAATTTATTTATTACAACCAACACAAAAGAAAATATGTTTTAAAATATTTAATTTTGTAACATCACACGATATCAATGAGCACCGGGATGAAACAGTTTATTTTGTACCTAAAACAACATCGGTAAATGTCAAGCTTAATCTGCGTATAAAACCAAAAATGGTTCTAAGACTGATAAGTCAAAATATTGTATTTTTTGACAAGTTTATGTATGTCATCATTACTCGAGAACGACTAGAAAACACAACGATAGAAAAAATACTAATTACAACGCCTATAATCTATTCCTATACCATTTCTAAGTTTCTGAGTTATAATAAAAATTTTTTATTTTTAAATCGAAATCGGGAAAGAAGTCAAGTTTTATTACTTTCTAGAAAGACACATGGGTTATGAAAATATGGGTCGTGACAAGAATTGGAGTTTTTGTTTTGGGTTGCATAACAGTAAATTGTCCCCTTAGTAAAACAATAGTGTATAATTTTTTTGTCGTTTCGAGAAAATCAAGTTAAAAGTTTTTGTGTAATTCGACATCTGGGAAAACAGTAATATTTCAGAAAATAATCTATGTTTTCAAGTTGTGGTGTTTAAAATATGAGGTGGAATAATCAGGCTACTAGTAGATGATATTTCATTAATCTACAAATGATTTAATTGCAAATAAATGGGATTCGAAGTACCACGATGTCACTTAGGCTATTTTATTTGTTTTATAATATGTATGAAAATCATTATACACAATTTTATATTGTATGTTATACACTATTTTATTTGAATCTTTTACACCATTTATCACGAAATACTTTTAAATTGTCGGACGAATGTTCATGCAGTAAAACAAAGTATTCGTGCTTAACAATCCATTTTCTTCATAATTCACAGTCATTTTTTGGTATTTCAATGACACGTTGTTAATTGTTTTACAATACAATTTTTACACAGTTTTAATTAATTTAAAATTACATGAATAAAAGGCAATATTCATCTACGGAAATATCCTCCTCCACATTAGGCTCATCCAATGAATTTTTATTTCCCCCGGGTTGAAGATTAAGGTAAAAAGAATGAAATTCTTTGGGAATGACATTTTTGGTACACCGCCCCTTAAGATCATTGTACTTTAAGGAAGATATGGTAAGCTGCTGCTTATATTTAGGGCACAAATTTCGGGTATCACAGTTATTTGTGGTTGATTTCTTCCTCTTTCGTTCCATAATGTCAATTGTTTGCCACTCGGAGTCCCAATTCTCTTTGTAGAACAGCAAATTAGGATTAACTTTCTCCACTTTAATTTGCTTAATCTTCAACCAATTCACTGAGCTGTTTTCGTTATTATTTTTCAAAGTGTGCCCCAATCTGCTGAACCATTCCTTGAGATCATAAATGTCGTACCAGAACATTCTTTTCACAATGTATGGTTGTTTTCTTCGGGCCAATCGCAAAATCGTTGGCCATTGCTCTGAAGAGTAAATGAATATATTTCGTTTGGCCCGTTCAATTGTCGAGTGCATACAATCCGCCTCCATTTGTGTGTGGCCGCTCTCTAAATACTTTAACGTGACCGTATTTAAATTCAACTTACGAATTACGTAAAATAGCAGCGCTACAATATAACGATTCCTATTCTGCCCACCACAACAATCAGAATACAAAATTACATCCGTTACATTTTCGTCAATCGAGCTCAACATTTTTATAATTGTGGTCCCAATCTCGTCCGAACCTCTTTGCCCCTGCGTTTCACCCCACAAGAAACAGTAGCCTTCCTTCGAGAGTAAGATCGAAAAATGAGCTTACATTGCTGCATGGGGTTGTCAAAACAGATTGTATCTCAAAAGTAAATACCCTCAATTTGCTATTAATTTTTGCCTCTTCTTTATCGGCCTCATTTTCCTCCCTAGCCCTCTTCTTATTTTTAATATGTTCATTGTACGCTTCCTGCAAAATCTCCTTGTCATCAGAGTTACGATATCGTTCGCATGTGTAGCATGTATCCTTCTTCGGCTTATGAAAAGAAAAATTATATTCGTTGCAGAAAATATGGAATTGTCTTCATGCTTTTCATTAAATAGTTGAAACATTTTTGAAATGTTTAAAGTAGAAGCAAGGTATAACCGTTTTGATTTCGAGCGAGTATAGTGGCTCTCCACAGCCGGAAAGGATTCAATATGCTCTTTAATCATTCTTTTAGTTTCTACCTCCATTTTTTGATGACGGTCATGGTGTCCCCGTTTATCTATAACTTCTTCACATTTACTTTTCTTTATGAAAACCGAAATAGCTCCATCAGATATATTCAGTGTTTTCAGAAAGAACTGGTTGCATACTTGTTTAGACCTCAGTGTGTATGTTAGAGTCTTGTCTCTTCGCGAGCCGGCAACAAGAGCCCTCTTGCATTTCTTTAATTGTATGCACTGGCTTAAGTACAACTGTTGTTTTGCGTAGTCTGAAAGTTACCAAAACTCAGCGTTGATCGCAATACGTTCTTCATTGTTAATCTGCTCAATGCATTTGTGTCGACACTTGCAATTCACTGATTTTGGCAGTCGCTCCTTAATCAATTTCCCCCTTTTGGTCACGTAAGCTTTTCCTGACTGCATTTTCTTCTTCCGAATATATTGCATCCATGCATGCGACTCCTTCTGTAACATTAAATATAACCGTTAATGTAAATTTATGACACTAATCTTAAATAACCCAAGTCATTCCGTCCGGATTTTACCTTCCTCTTCCGAGTAGGTGTCTTAAGCTCTACCTCCTCGTTATTGGTGACGTCTGCAATCAGACCCTCCATGTCTAGGTCTATTTCAAGGTTCTCTTCCCATGCCGTAGTGACTATGTCCAATTCATCTGCTTTCGCATCAGCATCTGCTTCTCCTCTTCGTCTGTTTCCGGAACATAATCGTCTGAAGATCCTGCGGAGAAATCCTCTTCGTCCGTCGTACCAGGGTCATAATCATTGACGAATTCCTCAGAGAAGATAGCCCTTGCCTCCTCATTCGTCACTGGAATAGTTTCATCTGATAAATCCGCAGATACATCTATTTTGGCCTCAGCGTCACCAAAATCTGTCGAAATTCCATTTAATTAATTGTAATACGGCACACACTTATTATCGTTTCGCAGTAAATACTCACCATGACTTGATAGATCAATTATTTTCACGAAATTTTCACAATAACACACTAGCAAAAGCACAATTGCCCAGTCTATGTCTTCTCTCAGAAAATTCTACAATCTATCAAAGCGTTGACAATAACAGTGTAAACAGATTTTAAGCTATTGTTTACGTTAACCGTTGACCACACTGAGAAATTTTGAGTGATATATAAAATAGTGGATAAGTGTTATACGGATTGACTCCAAAAAATATATTGTTAAAAAATAGTGTATATCAATATACGTCATTTTTCGATTTTATTTTGTTATGAAAATGGATTGTTTTGAATAATAAAATTAGTGTATGCTTTTTATACACTATTTTTCTTTGAAATTATATTTAGAGTAACAACTAAATAAAACACCATACCTGCACTTACACAATTATTAATGAAAATTTTCAAACACACAATTATACGCTAATATTTCAATTGGCCCACTTTGTGGAAGTAGAATTTCACCAAATTTTGACCAGATATAGAATCAATAACGTAGATTCTTATTATACAATAAAAATATAATGGTGTATATGCGTATACACTATTGTTTTATTAAGGGAACGAAATGTTTTTAATCGTATTCAATATGAAACTCCGAAAAAGTTGAAGCTCCAGAATTTGGTTAGCAACAAATTATTTTAAGGATCAAGTAGACTACTCACACCAAATTTCACAAAAAACAATTACCCCTTAACATACCGCAATGCACATGAAGTCAAAACGGGATGCAATTACGAATATTTAATATAATTTGGTTACATTTTTAAAACTGTTACAGTGGTGAAATATAGCATACGCTAGGTAGGTATGTGAAAATAAAAGACAGAAGCGCGACAATTAAAACATGAAATAACATTGGCATTGCAAGAATCAGGCAAGTAGATTGATTAGGGTTGCTGTGGTTCTAATTGTACAATTAATATTTGTTATGCAAAGTAAATCTTCTCCCCTTATAGTTACGGGCTTTATAGTTATGGTTGATTCACTCAAAGAACTAATTGTTTCAGAAGAGGTTGTAGCAACCGTAAATTCGGCTGATACCACATAATTGCTGTTGCTACAACCGAATTGATGTTATCACGACTCAATTTAGTCCCATCAATAGAATTTTGGTTGAAACAAATTAATATATTAATTAATAGTATATATACCTTCAAAAATACGATCAAGCATTGATTGATAAAGTTGCCCTATATATTTTAAAGAAATAGGGTCCCATGTATATTTTGTCGTATATTTTAGCGACTCTTTTGATTCATATTGCTTTCCCTCTTCATATACTTTTCGTACCAGCCACCCCCAGATATTTTCCATTATGTTTAGATCGGGAGTACCGCATTTGTACCAGAGAATGTCGATAAGTACCATTTAGAATACACTTACAAGTATTATTCGCAAAACAAATACAAATACATACAAGTAATAGACGAAACGCATACAATACTCTACATATTTATGCCAACGATAACTTAAGTAGCTACAAGTGCTAACATTCGATGGGTAGTACATAAGTACAATTGCGAGTTAGGGTTGTTGTTGGGCGCTTGTTAAACGAAGTAAAAGTAAACACTTGTGTGTGTTAGGTTATACAGAAGTATACAAAAACACTTGTGTCTGTTAGGTACTTAATACCCACTGGGTATGAGTAAAAAATTGGTTGCTGTGTAAAGGAACGCTGTTGTACGGTGAAATTATGTGGAAATATGTATGTATGTATGTATGTATATACATTTACAAAGTGTGGAAAAGTGAATAATAGAACTAGAAAATATTGAAAATTAGCGCACTGGTTTTTAATTAACATTTGAATATTGGGGATTATGCAACAAGACCTGGCAATGCATTGTTTTGACGTAGTTTAGTGGCCTTATTAAAAAATCGACAACAAAAATTAATCTCATTCTGGTCCTCAAACAAAATAAAATTGAATTAAAAAAACAATGAGCGTTCGAACTCACGGGCGATGTGTTAACACCTTTTTGCTACACGGTACCTGTTCGATTTCTATGAACACATTCGTAAATGTTACATTGGAAAATAAAAAACAGCGTTCAATCATATGATGACGTTACAGTTAAATAATATTAATACTTAAAATTATTTAAAGACCCAGTGCAAGCACATGTGTCATTACTTTCTTGCTCAATACTTTTTGTTTTATTCCCACAAAAGTCAAAGAATGCAAAGCAACAGACACTTGTACATACATACATACATTGTTATATTCGTACGATATAACCGAAGCTCAACATAAAATACTTTTTTAATATTACTCCAAATTAATACTCCAAATTAAAACACTTAAATCTCGGCTCGCCGATATCGGATCGCCTTAATTTTTGGCCTAAACTCTTCTTCGAAACCCGCACTAGCATTTTAATCCAAAAATTAATAAAATCGGCTATGAATTTCCGGAGAAAATCGCGTAGGAAAATGATATGAAAATCGCCCAATAATCACTTTCAATACCGACTGCCAAGCAACGAACAAACAAACGATGATTTACTCTTACAAACCTAACACTTGCGTATGTATTAAATTTATAGTTTACTGCCCTAGAGGCGCGCGTATAGATGTTAACACATCAAAAATTATTATTTTCGATGGGTTTGGTATTAAGGACCATTCAAGCCATTCAACATTTCTCAGTTTCTCACTAAATCAACTATATTTTTCTGTTTCCACAGCACTTGCTGTATACTTATAAGTACTTGTGTGTACCCATACTTATAACATGACTCTGTATACAAATTATGAAAAAATACTTCAGTACATGTGTGTACAATCTTCTTTAGATGTATTCTGGCGAAGAGAGAGAGAGAGAGAGGATGTGTAGAGAAAATGTTCCTTATAAGTATAGAGTACACACATAAATTGTACAAAGCAAATATGTGGTGGTATGTATTCTGCGTGTTAAAAATTTGGGTACACACAAGTATGAAAATTCTGTGTACGTACTTGGGTATACTTTTGCAACGAGTACTTATTGCTATTCTCTGATTTGTACCACATTTTGTTCTCGAATCCATAGTTCTACAGGTCTGGCAGTATGAATTGGAGCATTATCTTGTTAGTGAGTTCATGTTATGGGTCCAAACAAATTGCTAAATTGAGGAAAAGCGGCTTCTAAGATACTCTTCTACGATGCTCTGGTCACTTTTTTGGGTTTCAAAAACCAAATCGATGGAGCCATATTACGAATTGGTACCCCAGACCATAACTTCTCCTTCTCTGCTGTGTCTGCGTTGCAGAAATATTTTTTGTTTTCTTAAATCGTGTAAATAGTCTGGTTCATCGATACTAATTTTTTTCTCCTCGGATACAAAACTTTCGACCAGTTGCCTGACCATGTCAATGTATCCTTAGCAAATTAGAAGCGTTGAGAGAGAAATGATTTGGCTGACTCTAAAATACGACGTATTGGACAAACAGTCGCGTTAACTGGGATCAAGTCTGCAAATCGTTTGCCTTTCTCTAACCATTGTTGTCATTTTAGTGCGCTCTGCCATGTTTTTTTAATATTTCTCAATATTATTCAAATAGTTGTTTCCTCTCCTAATTTTTTCGGAAAATTGGAGTATAATATATTCATTTCGGAGGAGTTAAGAAGTATTGCGCGTCCCATGTTTGTTGAAATTTAAAACAAAACAGTAAAATTTTTATTGTTTTAATAATTGTCATGCATTGAAATTACGAATCATAGGCCAACTTGATTAATGTAAAATTATTCCTCATTCAAGTCATGTTTCAAACCCACTAATTTATTGCATGTAAATAAATTTTATTAACAATTAAAAACATATAGGGTTTTCACAAGCTCTCGTAATGTCGTAATGTTTTACTGGATTATTGAATTTTTTTGTTGTATGTCGTACGTATCCAGCTGATTGCATAAACAACTGATTGAAGAAAAACAATTTTTGAAACTAAAATGACGAGAATAAACGAAAAGGATAAAATAATAACATCAATAACGCAACATAATAATATCACAATAATAATATCACAAAGTAAGTAATAAATATCAACAACAGCATGTTACTTATCAAATGTATTCGGTAATAACAAACTCGGTACAAGAAGAACAGCACTAGTAAAGTACGACAATCAGTAAACATACCTTCGATGTTGTACTTGTCGTAAGTTAGTTTTATATGGAAGCCAACAACAACATTCGTACAACTGTGTGAGAAGTTACGACAGTACGACAAGAACGAGACCTTGTGAAATTCTTATTTTGCTGAATAATTATTAAGATTATAGACATTATTCATATAAAATTTTGTCGTCTCCTGTATCTCTCCTATATCCAGTGTAAATGATATTTACGTTCAAAGTTTGAAAAATATATTTCCTTAGTGATAGGCAAGTGTATTATACAGGGTGGCGCAAAATCAATGAAGGAGTTTGAATTTCTTATAACTTTTTTATTATAATTTTGTTTTTATTTCTTTTCAGTATTTTATAAAGAAGACTTGGGTAATTTAAAATGGAACAGTACACAATTGAACAACGTGCCCAAATCGTTGAACTTTATGTCTCAAATCAACGATCCATTATGTTGACTCAGCGTGCAAAGCGTCGTTATGTTAATGAGCGGGTTGGACCCTTACAGTCAATAATAGACCATCTGTTTTTAAATTTTCGACAACCAGGGACGGTAAGGAAACTTTCTGGTGTCGGCAGACGCCAAACGGAGCACACGGATGACAATATATAACGTGTACAGGAGAGTATTCGAGAAGATAGGGAATCATCAACCAGGAGTCGTTCGACACAACTTGGCCTCTCACGAAGGTCGCTGCAGAGGATTTTGCATTCAGTAAGAATGTTTCCATACAAAATTCAGCTTGTCCAAGAATTGAAACCTCCAGATTACCAGAAACGACTTGATAATGCAATTTATTTGCGGCAAAATGCAGAAGAAAATCATGATTTGCTTCATAATATAATTATGAGCGACGAAGCCCATTTCCAACTAAATGGGTTCGTTAATAGGCAAAACTGTAGGATATGAGCAACGGAAAATTCAAGAGTGATGTTTCGTCGGAGAGTATAATCCACCCATATTTTTTTAAAAATTAACATGGGGTCGCCGATTCAATCACTGGTATCCGAAATCGGACGATGTTGGAAAATTTTTTAAGAACAATTGCGGAAAACCATCCGCAAGTATGTTTCCAACAGGAGGGAGCCACAGCGCACTCTGTGGTGTACACAATGGCTTATTTACGCGACATCTTCGCTGAACGAATTATTTTGCGTACAAGCGATTTTAATTTGCCTCCGCGTTCACCGGATTTAACCGCTCCAGACTTTTCCTTTAGGGTTATTTGACAGGCTAAGTCTATATTAATAAGTCTAGAACCTTCCACCAATAAAAATCAATATACGCGACGAAACCAACAACATAACACCTGAAGTGTTGCGAAAGGTTATGGAAAATGTTTTGGAAATTTCGTAATTAAATTAAAAATATTCTCCATTAATATACAGTATTTACAAAAATATATAACAATTATATCATACACAAAAAGTTGTAATGAATTCAAATCCCCCCGCCCTGTATTACAAAAACTTAAAGAATGTATAATTATCCCTGTCGCGGCGATATCAGGATCTGTTTTCGGTTGTAAAGAAATGTAAGTAGAAATATAGTAACAATGTTTTTGTTTTATTAAAACGTGTTATTTTGGTGACAATATCCAAGCAGCTGTCAACAGCTTTCAAGGTTTTCAAGGTCAGTCGTTTGAGATAAGCTGCAGTCGTTCGTATAGGCTTAGGCTTAGGACTTAAATCAACAGATACATCACCTCGGATTTGAGCGGAGACCCACGATAGCCGGGACCTCAAAAAGGTCAGAAAATAGATACTAAAAACAAGTTTGTTACACAAACGATTCCCTATATAAATGACTTTATTTTCCTGCTTTGTAATTTTGTTTATAAGAATAGAGAAAAATAAATCATCACTTAATAATAAAAAAAATCTCTAAAGTTAGTTTGTGACATAATCTAACTTCGGTTCTAACAACCTCTAACTCGGCTGTGACAACGTCTAATTCGAATGTGACAACTTCTAATAAGGTTGTTACAACCTTTAGTTCGGCTGCAACAATCTCTAATTCGGCTGTAACTACTTCTTATGAATTTATCTGTGTGTGTAAAGCGAAGGTAAAATAATGATATTGAAAATTAAGATTATTTCAAGTTTTCATTTCTTTTTTCGTGTAGGTGTCAGACAGAATTGTACTAAATCGTCCTAAATCGTACTTTAGTCCAGCAGTAGCGTGACAACAGTCGGCAATAACAATTTGCAGAAGCAAAATCTGAGGTTATCGACAATGTAAATATTACATGGACACTGAGATTATAAATGTCTTCCTCGGACACATTTATGTTTTTCACATATTATAATGCGAAAGACAATTAGTATGTCCGAGGTAAAGTTATCATGAATTTCAGTATATTTGTAATTTATAATGCAAAGCATGGAATTTAATAAGTTAATTTTTCTTTTTATTTCCTGTATAATTTCGTACCAATGATAAGTTAGTGGTTCACTGGAACTGAACAATTCTGCCAATTTAGTCGACAGATCAAATCTGGATCGTATAGTAGTTCTCGTAAGCTACAATAGAACGGCTAAGTTTCTAGGAGCACCCAAAATTGAAGCGAGTACCGCAAGCAACATCACTGAAGAATGCGCAATTTATGTACAAGTTTTAGCCTCGCGCTCTGATAGTGCTTCCAAAAAGTCTGGCATTGAACGATCTGCTTGTACTCTCTCGGATCAACTTCTGGGGCTAAAACTCCTCATTATGCATGCCGTCAGCGCATGTATGAGATTTATCTAAAAATGTTTTCGAGCAGAAGTACGTTAAAAACAGTGCACCGGTAACCCTTATTTTCCACAGATTCGTTAAATCCTGGAACAAGAAACGAGATGAATTCAAAAGTGACTCGACTGCAAGTGAGCTGAATTCCAGATATTGCATTTTTTGTTGTTAATCTTTATATTAAGGTCTGGTTCGAATGCACAAATTATATTGAATGAACTAGTCAGAATATGAATTGTTTGCGTGGCGCTGTCGAGTTTTCAAATATGGATGAAGTTGTATCTAATGCGGTGATTGAAAAGATAAAGAAACATTTGTGGTATTTGACTGCCGATACAGTAAGACTGGCATTTTTCGATCCGAGCGTTTCACTCCAAATAAAATAAAAAATCGTTTGATACGACTCCTGCTGTAAATTTTGTGTGTACATATCGAAATTTGCAGCACCTGTTATCATGTGATTTAGCGGAGTTTGTCTCGTACAAAACAAAGAGTCTCTTTATTAGTTTCGAGCTTCAAACTCAGTTCTTAAATTTAGAGCCAGCATTGTGGAAAGGCAATGAGTCAAATCAAACTGCTTCGGAATTTCTACAAAATTTATTTATCGTTACTGTCACTGCAGAGCGTGGATTAAATTTATTAAAGATTTTTTTTTTATTTTTTTTTAATCCCTCTCTTACCCGTCCCTACCGACCGAGAGGGCCACGTCCCCATAACGTGAGGACAGCGTACACATTATAGACCGGTCTATAACGGGAGAGCAAGGATCATAAGTTCACATGTTACAACCAACTACAGAAATTCTTCACCAGTTGGTATTACACTAACATAAATAAGTATAACAGCACATCACGAGATATTAACATAACAGACTTCATAATATATAATAATTACGAGCAAAACGAAAACCAAATTATAAATCAGACCAGATAGTAAGGATAAAGTAAATTAAATTTACATATGTATGTTAATGAATATACAGCAGTAATGCAATCGGTTCAAATGACAAATTATGCTAGACTTTGTCGTTTCCCAACTACCTGTGAAATCAATAAACTGATATAGCTCATTAAAGTCACGACACATTCTCCTAACTGGATCAAAGGACGCATAATTCGAACGCTGAATCTCGATGTGAATGAGTTTATAGTACCTCGTGGGTCTCAATGGGACATTTGTGAAAATCGTAGATAACAGAAATTCAGAACATATACATCCATTAATTATCTTCAAAACTGTAATAGAGTTTATCATGATACGTCTACTACTAAGAGTCGGCAATCTGATCAATGCTAGTCTACTGCTATACGAAGGAAGATTATGGTTCGGGTTCCATTGAAGATTTCTCAGGCAAAAAATGAGAAACTGTTTCTGGACCGCTTCAATCATATTAAACCGCGATGAAGAAGAAGCTGAGTTCATATTACAAGTTGTCAATTACTGTAGAAAAAATATCCATCACACACAAATTCAACATTGAATGAATAATCCTGAAATTTATCAAGTTTTCCGCACTTGAATTAAAAAATAAGTTTGTTAAAAATCAAATAAAATTAACTAAACTTAGTTTGTTTTGGTATGTTCCGGCTTTATCAGAAATGACAAATGTTTCCATTATTTATAGATCACGATTTCATTCGCAGTCCAATATTCCATGACTCCATTTTTGGCACTTTACATGAAAAAATCAACGAAATATCTGTTTTTTTTTTTGAGTTTATTTTTCTCTTTAGAAATTTATACTTATGTATGTATATGATTTTTTTAAATATTTGTATGGGGAATACCCAGGGGGTGTGCCACTGACATTGGTGGGTCGGCCCTCCAAAGTACGTGGGGGTCGGTCATACATTTGCACTCGATTGGGACACTCTAAATGGGTCAAAGTGGGATTTTCCAAAAGTCGGGACATTAGAATTCGTTTTAGAGGTATGGTTCCTCGGGCAAAGTTTCTTATTTTGATCCGTAGAATACGATTTTAATTGTCCCTTGAGCGATTTTTTTGCCTCTGTACAAATCGACCCGCCCTAATATATATATATTGCTAATATATATAAAACTAAAAAAAACTTATGAGTTACTATTGCACAATTTTTTTAAATAAAATATGTATTAAACTAACCACCGAAACTATTTTAAAGTACTGTTCTTTATTAAAAACACAACGTAACAAAAAAGAAGCAATGACTATAATATGATGCCGATCAACATTCAAAATGTAGTCTTTATAGCAAATTCTTAATATTCTGTTCTCGTGTCTAGATAAATTTTTCAAATTTATCCACCGTTACACTTTTTTCAAAAATACTTTCGGAACTAACGAATTATGTTGACATAAACTGTTAGTTTTGTAAAGATATAAACATTACTTTCTAATAATTTAGCCGAATATACACCCAATCCATTTGCATACTTCCATCTGCCCAAAGTTTGCTTGCTTCCCTGGGGGGTTTCTCTAAGGAAACTGGCCCACTTGACCGTTATCATAATTGCCATGTAGACCGACTAAGCAAACAATTTCTCATCACCTGTGACCAGTAAGTAAACCATTTAGCGCAAGGTTGCAGTGCCCCATTCGGCCCCATACACATTTTTCCAATTTGTGCTGCATAATAAGGTATTTGAAGCATAACATTTTCTCGCACATTCACAGATCATTAAAGTCATTTACTATTCGCACGCTCATAAAACTTAATTGGCCGTATTAAAGTATGCACTTCAAATGTAATTGTCCATTATGCATTTTAGTGCAATAATTATTATGGAATTTGGTGCAGATTGAGTTTGAACATACATTTGAGCTATGTCAATACCCGTTTTATATTTATGTGATGTTACATCCCAACAAACCTAAAGTTGAGAATTCGGACCCAAACATGAGAATGTGAGTTCGATCCCTGCTGTTACATTTCTTTCGATGTCGGTCATATGGCTTGGTTCCCACGACACTATCGAGTATTTCCTAGAGCATTCAAAAAACTGGTCAATCAAAGAAACCGGAGTTTCGGTCATTTCGAAAATCTGAAATTTATATAAGCAATTTGGGGTTTTAAGCTTTATTTTAATTTTCATTAAAAAAAATCAAAGTGCTGAAATTTTTCTTTCATAGTATTATTTTTTAATTCCTTTACAATTATATTTTTGTGGAAAAAAATCGAACCACAACTTAAAAACCGTTCGGAACAGATTTAAAACAGTGGTTCCGGTCAGGGAGTATATTTATTTCTTAATTTTAAAAGGCTTTTTGCAAATTAAACGCAAAATTATTTTTGTATTTGAAAGGTGGGACTTTACAACAATATAAACACCGGTGAAATCGGCAGTAAATAATAGGTGGATGACCGAAAAACGGGTCCAGCGGTAGTTACCCATGAAATAGATTCGCAAAAAACGGTTCCAAACCGGAGTTAAACTGAATGTCCTTTTAAGTGTTGTGCCAAACTGGATAGTACACAGCTCCCAGATTGCGAGAAGCTCTCCCCTGTTCCTACATGGGATGTAGTGAGATACTGTAGATTTGTTATTCCTGTGTCCTTGTTAATCAAATAAAGACTACCAACAAAAAAATCAACATTCCATTAAGAGAAACAAATTTTGATTTTGCACAATAATACTGCTTACTATCATATAACGGGCGAGACGAAATGAAATAGTTAAGCTGTCATATTATTTTTGTTCAGTATTGTTTGTCATTTCATCATCCAAAACCATGAGCCGCTACAGCGCCACTGCGTTCTTCGTTGGCGCTCAAAATGTAGGTTTTTGGTTTGGGGGTGGACGATTCCTGCATCAAATATTAAGACTAGCTGATTATAGTCAAACCCCAAAAATTTAGACCGCTATGTAGCCACACTTTTTTTATGGGCGTGGCAAGTTTGAATTTGCTTATCCGATACTGTCCGAGATAAATTTAAAAATCGAGTATAAATATTGAACCGAGCAAATTCTTGTGGTAACATGTCTTCAGTAAAATTTGATTATTCTATGTCAATGTCTAAAGGGTCCTTCCCGTCCTTTGTTTAAAAAGTACCAAATATTTACACTAAAATGGACAGCTATGGATCCAGAATATTCCACGAATTTACTCCTCATTAAATTTAATTATGGGTCGTCATAGAAAAAAATGTCTATCTTTATTTCCAGACGATCTTTTTGTCCTTTTTTGCAACAAGGTCAAGAAAACTGCACCAAAATAACCTGCAAACTATCCAAATGTGCTACCAATTTATTGTGGAATAGATTTGACTAGGGGAGTTCGCAGACGAGAATCGTTCATCTTGAATTTGCATATGTAACACTGCATACGGGAGAAGAGTTTTTATGAAGACTTGATTGTGCGAATAACGCCCACTGATTTTTTGCATAAACCAGGTATTTTTTAAACTGGGGAGTTTTGTGTCTTCGTAATTTATTTCCGATAGTTTCTGTTGTTATTAGAACGCTTATATCTTCAACTTATTATCTTAAACTATTTAAATCAAATTAAATGAGAAATTGTTTATGTTACTACAAATTATGTTGGCTTTTATTTTAAGAGACGAGATAGGGGACAATCCTTTTAAAAAGTTTGCATATTTTGGTTTATTTTTGCCAAAGAATTTATAAACACCTGCAAGTTAAACTAATTAAAAGTTAGATTTAAATTAAATATTTATGATCCAAGTATATATATGCCAATTAATATATAACAGGCACAAAACTTCCACAAAAATACTAAACTCAATATTTATATTGATTCGCTATAATTTTGGTTAAAACCATCAATGTTTTTATCCCGATCATCAAATATAATTAAAAAAATTATGTTGAAAAATAGCACACAATCAAAAATCACCACTTCCCAAAATAATTTTGCTGGGCTCGTGAGTACTCTCGAAATTTAAAATTTAAACACACGCGGTCTTGAGTAAGTTTCGACAAGGAGCAGTAAAACAACCCGTGATTAGGTTCGATTCCATTAAATTTATTCTCTATATTTCACTGCTCCCACTCGTCTTAAAGCTGTTACATTTAAAAAAGATAATATGTTGCAAATTGTATTCCAGATGTACAAAAATATGGAAAATTGGTCGACAAGTACAAACAAGCAGACGTACCAACAAGTGTGGAAAAGGTACAAAAAAGTACAAAAGACTATAGAGTTTATATAAATCTGCTTCATAAAATGGACAAAAAGAGTGTAAAGCTTAACAAACTGTTCTCAAACTTTACCAAGAGCTACATAATATGTGAGAATGTTATATACTTTTTGATACACTTTATGTCCTTTTTGGTTTCCAAATTTACTTTTTTTGGTACAATTTTTGTATTTCTGTTTTTGACTCTTCTTATGGATTTGTTACACATTTTGGTGCCACAACCTGAAAGGTAATTTTTGGGAAACTTTATGTAGTTGATACACTTTATGTACTTTTTGCTATTTTTTTTGTTTCATTCATGGTACACATGATGTACGAATAAAGTACATACTCTGTACTTTTGTACATTTTATGTATACTTTTGAAGAAATTTATATACTTTCTGGTACAGTTAATGTACTTCCTGGGATATGATATGTACTTTTTGGAAGAAGATATTACTTTGTGGTAAATTGTATTATGTGCAAATTGTGGTAAGTCAATGCTTTATGTAGTTTGTGATACATTTAATATCCTTTGTAGCATATTTTATGTACTTTCTGTTCAAAATATTGAGAACAAATGAGAACACCACTCCACATTCATTACTTGTACCATTTTCTTTTTGCTCTTTACATAATAGCATTTTATATCTCGCGTGCGGAATGCGAGCTGCTCTATTTACTCGTTTGAGGCAAGAAGGCCGTTCAGAAATGCAAATAAACAGAGGCTTTGTTTTCATTTTCGCACGTGCTCTAGAGTCATATAATTTTACATTTTTTTACATCTCATATAAATCAACAGATTTATATAATTTTCACCGTCTTTTGAGCTGGTAAACAGCTTTTTAGATTTCGTTCTCAAAATGCAGTTTTTTTGAAATTTTATATTGTAGAATGTTTAGTTCAGGTACATACACAAACAGGGTGTGTTCGTTGAATGTAGCGAAATTAATTGTCAAAACAGAAAATCGTCCGGAGAATGTGAGTTCGAATACTACCCGTGACTGTTTCAATTTGTTTCACAACCGAAAAACTGCTCTTGAAAGGAATTACAAAATATAATTGGGCTTAAATAAGCCTGTCAGCTTCCGAACAATCGTGCTTGTTCTTCATGAACCTTTTATGTACGAGTAATGTTATATATTTGATATAAAAAATTACATTTTCGCATATTTGATGGGAAAGCAATATACGAGTATATTTAACTGGGCTTATACTCTTTGCTTCACTTATTTAAAGGCACTAACAATTCCATATTCAGCAGCCTGTAACTTTTGCAATTTGTAACCGATTGCAGAATTTTAAAATGGAAATGGAAGCTAGATATCATGAGATTTAAAAAAATCATGTAAATAGTGGTTTCTAAACTAAACAACTTTTGTTAAACAATTTAAAAAAAAAAACAGTTTAAAACTGTGCTATTTTTTTTTGGTTCACTTGAATAAAGGCACTATAATTAATTTTAATGAAGAACAGTTTTTCTTGCTTTTTTTAAATTTATTTTACTTTATTTAAGAACTATTAATAATGGGTACAACACTCATTGTTTCTAATAACTTCAAATATACGGGGTTTCATTGAGAGATAAAGAACATTTATGAAATCCAACGAAATTTGATTCCAAGCATCCTTAATGGCCCGAATAAGTGACTACTTGTCATCAAATTGTCTACCTCCTTCATATACTTTACGAGATAACCAACCCCAGCGATTTTCGATAATGTTTAGATCTGGCGAATAGTTGGCCAGTCAAGAATATTAATATTTTGGCGTGCAATGAACTTCTGTACTACTCTGGCGTTGTGTATAGGGGCATTATCCTGGTGCAATATGCAAGATATGGTACCAAGAAGTTCACTGAACTTCGGAAAAGCCGATTTTGCACTTTGAAATTCAAGATCGATGGTGCCATAGTACGTAATAGCACCCCACACCATAACGCCGCCCTCTCGGCTGTGATATCGGTTCAAAAAACGCTTTTCTTTGCGCAGATAATAGACAAAATAGTTTTAGCCATCAGGCCCATCTAAATTATACTTCTTCTCATCCGTAAATACAACGGTTCTCCAGTCATTTACATGACCTCTTGGCTGCACATCCCATACCATGAAGTCTCTTGCGAATTGAAGCCGCTTTTCGTTACGAGGAGCATTAAGTGGCGGCTTTTCTTGTAATTTCAGGTATTTAAAATACTCACAGCTATAATTGCTCTGCGTACTGATGACTTGCTCGCTTCCATTCCAGCTTGAGCTCTTATTTTTGATAAGGATAAAGCAGAATTAGAAGCAATTCTGATGATTTTTCTTGTCTCATACGTAAGATAAAGACAATGAAACCCTTCCTTTAAAGTTTTTTCCATACCCCTCGGGGTCCTTGATGTAATTGTCGATAACTGTTGGGCTCCGATTTTAGTTTTTTCCGATAGATTTAATATTTTTTGTATTGCCATTTTGACTCGTAAAATGATTAGGATGTAATAAATTGTAATAAGCAAACGCTCCCTTGAAAAAATCATCGCTTACTTTAAAAATAATAAACAACTAATAAAGTGCCTTTATTCAGGAGAACCAAAAAAAATAGCACATTTTTTGATTTGTTTTATCAATTGCTCCAAAAATGTTCTTTAGTTAAGAAATTTGTCATGATTTTTAATTGCAAAAGATACAGGCTGCTGAATGTGGAATTTTTAGTGCATTTAAATAAGTGAACCGGAGTGTACGAGTGTACATAATTTGCCAACGTTGGCATAACCGAACACAAAATAACATGGTTATATCATTTCATTTTTCCTCCCTATGTAGTACAGTGATGTTGTAAATTTTACTATTCATTTTACACTCTTCGCATATACATATGTTATGTGTTTTTTACTCATAGACAAAAAAAGGAACCCGTTTATATATTTTTTATTCGTTATATATGACCTCGCCCCTTTGTCCACTACCGCCAATATTTTCAGCAGATCTTAGAATATGTACACCTAAAAAACATACCCAATTTTGTTCAAATACCGCTAACAGGAACAGAAATAATGGATTTTTAATTTGTGATTTGTATGGGAGGTACCAATCCCGCCCAAAGGGTTAAAAATCAATCCAAAGTTTTTTCGGTCCGCATGCATACAGACAGGAGACGTTAATATAAAGAATTTAAAAATGGATAAATATTTAAAAGAAACTGCTAGTTAACGTCAATATGGAATTCTCGGCAATGTAGCCATAGTTAGTTCTAAACTTTAAAACTAATATATTATACATCACACCTGTCTTAAAGTGTCAATAGGTATGATACAAATGTACTTAAAATGGATTTCGGGGTTTCATTTGTACTCGTCTTAAGGTAAAAATGCAAACCCTGCAATCGTAGCTTATCAACTTCTCAAACTATAGCAAAAACAATTTGCTGCCTTGAGAATGCCTCTGAAACATTAAAAATACGATATACCACTACGTCCAAGTTTCATGATCCTGGGAAAAGCTGATTGTGATATTATGCGTTCGTGCACACACACACAAATGTATTTTCACTATAATTTGAGAAGCTGGTCAGCTGCGATTTTGGGGTTTGAATTTTTTTGACCTTAAGACGGGTACAAATGAAACCCCGAAAGCCGATTTTACCTAATTTTTCATCAAATCTATAATACACTTCAAGACAACTGTGACGTAGGGTAATATGTAAGTAAAGAATGTTCATTAGGCCGGGCCAAAAAAAATGTTGAAGCTACAGGATTTGTTCAACAAACAAAATATAACAAAAATATCGTTGTATGAGTCAAGAAGAATACACACACAAAATTTCAGAAAGATAAAATTACATGAGGTGTCAAGGGACACCCGGCTGGAACGAAGTTCCTTTCGCTGTATATTATGTTCTAGTTAGTTCCAACACGTCTAAGGCGCCCGTTGAAAAATACGATAATTTAAATGGATCTTTAAGAAAATATACTTTTTGTAAAATGTTAAACTTTTTTTTAAGAAATTTTTTATTTATTGAATGTATTTTTTAAAAAAAAAAAGTATATTTTTGGGTCCGTTTTGCAAGAATATGTATCATATTTTCCCGAAAAGGTCCGTTCTTTGATGAGAGGTACGTCTTTTATTAAAAGCTAATGTTTTTACGTAAGAAAATGCTTAAGAGTATGATTTTTTTACAAAGAATTGTTTTTTTAATAGGATGTACTTTTTGTAAGAAAATTTACTTTTTTAAGCAAAGGTACTTATTTAAGATAAGATATTTTTTTTCAGAAGAGGTACTCAGTTTAAGAGTATGAATTGGTATTTTTTTTTGAGAAAATTTACTTTTTTTAAGAAATCGCACTTTTTTAAGAAATTTTATTTTCTTAAACTTCTTTCACTTTGGCTTTTCTAAATTTACTTTTTATTCGGTTGAAACTACAATATGTAATAAACAGGCTCCACCTAGAAAATTTCCCTTTAAACAAGAAATATGGCCTTATGTTAGTCTAGACACAAACCAAACCAAAAGTACGAGTGTAAGAGTAAGTTTGCTGCCAAATGTAATTCCATGCTCATGGTTGTACTTCATGGATTTGCCAGTCATCCACTTTGGCTTTTCTAAATTTACTTTTTATTGTGTTCAAAACGACAATATGTAATAAACAGGCTCCACTTAGAAAACTTCCCTTTAAACCAAACCAATCCAAAAGTACCCAATATAGCTGATAATACTGGGTTGTAATAAAGTAGTAGATAACCAACCTCAGACATTTTCGATAATGTTTAGATCTACCGAATGGGGTGGCCAAACAAGAATATTAACATTTTGGCTTGCAATGAAGTCCTTTCTTACTGTGGCGTTGTGTATAGAGGCATTATCCAGTTGCAATATCCAAGATATGGGACCAAATAGGTCACTAAACTTCGGAAAAGTCGATTCCAATAACGTTTTATAGCTTGCACCAGTCATTTTTGCACTTTGAAATTCAAGATCGATGGTGCCATAATACGAAATAGCACCCGACACCATAACGGCGTCCTCTCGGCTGTGATGTCGGTTCAAAAAATGATTTTGTTTGAGCAGATCATGGAAATAATAGTGGTAGCCATCAGACCCATCGAAATTAAACTTCTCCTCATCCGTAAATACAAAGGTTCTCTAGTCATTTACATGACCTCTTGGGTGCACATCCCATGCCATGTAGTCTCTTGCGAATTGAAGCCGCTTTACCTTACGAGGAGCATTAAGTGGCGGCTTTTCTTCTAATTTCAGGTATTTAAAATACTCACAGCTCTTAATTACTCTGCGTACTGATGACTTGCTCGCTTCCAATCCCGCTTGAGCTCTTATTTTTGACAAGGATAAGGCAGAAAGGCCATTCCAGGTTGAGCTCTTATTTTTGACAATGATAAGGCAGAATTATAAGCAATTCTGATGATTTTTCTTGTCTCATACGTAGATAAAGACAATGAAACCCTTCCTTTAACATTTTTTCCATACCCCTCGGGGTCCTTGATGTAATTGTCGACAACTGTTGGGCTTCGTCCAATTTTTTTTAGCTATTGCGCGGTTGGAATATCCTTCAGAACGGAAAACATCGATTTTAGTTTTTCCCGATAGATTTAAAATATTTAGTTTCGCCATATTGACTCATAAAATGATTAAGTTGTAATAAATTGTAATAAACAAATGCTCCCTACAAAATATCATCGCTTACTTTAAAAATAATAATACATTTTTTGACTTTTTTTTATAAATTGCTCAAAAAAAGGTCTTTAGTTAAGAAACCACTATTGTAATGATTTTTTTATATCTCAAGATGTTTAGCTTTCTGCAATGGGTTACAAATTTGTAAAAGATACAGGCTGCTGAATATGAAATTTTTAGTGCCTTTAAATAAGTGAACTGATTATGATACTGATATGATTTCAGAAAAGCAGCAACTGTTGTAGCTACAGTTCTTACCGGGTTTTCCGTTTCGGTTTTGTCTACTCTAATCCATACACATTCAGGCTAGGATAAACATATTGTAAACCTAATTTTAAATTTATATGGTATGCTATGCTCATAATGAATGACCTTACACGTTCGTACAAATATATGAACATACATACATAAATTGTTCATGCCATTAGAACCAAAGTGTTTCAAATAAAATGTTTAATAAATGCAATTGGATAAAAGAATATGTGACTTTGCTTTCAGCCTGGTATAATGATTTTATTAAATGTTGGCAGATAAACACATTTCAAATTCTCGTTACTATTTATCATACGCACACAGGTACGAAATCAAATTTAAAATGTTAATGCATATACTCAGTGCTACCATGTTATTTTGTGCCGTTTTCGCATAATTATTTGGAATAGGCAGGTACAGGGTTTCCGTCGGGAAGGTATACTACTTTGTTTGTTTATAATTTTTGATTAAATGAAAGAGAATGGATCTTATATTCATAAATGTTTTATTTAATATCGGCAATTAGGTATGGAATACAATATCAGATAAATGTCCGTGTCTGTTAGTCTCACAAATGCGAGCCCTTTTGATCACATTTTTCATTCAAATCAGGCGACCGTGGAGGCCAATCAGCATCACCATTTCTTGAAATAACTTGTTGTGGAAAGAGGTCTCGCAGTAATTCCATTGTAATCGTGGCTGTTTGCGATGTGGCACCGTCTTGTTGATACCACATGTTAATCAAGCGCAAAGCATGCAGTTGTGGCGTTAAAAAGTTTTCAATCATATCACGATATCGCTCCCCATTGACGGTTACCGTTACGCCGTTTTCATTTTCAAAGAAATAAGGTACAATTATACCTCTTGACCAAATTGCACACCAGACTGTCACTTTTAATGGATGCAAAGGTGACTGATGAATAATTTGATGGTTTTCCATTGCTCAGAACCGACTATTCTGTTTATTCACATATCCATTCAAATGAAAATGTGCTTCGTATCTCATTATGATTTTTTAATGAAATTCGGGGTTGTCATGGGCGACTTGTAACATGTAGCATATGTACGGCGGAGTAAATGGTCTTGTGGAAGAAGCACTTGTGTCAACTGAATCTTAAATGGAAATAAATGCAAATCCTTGTGCAAAATTGTGGCCAAGCTCCTGAGCACGTCATCGAATTGAGGTTTATAAATTGTTTTGAACACTTTCTTGAGCAGCAGTTATGTTTTCAGCCGATCATGCAGTACGTTGTGGTCCATGCTTGGGCCTATCAGCTACATACTCTCTTTCTTCGAAATCATTTACTACACGAAAAATAGTGGGCTTTGTTGGCACGTTCTTTCTCCCAAAAATTTCACGTAACTTTGTAATCGTCACAGTAATCGATCATTGATTTTGATAAAATGATTTAATCGTTTAACACGTTGGTTTATCGAATATTTTTCCATAATAAATTTTCCACGTCTCTACTTCACGACTGCCAAATATGAACTGTCAAGACTAATGTGTACCAAAATGGTGGCAAAACAAAGTAGTATACCTTCCCGGCGGACAACCTGTATTTTGTATAAATTGTAAATTATTCCAAGCGCCGTTTCGCAAGATTTTCGCAAAAAAAAATATATTTTATTCTTCAACTTTGGTTTAAGTTTTTAGTAGCGATACTATCAGAACGTGAAAACTATTGGGTCTGATTGTTTTAGAATGCACTAGGATTTTTAGGGGTGGAGCTATACTCAATATAGTACTAAGGTACACCCTGTCAGAGTAAACCACCATGGTTATGTTCAAACTTTCACAGCAGGTAACTTCTATATTTGTAATCCGATTTCAAAGAAACAAAGTTATTTCTTAAAGTATTTTCTTAAATTTCGTGTAAGAAAGCTATAAATTTTGTAGTCGTTTGTAAATAAAAGGCCTTGGCGAAGGTACTAAATTTAGAATAGAAAATTTGGTCAAGTCAGCTTCTTTGGTTAGATGGCCGATGTAGTGATGTTATTCTGATGTGCTGCAAAGTAAAATAGACTATGTGTTTAGTTCGCTGGATAATTGGATATCAGATTCATCGATAAAGTGAGTGAATGCATTTAAATCAAAGGTAATGTATTTTTCGAGTCATCGTGCCCATACTGAAATTGTAATCAACAATGTTACTGAGTTAGGTATAGTTCCTTATTCGCAACTTTTGGACATTCATGCGAATGACGAGTTGCGATCCGATCATCACGTGTTGTTTTGAAGAAGAATTATGGGCCTAGGCAGCTTCATACATCTAATTTATCGTTGCCCAATTTTATCAAAGAGCGATTAGTTAATGCCCCTGTTATGTCAAATATAATCTGTAGTTTAGAAGTGTTTTCTGCTTCTTAACAGCGGAATATGAAGCCGGTTCAATTAGTATTTAGCAGGCCTATGCGATATATTTATACCCTTAAGAGGGGTGGGATCTCCATATGCACTTAAATTTGATTTATTGGTTGTTCGTTTGTGGTTGTTGTTTCCTGTTATGCTTTTAAAACCAATTCCCCAAGATCTTCTGTTAAACTTGTATATGGGCATTTCCATTTTGACGTTACGTGACATTTGTACGAAAAAATATTTTAAAAAAAATATGAAAAAGATATAAATTTAAAAAGCTTTTTTATATTTGCGTAGTAATTAAGTAACACTTTATTCATTAAAGAAATTGAGAACAATCGACACGGAGGATTAGAAAATAGAAGCAAAAATATGAGCTGGCGTGACTTTATAAAAAACAGAAGTGGGTGTTAGACTTGGATTACAAAATTGCAAAGCTCTGCGAATTTGGTAAGACTTTTTTTATGAAACTTTTTTTAGTAGCATTTAAATCAATATAAGTTTCTTTCCCAAGTTATAAAATTTAAAAATGTTTTTTGGGTTTTTTTTTTTTGATTTACCTTAGTATCTGAAGTGGCGTTTAATGACGTTATGTTACTTAAATTTCCATTGGAAATTTTTTTAGTTAAAATTGCTATTAAAAAATGACTTAACGCAAATAAAACATGAATTTTAGCTTTTTATGTACATCTTAACTTTTAAGATATATTCCGCTTGTTGAAAAGACATTTTAAGCGAAAAATTTTCTTTTTTAATATAAAATAATGATTAGGAGTACAAGATGAGATAGTAGATAGTTATAAAAAAATTATATGCAGGTCTTAAATTATTGTTCTAGTTGAAAATGAAGTTTGAGCTGCTTTTATTTGCACGTCTTCTACTTTCGAAGTTTCGAATTGCATAATTACTTTTAGAAATGTAAATTGTAAAACAGGAACCTGAATTTTGAAGCCTGATAACACACCATCGCAACTATGGAAAGCTGGGAACTCATCTATTTACTTCATTTTGAATACTTATCTTTAATTCTACATGTAAAAAAAAACTGGTGGATAACTTTTAACTTTTCGGTCAGGATGGACCTTTCTGTGGAAATGCCCATATTTAGTCATACAGTTCGAAGAACACAAACACTATGACACCGTTACTATATGTCACGATTTTTGTGGTGAGTAGCTTGCTGCCCGTGGAGGTGGAAAGTTTCTGATTGCCATTCACTTGGGAGTGGCCAGATTTGATTCCTTCATTGGGCAGTCCAAGCAGCTCACTACTTTCACGCAGTATGTCCTGGGCAATGGCTTTTCGGAAACCTCCGTTAGCTAGCTAGAGTGAGAAGGCGAAACAAATCAGCATCAGATCGGGTTTAGAAGGTGACTGATGTCACTGAAGCTCATCAGACAATCGGGCATATTCTTTTGTCCTTAGAAGGCGGATGAGCCAAACATACCGGCCAACGGCGGATGGAAACTAAAGAAGGAAAATCCAGGTTCAACATATCGCATCCTGGTCAGCGTCTGATCCATAATGGGCAGCTGCAATCGAATATCGTGGCAGTAGGTAAAATGCAAAAACACGGTGGGCTGGGTTTGCCTCCCGCCACCGTTCATATTGGCAGTGAAAATACGTAAACGAAAAAGAAAACATAAACAACCCCTATTTGTTGACGACCCCCGCAAACGTTATAAGGACCACGATTTACGGATATGCACTTGGAATGTAAGAACTCTATATATATCCGGTGCAAGTATCCAACTGCCCGATGTCCTCGAAAGTTATAAAGCTGACATTACCGCTATCCAGGAAATGCGATGGACAGGACATGGCTGCACAAGGAAGAGAAATTGCGATATATACTACAGTTGCCATGAGAAAAAAAATCATGAATTTGGTTGCGGATTTGTAATTGGCAAAAGACTGCGACATCTAGTCTCTAGGTTCAATTCTGTGAGTGAACGAATAGCCACAATCCGCATAAAAGCGAAATAATTATATATTTCCCTAATTTGTGTGCATGCCCCGACAGAGCGGAAAGATGATGATGCCAAAGACATATTCTATGAGCTTTATTCTATGAGATTTTAATGCCAAAGTAGGAAGGGAGAATGTGTTTAATCCAACTATTGGAAATTTCAGTCTACATGCTGACGATTCCGACAACGGAATAAGACTGATTGACTTTGCCGCGGAAAAAAACATGGTCATTAGTGGTACAAGATTCCAGCATAAAGACATCCACAAGGCTACTTGGGTATCCCCTGATCAAAGAATTAAGAACCAAATTGATCACGTGGTAATTGATGGAAGGCACTCATCCAGTGTAATGGACGTACGAGTGATCAGAGGAGCTAACATCGATTCTGATCACTACCAGGTAGCGGCAAAGGTTCGCACGGGGTTGGGTAGAGCAAAAATCGTATGAAGCCAGACGCAGCCACAGCCTACTCACAGAAGCTCTCGCACCTTTTGGCACAGAACCCACCCACTCCCGATGATGATCCTGATGCGCAGTGGAAACCCATTTCCGACTCTATAAAAACTGCAGCAACAACCGTACTTGGTTTCGAAAAACCGCTTCGCAATAATCCGTGGTACGATGAAGAGTGTCGCATAGCAAATGACGAAAAGAACGCTGCACGTATGGTAATGCAACGCGAGCTGCAACTGAGCGGTATAGGGAGAGGGGAAGGAGGTAAACCGTCTCTTTAGGCGTAGGAAACGGCAGTGGAGAAAGCGCGAGAGTGAGAAAATTGAGACATACAGAAGGAAGAACGAAGCCCGAAAATTCTACCGAAAAGTTGGAAATGGAACTAATGGACATAGTTCAGGGCCCCCCTTCTGTAAAGACAAGGACGGAAATCTCGTCGCAGATGTGCAGAGCATGTTGGGAATATGGAGGAAGCATTTCTCCGCGCTACTAGTACCTGGGATATCCAATGACGATGGGATAATCGATCACAATATGAACGACGACGTCGATTGCCCCCCTCCTAACCAAGACGAGGTCAGAACAGCTATTGCCCGGCTTAAGAACAACAAAGCCGCAGGAGCCGATGGATTACCGGCGGAGCTATTTAAGGCTAGCGGCGATGAGCTGATAAGGTGCGTGCATCAGCTCATTAGCAAAATTTGGTTAGATGAATACATGCCCGGCGATTGGAGTCTCAGTGTATTATGTCCCATATTTGGCAAAGGTGACCCGAGTATCTGTGCCAACTACCGTGGAATAAGCCTTTTATCCATAGCATATAAGGTTCTATCAAGTATAATGTGCAAAAGACTGAAACCAGTTAACGCTAACCTGATTGGACCATACCAGTGTGACTTTAGGCCTGGAAAATCGACATCTGACCAGATTTTCACGCTACGCAAAATCCTGGAGAAGACACACGAAAAACAATTCGACACCTATCATCTATTTATCGATTATAAAGCGGCCTTCGATAGTCCGATACGGGAGAAACTCTATGAAGCATTGTCTGAGCTTGGTATTCCTGCAAAACTCATACGCCTTTGCAGGATGACCTTGACGAACACCAAATCCGCAGTGAAAGTTGGTAAGGATCTCACCGAACCTTTTTGAAACTAGGCGAGGCCTCAGACAAGGTGACACCCTATCGTGCGATCTCTTTAACATCTTAATAGAGATTATTCTGAGAAAAGCTGCTGTCAACATGAATAAAACCATCAGCAGCAAAAGTAACATGCTGCTCGCGTATGCTGATGATATAGATATCTTTGGGCGCACAGTTAGAGAAGTTACTGCGGCGTTTTCGAGAATTGAGAAGGAGTCAGGAAAAGTTGGTCTGACGGTAAATGAGGACAAGACAAAATTATTGGTTTCAACCAGCAGGGCTTCCACGCGATTAGACCAAAGCGTGAACCGTTATAATTTCGAGGTGGTAGACGAATTTATATACCTCGGATCTGCGTAAACAAAAACAACAACGTCAGCATTGAGATTAAGCGGAGAATTGTGCTTGTGAATAGATGTTGTTTTGGGCTAAGCAAGCACTTTAGATATAAAGCCCTGTCTCGAGTAACAAAAGTCCATTTATACTAGACCCTCCTACAACCTGTCTTGTATTATTGCGCAGTATCTTGTGTATTATCGCAAGCAGACGAAACATCTGTACGAGTCTTCGAGAGAAAAATACTCCGAAAAATGTATGGCCCTATAGTGCACAACGGCGAGTATTGGCGACGCATGAACCATGAGCTGTATGAGTTATATCCCGACATTGACATAGTTAAGCGGATCAAAATAAAACGATTGCGCTGGCTAGGCCATGTCAGTAGAATAGATGAAGACGAACCAGCATGAAGAGTTTTCGAAACCGATCTCGAAGGAAGGCGAAAAATAGGAAGACCAAGACTCCGCTGGAGGGATCAGGTTGACGAATCCCTACGTATACTTGGTATTGCCAAGTGGAGAGATAAGGCAAAAGATCGAACTGGTTGGCGAAATAAGTTATCTTCGTTTTGTAAGGTCCCTGACCCCCCGGGGTTGTCCGAGACCGGATAGGTAAGTAAGTAAGTAAGCTTGCTTATAAATATAATCTGCAAAAACTTCTTCGATATTTTCAGTCTTCCACATTGTAATTTGATCACTTTTAAGTATTTTTCCTCTTTTATGAATTCTCACCCTTGTCCGAAAATGGGTGATTTTTTAACAAATTTTAAATTTTTCGAGATTGGTAAAAGTTTTCCCTGTTGATTTGGCTACATTTTTAAATCTCACCATTTGATTAAAATGTTGCTAATTATCTACCAGAAAAAATCCGACGTCTAGGTAGCGCAGTAGAATCAGGGGGTTTCTACGGAACTGCTGATCGAAAAGGTACTAGGGAAATGATGTAGAATGAGAGGCCAACTCATACAGATTATACACCATGCAGCAAACTAAGTTTAAAAGTTCTTGATTGATACTAACGACAGCCAAATTATGTTTAATGTTGTTTGCATCGAACGAAAATACGCATTCCCTTTAATTTCTGTCCGTAGTTGTCCAAACAAAGAGTAAATTACGAAAGCAAGTACTTAGCCACTCGATAAAATTACCTACTACATCGTCGTCACCAAGAGAACACGAAGAGAGGCCTAGCGGGCTCTTTTCTATTTCTCTCTGCTTTGGCACAATGTATGCTGAAATACCCTACGTTTTATAATCTACTATGCAAGAGAAACAAAAATTACCCCAGTTGTTGTGGAATATCTTTTATCATTATTAAGATATTCTCTGTCAAAATTTAAAATTGTTAATTTTGTCGTTGAATTTTACCAGTTTGTTGCCAATAACCATTGCAAGGAACATAATATCTGTGAAATCACCACTAAATTGGGCACACTTCAGTATAGAACACGCTGTTTAAGTTGTCTCAAGGCGTTTGTAAATACCGACTTCTCAAAGTTGGATTTTTTTCATCCCAAAAAAAAATCTAATTTTTAAAACATTTTACCGAATTAATTTATTTTGAGTTTTTTTCGAATTTTGCCAAAATTGTTAAAGAACTTTTTGAAAGGTGAATATTTCTTCACTCGCAAACCTAACACGTTGACCTGATTTTGCCATTTCAGTACCCTGCCGATTGCATCGTTCAGAATGACAATTTACTATTGCATTTGCAAACACTTCATATTTTAACCTGATGTCATTACTTTCTGCAACTATGGTTCGGGATCACAAAATGCGTCGAGCTTGCTTAGTTTTAGCGAAGTCCTCTCCATATTCTACCTATGGTGGAAACGTTTGTGCACTTCTTTTAAGTGTCCTAAACCGATACCACACCATTCGGGGTTTCACCCGCTGCAATCATTTCATAAACTGATGGTTTCGGATAACAATAAAGCATTCGTGCCATTTAAATTGGTGATTAGTATATAGTATATAAATGACCTTTATTTCATATGCATGTAATTGTGTCAATGCTCTAAAATATACATATTAACTTAAGCATTTTCCACTAAATAATCTGAAGTATCAACATATAAAATATCTTCAATTTCTTTCGCTTCGGGGTAGTCGTTGTCTACATCGTGGCATATTGTTGGTAGCCATTACGTTCAATGGAGTATAGTGCCGGTAACGATAATAGCAATAAATGGTGCATTAAATCTGAATTTTGAGACATATTTGAACAATTGTCAGTATTAAATAATCGGTATGGTTTGACATCGGTGGTGCAATGGCTAGTGTGCACGGCTCTTGTACATGAGAACGTGGGTTCGATCCCTGCTCAGACCGCCTTACATTTCATTCTACGACGGTCACCTCGCTTAGTGATGGCGACACTATAGAGTACTTAGCCATGATAATGCTTCTCAAAATACCGTTCGGAATCGGTGTAAAACTATAGGTCCCAATCAGTGAGTGTAAAACTAGAAAGCGCACATCTCACTGATTGTGAGAAGCTCTTCCCTATCCCTTCATGGGATGTTAAGGGACACCATTTTTTTTATGGTTTGACATCTTGAGTTCACCTAATGGAAGTATATTGTTTTTGAACTTTGTGGACTGTAGGAGTTACTGTTTGTCGTGTATATAAAGTAGATACGATATTATATTGTGTGTACCGTTAGCATATTCCTCAAAATTTTCAGCATTAATAATTTGTTTGCTATTAATTACAGTTAATATAACTTCGAAGTGTCTAATATAGCGTTGATCAGGATCAGTGACTTCCGTATACATATTGGGGCTTATCTATAATCAGTCCAATCATCCTAAATTCTCCGTTTATTCGATCCTCATCGTCCTTTCTCATATTGTGCAGAATTGTATTACCCTTTACAGAAACAGTTTGATTTCGTTGTTCTGAGCGGTATTTAAGATTGTAAGCCAAGTGTAAGCAATAGTCCATAAATCGTAGTCATGAATGAAGCGGTGACATTCCAGATTGAAGATCATCTTTATTTCCGTCTTTCCATTCATCATAGTCAACCATAATCTCCCTTTACATATTGAAAGCGGATTGGACGGCATCAAAACTTGGATCCAGCTGGTCAATTAATGCATCTATATTGAAACAAAGATTCAGTTGAAGATGTTGGTGAGTCATTATAAAGGGCGTCTCAGTAAGATGGCATTTTAAAATTTGGTGTAATTTTTTGTGCAAATGGGAACTCTGATATTTGGGAGCTGCCACATATCGTCATACCGCAGTTATCTACACGTACATCCAAAACAGGTTTTTTTTGGGAAATTGAGTTTAAAGTTTCAGAAAGGTATATCAAAAAAATGGTATGAAACAATTGGTCCAATATTTTTTTTAGATATAATGGTGGGGATTCTTCATTGTTATATGGAATAGTATCAATGGTCATGGAGAAAATTTTTCGAGTTATGGCAATTTTTTCCTTCAGAAAAATTTTGTCATTTAATCGTATACGCCACTTTTTGTGAGAAATTGTTCAAAATGTGGGATAAACGTGGCAATGAACGAAAAGAAACATGTTAAAAAATGTTTACTTTTACATTTGTTTTTAAAAACACTAAGATTCGTATTTATATTGTTGCTAGTTCATTTGTTTTATTATTCGAAATTAACCCTCAGTAGGTATTTAGTATTACTGACGCTACAGTGCTTTGGGTAATAAGATATGACCCAGTAGTAGAATCTTACTAAAAATTTCTGAATTGATTATTATAGTTAAGAAGTTCAGATGTAGAATAATTCAGACACTTTTAATAATATTATTTCAAAAATATGTATATAAAAACAATTAATTAAAAGTCAATATACATCGCCTATTTGCTGAAAAATTACCAAACAATCTTTTTGAAATTGAGTTTGATAATTCAGTCCGAAATAAAATTTCACCAGAAAAAAAAGGCATTGGAAGTCTGTATAATTTATCGTCCGGAAGAATATGTTATATACTTTTCTAACTTAATATCTGAACTTAATATCTGGTGAATAAGAGAAAAAATTGTTTTTTTTATTTTTTTTTATTATTTATATTCAGCCGAATTTTCATAATGAAAACTTGTGTTCGACTGATATAAATTTGTCTTTATATTTTGATTTTTGTAAATATTTTAGTTTATAACAATTATTGTTCTATGGAGTATTGAAATTGAAAAATTAATTAAGTTTATGATTAGAATTCAGTTTTTTTTTAAATTTATAATAAAGTCGTTAAAATATTTTCTTTATTTGCACATACGTGTAGATAACGTAAAAATTTTTGAATTCGCAAATTTCATATATTTTTCATTGTATATCCACCATATGTTATAACGCGTTTTATTTTTGTTTTTGTGGATAAACAATTATAAACCGCCTAAATATTTCATAATCTGTAACAGGCAGCGACCTGGGGACTAGACAGATTGATGGATCTGAAAAAATTACCATAGAAAGTGTTCTTATCTCAATTTTTTGGATTTTGTGATATACGTGCAGATAACTCCGGTACGACGATATGTGTATTCAGACTGTTCAAAAAGGTGTGCTTTGTGAAAGAACAACGCGTTATAATTGTGAAAATTTATTACAACAATTTGGAAAGTTATGCTGAGAGCTCTCGCAAACTTCGAAGGATTTCCAGTCGAGAAAGTGCGCCTAATGTGTCAACCATTCGTAGAGTGGTCAAAAAATTTGAGGACACTGGTTCGGTTATGGACAGTAAGAACCCTGTGCGTCACCGTAGCGGTCGGTGTCTTGAAAACATTAAAACATTCCTGCTGTAAACAAGAATGTCGCCGAAAATACGAAAACATCAATTCGGCATCGTTCTCAACAACTTCAAATTTCACGAAGGACTACGCACCGAATTTTGACAAAAGACCTGATCCTTCATGCGAACAGAATTCAGCCTACTCAGGAAATTCAGCTTACTTTTGAAAATAAATAATTTTGGAATTTTTTCTATAAATTTGGTTTAAAGTATATAATTATATACTGATTGTATCTTACTAATTATATGTTATAGGCGGTCAATTAAAATCTAGTGTTTTTCCAAATAGTAAACAAAATTCAGGATTTTTAATCCGAAATATATCTCCTATGGAAATTCGACTTTTTACATATTACGCTCTCTTTTTTGGTGTGTATTTAAGAACATTTCAGTCTAGAATAAAAATAAAAAATAAAGTTTTAAAATCCAAAGCGAAATTTTTGTCAATCAACGAATGTAAAAAATTTGTTAAAAAATTGTACATTTGCAGAGAATGCCCACTGTAGGGTGCATTTCCATCTGATCATAATTTTACTTTGGATGTATTTGCCTAAACCTTGTCTTTCAGAAAACATTTTTAAATCTTTCTTAGAAAAAAAACAAAGAAAATACAGAATAAATCATGGTACCTTTTGGGGAAAATATTGTGTTTTTTACTGAATAAAAAAAATTCCAACTTTGAAATTCCACTACTTCCAAACCCGTTGAGATACTTTAGAAATGTATTCGCTACTGAAGTATTGCCAATTTAGTGGTGTTTTTAGAAGTATTATTTTCCCTCAAGTGGACGAGTTATTGCAAGAAACTGAAAAAAGTCAATTACCAAATTGCCAAGTTTAAATTTTGAAAGAGAATATCTTAATTACGATAAAAGATATTCCGCATCACTTATGGCCAAATTCACAGTTGAAAATTATCCATTCAAATGTAGTTTAAATGCCCGATGTTTGTCATTTAAATGTCATTTAATATGAAAAATTTATGGGAGCTTTTAAATGACGAGTATAAAACTCGCACTTATGCCAGTGTTGCCAGAGACTGACTAACAAATTAGCCAAATAGCTTCAAAAATTGTGCCGTTTGCGAAACCATAATGCTAAAATTGGCAATTTTAGTCTTTTTTGTAATTCTGTGTCCGGAACACAGAAAGTTACTCCAAGAAATGGGTGCTTATCTGAAATTAAAAATTTAAACAGCTGTAACACCTAACCTGACCAACAGGTTGCGACCAAAAAGCGGGACACAATGGGTAAAAAAACAGATTTTTTTGTTTTTAAATTAAAATAGATGGATTTAATTAAAATAAGACTAAATATATAAATACAAACGATTTATTTCCTATATAAACATTTTGTTATTATAGATTCAAGTCAAGCTGCGACACCCAAAATGGGGGATATTCACGCATAAAGCAGGTTAATCGCGCAAAAAGCGGGCTACTCCCGCTAAAAGTGAGATGATTGTTCAGGCTAGTTATACCTTAACTCTTTGCAAAAATCCATTGTTTTAACAATTGCTTTCAATCTTCTTGAAATAGAATTTTCCAAGTTACAGATAATTGCGTTCCACTTATCCTAGATAACAGTGCCCAAATCGTCTACTTCGCGGAGCAATCACAGTTGCATTATGCGTATTTGATGCAAACAAGTTGACACACAGTAAATATTAGACGTTTCGATGTTGGATAATGTATAAGAAACAGTGTACACTATTTTGTTTATGTTTATGCTAGGTATGTAGGAAACTTAAACTGCGGAATTATACCACAAAATACCGATAAATATTACAGCAATAGATTTTTCAAAAAAATAAATGAAGAAAATTTTAGTACTAAAAATGATAAAAATGATGCCACGGCACTTGGCATAATTTTTCAAAAACCACAAAAAATGTGCCAAAACGGGACAAATTATACCAACATGGTAACACTGGTGTGGAGCACTCTCAGAGCAAAGAGAATAATGACGTGGTTACACGTAAATATATAAAAATGAGATAGCAAGAGAGCAACGAAAATTGTGTGAACTTGTGTAGCGTATGTACGAACATAACAATGTATGTATCGACATGTGTCTGTTGATTTACATTCTCTTTGTTTTTTTGGGTATAAAATAAAAAGTATTACCCAAGAAAATAATGACACTTGTCTTTAAATATTTTTAAGTGTTATTAAGTATTAATATTATTTAAATGAAACGTCATCATATGATTGAACGCCTTTTTTATTATTGTGAAAGGTAAGTCAAATAAAATGTGGGTTCGTAGCACTCTCAGATCAAAGAAAATAATGACGTATTATACGCTTATAAAAATGGAATAGCAGGAGAGCAACGAAAATTGTGTGAACTTGTGTAGCGTATGTACGAACATAACAATGTATGTATGTTCATGGTCTGTTGTTTTGCATTCTTTTTGTTTTTTGTGGGAATAAAACAAAAAGTATTAAGCAAGAAAATAATGACACATGTGCTTGCAATGGGCTTTACATAATTGTAACATTTACTAATGCGTTCATAGAAATCGAACAGGTACCGTGTAACAAAAAGGTGTTAACATATCGCCCGTAAGTTCGAACACTCATTGGATTCATAGATCCTTCGGAAAGAGTGAAAACAAATCACCAGGATGGAGCTTTATAAAGGGTTTTTCAACAGAGACGCTACAAAAGTGAATCGATAGGGACAGAAAACGGCGCCATATTTTTTCCCGCTCTTTTGACATTTCTCTTCAGTAAGGTTTGCCATTTCATCATGGAAAGATATACGAGCCAACAACAAGTCGAAATTATTAAAATTTACTACCGAAATTTGGAGTCAGTGGCCTCAACTTTGAGGCCTCTACAATCAATCGCCAATAACCAAAATATGCGTTATTGGTCAGACAGCAATCCACACGTAATCCATGAGTCATCATTGCATCCCGAAAAAATTACGGTTTGGTGCGGTTTATGGGCCGGCGGCGTCATTGCGCCGTTTTTTTTCCGTGATGATCAAGACCGGCACATTACTGTGAATGCGAATCGCTACCGTTCAATGATAACCGAATATTTTTGGACCCAATTGGATAATATGGACTTGGAGGATATGTGGTTCCAACAGGACGGCGCCACAAGCCACACAGCGAATGCCACAATCAATTTATTGGAAACCAAGTTTGGTGAACGTGTTATCTCACGAAATGGCCCAGTCGATTGGCCGCCTCGGTCGTGCGATTTGACGTCGTTAGATTATTTCCTGTGGGGCTACGTCAAGTCTATGGTCTATGCCAACAAGACAGCGACGATTGATGAACTTCGTGCGAATATCGAACGTGAAATTGCAGCAGTCTCGGCCGATTTATGCTTGAAAACCGTCGAAAATTGGGTTCAGCGTCTGGACTTCTGGATTGAAGATTGAAGAAAAACTTTCGCAGTGGTCAAATCATCACTACTTCGAAATTGTCTATGTCGGATATTTCTCTCATAATGAACCGGGAGATTTTCCCTGGAGTTTGTATCTGGAGTTTCGAGAAGATATCTTGATGTTGAAGGAACTACTGCCCAATACGACTAATTTCAAGTTTGTTAATACATAATCGTCCATATTTTTATTCCATGTAGAAAAGTACGTTCCACTCCTGAGTAAAGGAGTGCATTATGGAATCCCTAATAATCTAAGCAAATTTATAGGGAATTTTACCATTTATCTCTATATGGAATTTTTGAAATAGTCAACCTATTTCTGATATTTCATGAGTTAAGTTTTTGCCTTTAAGCCTGTGGAGTTGCTTTGTTAGCCAGTAACCTATAAATATGATATCTATTGTACCTTCTATACCGACAAATATGTTGTATCATTTTCAGATAAATTAAAGATAGAAACTTTCAGTACGAAAAATTGTGCCGTTTGCAAAAAGATTGTGCTAAAAAATTGCACAAATATTAAAAAAAAATCGGAAAATGTTGAGGAAATTGTGCTAAACGGCACTTGGCATAATATTTCAAAAATCAAGTGCCAAAACCTAAAAAATTATGCCAAAACGGCACAAATTATGCCAACATGGTAACACTGTCTTATGCCTAGATCACACGTAACGAGTAGAGTGGTGAGACAGAAACTCGGCCGAGTGCTCGTTTCGTCTAAACACTGAGGCGAGTAGTCAACCGATTCAGTAACCGAGTATAGTGGCGAGAGAGTCAATAGAATCACATTTTGTTTACTCGGCCGAGTACTATTTATATATACATACATATAATAAATCTTATTGAAGTTAAGTTTGACTTTTTATTTAACAATAAATATATATCTACTTTAAACGACTCATATCTACTTTAAGTCGGGGAAACTCGTATTTTAGTAGATATTTTACCTTCGTAAATGGTTCCAAATAGGCTATAAGAGCATCCATCACTTTAGGTATAATTAATGAAATCGCAGATCGAGAAGTTCGATACATTGCTTGCAAATATCGAAAGCCCATTCCGGTTGCCAAATAAGTCAAAACTATTTGCAGTTTAACCCGCGCAGGTATTGCTTCTCTCATGACTGTATCTGCTCTTTGAATATGTGGAGCGATGTTATGCAACAACGTGTTAAAACTTTATACGTTTATACTCAAAAGATCCCTGAATTCTGATGGATCTGTGGCACCGATGGCGGACCGTTGTAACATCCATGGTCGTGTCCAAATTCTCTTATTTTCGTCGTTTAATAAATAAATCCAATAATTCCTCTATTATCAGCGGTGAGATTTGCTTAAACACCCGTTTAAAATTTGGTTACCGCGATCCATTTCAAAAAATTATTGTTGTTAAACTTAACTGTCTCGCCACGTGAAAAATCACCTGCACCACTCCAATCGTTACGTGTGTCCACGGCATTAGTGTATTTTTTGTTTCAATTTAATACTAAAGCTTTTAGCGATTTATCATAACATATTTTATGAAACGTATATTTATACAATCAAACAAAAAATGCTAATAATTTCTCACAAGAACGATGTATTGGGCTTTTGTTTCTTTGTTTTTTTTTGACGATGACGGCTTGTAATTTTTTTTCTCCAACAAAATTTTCGGAAGCTCTTGAAAACCCATTTTGGGGGACGTCTAAACTTTTTGAATTTTTCGGTTTAAAGAAAAAAATTCTCAATATTACAGCCAACTTTTAAATAGCTATGTTAACTATATTTAAAAAAAAATAATAGGGGTGTTTAACAGTAATAATAGATATAGACACAGAAAATATTCCAAAATTATACGAAAAAGTCAGTTTTTAAAAAATTTTTCACATTACACCAACAAGGTCAAAATGAAAAAAATAATTTTAGATATTTTTACAAAATTTACTTTTCCCCATTTGTGCACTTTTTTTGGGTTCTATTTGTTGCCATAGGTTCATACTTTATTTACACAAAATAAAATTTTAGGAAGCTTTTAAAAAATATTTTTTTTTCCATCAAATTTTGAAAATTTTTATGTTTTTCATCCAAAAATATAAAACTTTTAGTACATTTTGTAAAATAAAATTGTGGAATTTGGTAAAAGTAGAAATTTTATATTTTTTTGAATTATATTCAAAAGCATTTTCGCATTCAATTGGCTTTTAAAATGAGCTTCCTGCAATCATTCCATCATAGTGATCGATGAGCCTTCATCCGAAAGAGCTTAAGTCTCCACAACACAATTTGACCCCTAAACCTTCACTGGTAGCACTCGAAACATCAATTCACTTTTCCACTAATGCTTGATATAAGTTATATCCCCACCAATCGGGCCACTATCAGCTGATAATAAATTTGAGGTATTATTTCCACTTGAGGCTCTAGGCTGAACTTCGGGCAATAACCTGTTATGTTTTCTTCGGCACTTGTTCACTCTTTACTCCGGGGGCAATCTCTGCTTGAGTGTCCTTCATTGATCTGATACGGCTCTGCCGGCATCTGGTACGTTGCTCTCGGCTGCTGTATATTTAGCGACTGCGCTGCTGACAGATCCTGATGATTTTCTTAGCATGGAGCCACTGTGATCCCATTAGTCAGGATTTTGTTTACCTGACGCTCGGCTGTGGTGACGACCACGGATGATGATCCGCCTTGTGTTTGTAATCGGCAATTTCCAGGTTCCGCGGGCTTCTTCTCGTAGGTGAATGCTACCTCAACATCTAAGCGGCAATCGGCAAAAAGGAGAAGACCAACAAAGTCGCAGAAAGGTTGCGAAATAAAATTTGTCGCTGGCAACAACTTGACTTATTAGTGCAAGGATAGGGCATTTAACGACATATGAAAACACGGCAATATGTATTTAAATACGGGTAGGTTTTATTTCAAAAAATATTATTTATAATAAAAAATACAAAAAAAATAAATATATCACACGACTACTTCCGCGGCGTTTATACCCACCAAAACTGAATTAACAGCAGAGCTACAGCTTTGCTGGAGCCCCACCTTGTACTTGTTTACAAAACTTTACAGTTCCTTTCCAAGACAACAAGTAAAATGTAAGGACAAACTGTAGACTGCTGGACGTCGACACAAAAGGGACTTAAACAACTCAAGCAAATGATTATTATAGGGCAAACAAATCATAACAAATTAATAATCTTAAACAAACCAAATGCTAATAATATAATCACAACAAATATAAGGCAAATTAACAGAATCAAAAATATAATTAAATACAATAACAAAATATGAGCATCAGCTACTACAGTCTCATATTTTTTTAATTTTTTATTACTCAACTATCAATTAATTCCGAAAATGACTCAATTTTACTTAACATTAATTTACGATTCGTGAGCTAGTTTTAATATTTATAGGTTAAATAGTGGAGGTGATAGCGCGACCATCAGTACCAAATCCTTATGTAAAATTGTATACAATAACGTCGTAGTTGGGATATAGTTGTAAATCCTTGAATGATAGGAAATATTTAACCCTTTCAATGAAAGAACAGGGTCAGGTGAAAAATGTGATACAAACCCCATTTTCGTAGCACATCCCACACACCGATCTTACTTAGTATTTACTTAGCAATTGCGATAAAAAAGAAGATGCAAATTTTATGATTTTTAAATGTTTATTTAGTATATAAATATAAATTGTAGAACAATTTATGTCATAAATCCTGTAAATTTAGCAAATTAGTATAATCTTATTTAGTTTCTTTTGTTAACGCAGAAATACAAACCCATTTCTTTCGAATAATAGAAAACAGAATAATAAACAGATCAACATTATGTGACTGTTGTTTATGTTACCTTGTAGAAAATTCTTGAATATGCCTGAAGTCTCGATTCCTTCTTCACTTAGCTAGCCCAAGGGAAGTTTATTTCAATCTATTATTTGTTTACCGTGATGTAGCACTTTGTGCACTGTTGACGGCGTATCCCGCCAAGTGTAAAGATCAATTAAAGTTCTCTCAGTTTCTTCAGCATATATTCCAAATGTTCCTGCGTTGATGTAGTCTTTAAAATTTAATGTGATTAATAATATAATCACTCTATATACCAGCGCTGAATTGAGCCCAGTTATTTCCGCAGTTTTTTCATAGTCTTCAAAAAAAGTTCTTCTGTATTTCCGTCATTGGTGTTTCCTGCTACAACCAGTGGTTTCCATCCAGTTCTATTTCGTCCTGATTGCGTTTCTTTTCACTTTTCCTCATATTAGCTATCTCTGATCAATTTTTCACAGTTTTGACTTGGATGCCTACAATCGATTTGTATTTTAAATCATATGAAATATGAAGGAAATGTTCCAAGAAACGTAAGGGGGATATTCCAAGACAAAGAGCTTCATCGTCAATAATTCATTTGATGGATTTGATGATTTGATGGTGCGATGGATTTGAGAATATAGACTTGCTCTCCTTGCAAATTATGCACTTCCATGATGTCAGGAACAACTGAAAAGAAATAGATATTTTGTATGAGCATTGTTAATTGGTGTAAATTAGTGGAATGCTTTTGAAAAGACTTTACTAATTCTGTAGTAGAGGCGACAGATTCATTAATGTAATCGAAGGATATACAAGGTGTTTCAAAAGAAGTCATCCGATTTTGTTTGGCTCTCATTTTTTTTTTCTAAATGAAAAACTTCGATTCTGTTTTTGATTATGTTTATTTGAACCTTTACAATTTTATTGGTTAAGTTGAGAAGATGATATCGGTTAAATGGGCGCACTCACAACTGATTACCATACGGGCTCGTTTTATGACATTTTTGTTCATAATGATTTGAAAATCATAATGAGCGATGAGGCTCATTTCCACCTCAGCGGGCACGTGAACAAGCAAAACTATCGCTTCTGGGGCACCGAAGATCCACGAGTGATGCACGAGGAGCCATTACACCCGCTTAAAGTGACTGCATGATGCGCTCTTCACGGTGGAATGTTCGGGCCATTTTTTTTTCGAGAACGCCGCTGGTCAGACGACAACAGTGGACGGTGCGCGCTATAGGGCCATGTTAACCGAGTGTTTTCTGCCGCAAATCGACGAATTAGGATTGGAGGACATGTGGTTCCAACAGGACGGAGCAACGGCACACACTACGCGAGCCACAACCGATATTCTGAAGGCGGCGTTCTCGGGTCGCCTCATCTCTCGTTGTGGCGATTTGCGCTGGCCCGCAAGATCGCCCGATTTAACCATTCCATACTTTTTGTGGGGTTTTTGAAGTCCCGTGGTAACGTGAACAAGTCCGAGACCCTGGAAGCCCTCAAGGTCAACATTCGATACGAGTGCGAGAAGTTGTCGACCGAAGTTCTCGCCGAAGCGATGAAGTGAAGTTTTTCATTTAGAAAAAAAATGAGAGCAAACAACATCGGATGACTTCTTTTGAAACACCTTGTATATGCGAAGAATCTTCATCCAGGCATATCTTCCATATAGCTTTTGATTGTTGTGCAAGTTGTGACGTATATAGGACGTCTGAATCAATACCAGTCCTTAAGGGTACTAGTGATGCCAGTAATACACTTTTGTATTGATATGTGCGCGGGTCATTGTTCGCCTGTTTATAATTACGTAGGAATAAACGATAAGTTATCACATCACCATTTATACATAAGGGCAACACTACTATTGTTACATTTTTGTAGTTGTTCATTTGTCGATAAAAGCCTTGTTGCTGTAGTTTCAAGTAAATGTTTTAGCGCAACAACTGCTTTCGTTTCCGATACTTCGGATGGCGCTGGTATAATTTGCAGCTTCGTTTTATGTATAACATCATATTAGGGTAGTAAATTCCAAGCTTTGTCTTTGAGAGACTTTCTCAAGGACAAATGTTTGTTTCGGCTGAGTCCAAGTTCTTCTATAATATCAAGTGTGATGCTGATTGGGCACTTTCCTTCATACGTTTAAGCCGATTTGGAGAAACTGTGCTCAAAACGTCAACGATTTCTATGGGTTCCATAGATTAGCTCTCCTGCTTTAGCATTCGGTTAAAACGTGTCCAAGACCATGCTGTTTGACTTTATATCAAGGGCATTCAGAACCCGTACTTTCTTTGGATTTGGACATAAATCATCATATGATTTTCTTGGCGCTCCAACTGAGCCTGATAAAGTCAATACCAACATACTATACATCCAAGTCGAGTAACGAGGCTGTAGTTTGTTGTAATCATATTTGACGGTCTTCCAATTGAATTCAAAGGGTTTATGGAAATTATCAATATTGTATGTATCTGATTGTTGTAATTTGCTCTTATACGAAGTATATACAAACTGAATCAGAATTGTCCGCCTTTCGTTGCGACACATGCTAATATTAAAATTAAGGTGATGAGTGAATTATGACTGATTGCATATCTCTCAATCTGTCCGTTGTATAGTAAAATCGTTACCCATATCTAACTTCTACCTGAATTCACTATCAGTTAAACAATAAAGGTGTTAATAGACAACAAAATGGGATATGCATCATATTCATTACCTTTTTTTTTTTTTTTTCTTAAATCGAGCGAACCCATCGCCGCCACTCTTACCCGCCCCTACCGACCGAGAGGGCCAAGTCCCCATAACGTGAGGACAGCGTACACATTATAGAAACGGAAGAGCAAGGATCATAAGTTCACACGTTACAACCAACTACAGAAATTCTTCACCAGTTGGTATTACACTAACATAAATAAGTATAACAGCACATCACGAGATATTAACATAACAGACTTCATAATATATAATAATTACGAGCAAAACGAAAACCAAATTATAAATCAGACCAGATAGTAAGGATAAAGTAAATTAAATTTACATATGTATGTTAATGAATATACAGCACTAATGCAATCGGGTCAAATGACAAATTATGCTAGACTTTGTCGTTTCCCAACTACCTGTGAAATCAATAAACTGATATAGCTCATTAAAGTCACGACACATTCTCCTAACTGGATCAAAGGACGCATAATTCGAACGCTGAAACTCGATGTGAATGAGTTTATAGTACCTCGTGGGTCTCAATGGGACATTCGTGAATGATGAAGGCCAATGGCAAAAGGTTCCTGAAAAAAGAAGAAGACCAAAGGAAGAATTCCCAGCTTTGGAACAGCGTAAACAACAACAGCATCCCAAGGAAAAAGGACCAAAAACTCAGCAGGAGAACCAACAGAGTACTAATCAACAGCAGAACCTACAGCAAAAGTATATAGGTAAGACCAGCCCACCTATCATTAAAATTTATAATATCGAAGTGAAAAATTTGACGCAAAGGTTACACTCGTTACTCGGTCATAAATTATTCTCCGTGAAAATTGTAAACGGGAAAATGATTAATTTGAAATTAAATAGTGGTGCGGATCACCAATTGGTCAGAAATATGCTGACGAATGATAAAATTCAGTATTATACATACACACTGCCGGAGTCGAAACCTTATTCGGTGGTAATAAAAGGTCTTGCAAGTTCCTACGAGGTTCTAGACTTGCAGGACTTTTTAAAAAACCTGGAAATACAGGTGATAATAGAGCGGATAATAAAACTGAGCGGGGACCGATGGTTGGTTCAATTGGGCCACGACTCGGATATGAAGTCTATATTTTCGATTAAGTACATTCTTAACTGTAAAGTCGCGGTGGAAAAGTACAGGCACCGGGGCCTGGTACAATGTCGCAATTGCCAGCGGTATGGACATGTCTCATCCAACTGTAGCATGCCATACCGCTGTGTTAAATGTAGTTTATCCCACGGGCCGGGTAAATGCAATATCCCAAATAGGGAGAATAACATCGAGGAGATAATCTCGGAAGATCCTCTGACTGGCACAGTCAGTAAGCAAATCGGCTTGCCCGTAAGATGTGCAAACTGCGAAAGAGAGGGACACGTTGCCAGTGCCAAAATTTGCCCAAGGAGGCAGGTAATCAAGAGAAAGCTTGATGAGCGAAGGGCCACTAGAGCCTTAGCTAATAATGTACCCACGGTAAACGCGACACCCTACAGATCTGCTGGCAGATCGTATGCCGTAGTCGCAGGTGGTGGAGTAAAAAACACTCTGAGTGGAACAGGAGTGATGATAAGGGCGAACGAAGCCCTTATCCGAATAAACCAAGACTGCAATAGGCTGCTTGGAAATGACTTCCTCACATGTCTTGGGAAGGTCGGAGAATTCTCCAGAACTTACAGAGAACTAAGTAACGACGGTGAGAAACGACAGGCCTTAATTGGCCTACTACTTTCTCTGCACGGGATGAAAATTAATTAGATTTGAATTAACATATTGATCCGTATGGCCGGTTAGCCGTCGGTCCCCGCTCAGTTAATAACTTTAGAAGAGAATTATTTTTCTATCCCTGATTATTAAAACCACGGTGAGGACAGGTGGAACGAATGTATAATACTGAAAACTTTGATTTGTTTGTTTTGTTATTATAGTGTTTAAGTTAGCTTTTAAGAAATTAAAGAGTAACGGTTTTTATATCCTTTTTTCCGTGAATTTGAAAATGGAATGAATATTTGAAAGTTTAAAATGGGCTGGTTTTACGAGTTTATTTATTTATTAAAATCTTAGTTAAGGAATCCTTGAGCTGTCATTAGACGCAAGGAAAAAATTGTCAATCATATATTGAAAACTTATAAGAATTTTAGAAAAGATATTTGGATAATAAATTGGGTCATCGTTCGTTCAATGGGACATTTATGAAAATCTTAGATAACAGAAATTCAGAACATATACATCCATCAATTATCTTCAAAACTGTAATAGAGTTTATCATGGTACATCTACTACTAAGAGTCGGCAATCTGATCAATGCTAGTCTACTGCTATACGAAGGAAGATTATGGTTCGGGTTCCATAGAAGATTTCTCAGACAAAAAATGAGAAACTGTTTCTGGACCGATTCAATCATATTAACATACAAATTGTACTGGGGGTCCCAAACAACTGATCCATATTCGAGAATAGGGCGGACTAGTGAAGTAAAAAGATTTTTCGTAACATAGGGATCTGAAAATTCCTTTGCCCAACGTTTAATAAAGTTCAGAACGCCATAAGCCTTGTTTACCATCGTAATTATGTGGGAGTTGAAATTCAATTTTCTGTCCAAGAGAACACCAAGATCAACAAATGAATCCACCGATTCAAGAACATTGCCACCTAAAATGTATTTTGCCGAAAATAATCATGACCTAAAGAACAGCATATGCTTACATTTCGTAAAATTAAGCTCCATCAAATTGGTTTCGCACCACGTCTGGAAAGTAGACAAATCCCTCTGAAGTAAAGTATATTGACAAGGATCCTTGTAAGAAAAATAGATATTCACGTCATCAGCGTACATTAACAATTTAGAGTGCATTATGGAGGCGGGTAAGCCGTTAATGAATAACAAAAATAGAACCGGCCCAAGATGACTGCCCTGAGGCACCCCAGATGACACAAACCGAAGGACGCGCTATCACCTCCAGTATTTAACCTATTCAATAAAAAAATAATACAACTAACTCACGAATCGTAAATTAATGTTACATAAAAAATTTGATGAAACGGAATAATTTTCGGAATTAATTGATAATAAAAAAATGTAGAAAGAAATAAACGTAACAACGAAATTTGGAGTTTGCTTACTCATATAATAAAGATTCAAACCCACGAAAATCATCGAAAATTTCTCCTAACCCTATCCCACAATTCTATGAAAAACATCTAAAACCCCCAAAAACTTTCAGAAATTTTTATGGATTTGCCTTAAATGTTTCTAGGTAGTGCAGATATTCTCTCCACTTTGTTGGAATACATGGAATCGCGAGCCAGCTTTACGGGTTGAGATATTTTTCGCCAAATAGTACTTTCGTGTATAAAAATTACCAGATTTCGAGAAATCTGTGTGAAAGATAGGAAGTTCCGGTATCAATAACATAAATTTGCGTTTAGTTGTGTTTCGACCTCATATAAAAACTAAATATGGCTGGAAACAAACTAATATTTAATAATCTTTCTAATATTTTAATTTCAAATGCACACCGTTTCCCCAAAAAAAATGAATTATAACGATTTTTGTCTTATTTTCTAATAGATGTTGTTAGTAATGTAATACTTTTTCAGATATTCATATTATTAGATAAGTGAAAACAAAACGAGTTAAACTTAAAAAAAATATTTTCGCAAATATCTTGAGAACCATAAAAGCCAAACTAAACGTCGGAGCATGTGTTTTTGTAGGATTTTGATAGCGCTACAAGGATAGAGAAAAAATAATTCCATTGAAAACTAAATTAAAAATTTTGCATCGGTTCAATTTTTTTTGAAACCGGATGTAGTCAAGTTTGGGCTCACGCTGTCCGGTTCCAGTGGGGTGTATGGCACTCTACCTCGGCTATATCTGTATGCAATGTCGTCTTGATCGGACGACGGATCGGTTTAGAATGGGCTGAATTATTTCCATTTTTTTTTTCGAGAAATCACCCACTCTGCAATGAGTGAATTGCGCCAACATTTTTGGGTGTCATCAGTATGTCAAGTATTAAATAGTGTGCAGTCACTGTGCCAAATCTGCCGCATCCGTTGAGCTACACCTCGCCAGCCTCAAATGCTTTTTTACCTGTGGACCATGTGACACCGTATGTACGTCGCTTCAGCTATACGGGGTTGAATAATTTTGGACCACTGAATGTGTCAGTGCATCGTCAAAGAGAAAAACGTTGGGCTCCCCTATTAAAATGTCTGTCAGTGCGCGCCATCCACCTAGAAGTTGACACGTACCTGTCAAGTGAAGCTTATTTGCTATGCATAAGGAATTGTATCAATAGAAGAGGGGTAAGGGTAATGATACGAAGCGACAATGGGAAAAATGTTGTCGGCAACGCAAAAGAGCTAAAAGGCGTTACTAACTTTCTTGATAATCAGTTTTTTACTTCAGGTAAATTCAGGGTTTCTAATTCACCAGCAAATCCGAGTTAAGGGAATGTATGGGAACGTCTTGTCCAATCGGTATAGAAGACCTTATATGTGATGCTAAAAGAGCAAGCTCCACGACTGGAGACGCTACAGAGTTTCCTGACCGAATCGGAAAATATCGTCAACTCTCAACCACTGACACACCTACCAGTTACCCCTAACGACCCAGATCAACTAAACCCAAACCATTATTTACTTTGTTCGAATTTGACACAGACTCCAGCACCATATGAGCACCATTTGATATGTCTCAGGAAGCAATCGCCCGTGCTTCAGAATTTAAAGAACGGCATGTGGCACCAATAGATAAAGGAATAATTGCCTGAATTGATGCGGCGAACTAAATGGTGTCTTCCAGAAGAACCACTTACTGTTGGCTGCCTAGTCTTTGTGTGAGACGTCTACGAGCTAAGGTCACGGTGGAAGCGTGGGCGTGTCATTGAGCTTCATCGTTGAAAAGATCTGATGAGGTGAGGACCTGTTCCGGAGTTTACCGAAGTCCTGTCTCAAAGCTTGCTGTCCTCGATGAGAAGGTCACCGAAAAGGACGATGATCCCTCCCTCACTGGGTCAGATCACGGGGCAGGAGATGTCGGTTATGGTCACTTTATTACTGACAACTGAAGCCTAACTGGGATCTATAACTGATCGGATAAAAATATCCCCAGCTGAGAGGGAGAAGAACAGATCGTCGTTTAGAAGGTATCTTCACGTATATCACAAAATCAAAAAACAATGAGATAAGGCTATTTCCTGGGATAAATTCCCTTTCCCTATCCCTTATGGTTTCTGCGATATTATGGAGTAATTTTCTGGTATATCCACTTTTGCTAAAAATTTAACACGTTATGATACTGTATGAACCGTTATTGTGGATGTACAATAAAAAAATATATGAAAATTTTGAATTAAAAAAAATCAGTTTTCTTCACGTATGTGAAAAGAATGTTTGACAGACGAAAAAAAAGATATTATCGTCCTATTAATATATGCTATTTGATTTCGTTCTATATCTCAAAAGTAAAAAAAAAAAAAAAAAACCCGTTTCCCATTACATCCCATGAAGGGATTGGGGAGAGCTTCTCACAACCAGTGAGCTGTGCGCTTTCTAATTTTTCACTCACTGATTGGGACCTACAATTTTTACACCGATTCCGAACGGTATTTTGAGAAGCTTTTTCATGGCTAAATACTCGATAGTGTCGCCGTCACTATGCGAGGTGACCGCCGCCGAAAGAATTTTATTTTTAAGGTGGTCAGAGCAGGGATCGAACCCAGGATCTCATGTACAAGAGGCGCGCACACTACCCATTGCACCACCGACGGCCAAAAGTAACTCTGGATAAAGTCTATAACATTACAAAAAAGTAAAAAAAAAATTGCATACATTGTCGCTGCACCCTAATGTATAGTGCACATACGTGAAGATAATTTCGGAGTAAAAAAATTAATGCGGTTGTTTCAGCTTATGTTCACGTATGTGTTCCTTTTTCCTAAAATGCCGACTTAACCTCTTTCGATTCAACATCAGACTCGATACCCTTAACTACTACACATAAGCCCTTGCTGCTTTTGAACTGGTATGTGTAATAATTTTTTTTCGCATTGCTGAAATAATTAGTTATTTGCCGAAAGCTTTTCTCGTCGTTGGTCTGAACCTTTGTTTCGTGTATTTTGCCCTTTCAGAGAGGAACGATGTGAAAAGTGTTAGTTCCAATGACTTTGGTTATATTCGTAACCAAGTCATTAGAACTGCGCTCACGTAAGTAAATTGGAGGCGGTTTAGCGCGTGTTGCCGTAGGCAAGCTTGAATCGCGAGATTCGTCGTCCCTGTATAGTGGCGCGAAACGATTTTTTGATAAGGGGTCCACTGGCCTAGAAGTGCCCTCCGCTCTACTAATTTTACTCGTGTTACCCTTTAATGGACTTGACTTCCGTTTCACCAGTATGTATCGGTCCATACCGGTTTGAACGGTCCTAGATTAATGATTGTGAAGAATAATCTTTCGCAGCGTCTAGCCCGTTAAGCCACCGCTGTGTGTATTCATACTTATCATTAACCGAATTCTTTCGTGTAGCGACATTTGGCAATACGTACGCGTTGTTCACCTACTTACATGCACTGGTGCTCAATGTTTGAAAGTTCTATTTATAGAACGCAACTATTCTTATTGTAGTTTGTGTTCTGTTTTCTAGTCTTTCCCTACCATATATGATTCCTCAATTTTAGTTGTCTTTGATTCGAGTTTTTTTTTAGTAAGTTGTAATACCTTAAACGAACGAAATAAATGTTACAAAAAATTATAATTTATAAGTATATACACGTCATTTCCTGTCATTTCACTAAATTTTCCTTGTTAACAAATACTACCATATTTCAGTTAGCAACCCTGACTAAGAAATGATATGCTTGTAAGATCTAATCACAACCGTGTTAACCGTGGGTCGTGTTTATTGGGACACATAACTCTCAACACTTAGCTCGCATTGAAAATGCGATTTATGATGATTCGTGTTACGGATGCGTATATATTTATGTATCTAACTAACACGATTGGAGTTATATGCAATTATACCTCCCTCTCGGGTCTTGCTAACTACTTATGTATATCTAAAGAAGAAATGGAGCGAATATAAGATTGATAGAATGAGTGGTCAATAGTTTTATGCGCATTTGCGGGCGTAAGCTGAATTTTTTCATTTTAAAATAGAGACACCTTAATACCTACCAATGGATTCAACCACTTTTTGAATCGATTTAGCCATACTCTATGTATTATTATAATGAACTAATAACTAGCAACTACGAAACAGAATTTTATTAAAATTTTTTGATTTGACAAATGACGAATTCAATTGAAAATGGGCTGTATAGTTTCACTTTTGGATATAGACCAGGCATCGGCAAACATATCAAAACTTATTTTGTGCTTGTATGAGTGAGTTGCAGCTTTTCTCTGTCAATGCGTATCAGTGCACTCATAGAAAAATGTTAGTAAAAAATGTTGCTATATTTTAGTTACATTTGAGCTAAATTTAACTTTACTGAAAGTAACAAATTAATCTGCACAAATCAGCAAAAAATTTGATAAATATTAGTAGACAAAAAAATCATAAAAAAATCTGAAATGCGAATAAAAATCTTGTACTTTGCAATCAGCAATCTACAATTTTTTAGTAAAAATTTCTGTTGATTTTAAAAAAAATTTACTATTATCTGCATTATACTAATTGTAAGGCAAATATAGCAATAAAACAACAACAACAAAACAAAAATTAGTAAAAAAAACAACAAAAAAGCCACTCAAGCTAAATAAAAAAATGGAAACTTATAAACGACAAACATTTTGAAAAATTAAATTTATATATTTATTTAAATTTTTTCTTCACTTCATTCATTCATTTCGTTTTTCAGAACATCATCAATATTGATTTCATATGGACAACATTTTATTCGAAGGAGATTTTCGAGGAGTTCGTCTGTAAGACGACTCCTGCTTTTACTTTTGATTAATTTTACAAAAGAAAATGAGGATTCACAAATATAAGTCGATCCGAACAGTGAATACAATTTAAAAATCTCATTTTTAGTTTTAAAATATATGTCTTCATTAACATTTTTCCAGAACTGAATTCCACTAGCTAGGGGTAAATTTAAATCTGTTCGCATTTTAATAATTTCTTCTTTAATATCTGATTTTTGATTGTCGATATTACATAACATAGGATTATCATGTAGTTCAATTAAGTCTTTTATTTTTAAAAAATCGTAAAAACGGTTATTATAGTTTGCTAATATGTCTTCGAATACATTAACATATTCATTTAATTTATCTTTATCTGTAAATTCATGAAAACATTCTGCTGTTCTTTTCAAACTAATTAAATTTCCATTTTTCAAATTGGTTATTAAAATTTCAATTTTTTTAATAAATTGATTAACTGCTAAAACGAGCTCAAAAATTGTTTTGTTATTACCTTGTAATTCCAGGTTTAGTAAATTCACAAATTCTGTCATGTCTGTCAAAAATGAAAAATTTAAAATAAAATTTTGATCTTTTAAATATGTTACTAGCTCATCTGTTCCGTTCGATGGATTCCCATCAAAATACAAAATGACCTCTTCACGAAGACTGTATAGCCTTTGAAGACAACGTCCCTTGCTGAGCCACCTTACTTCAGTGTACATTACTAAATCGCTATACTCGGCATTTACTTCATCAAGAAAAGTTTTAAATTTTCGGTGGCTCAGAGCATTATGGCCACCTCGAATTTTATTAACAATTTTCACTGCGATTTGCATTGTGTCTACCAAATTCAGGTTTTTAGTGAATAACGCCTGTTGATGGATTATGCAATGAAAAATATAAACATCAAAATTATTTTTTAATATAAATCCCACAAAACCATCTTTTCTTCCCACCATAACATCAGTACACACAGAGCAACACTTCCTCTTATTGGCAAAAGAAAAAACCTCTTCCATCACCGCTTCAAAAATAGTTTTTCCCTTAACATTGCCGTGTAAAGCAACCATCGTTAACATTTCTTCGTGCGTTTCAAAATTATTGTCAACAGTTCTGACACAGATGATCAACTGAGCTATATTATTGATATCAGTGCATTCATAAAAGCAAAAAGAGAAATATTTGCAACTAATAATTCTATTTTTAATATTTGAATGAATAAATACACTGATACTTTCTGTTCGTCGGGAAATAGTTCGAGCGGAAAGGGGAATATCATTTATTATTTGGATCATTTCTTCACCCTTTTTACCAAAGCATTCTAATACATTATTGCTTAGTTCTTTGAAAAACGTGCTATCTTCAAATGGTCGGCAACGTTTTGCAAGTCCAGCAGCAACAACATACGATGCTTTTCTTTTTAAAAAACAATCATTGCCTTCCTGAATTTTGGATTCTTCAAAATCGAGAATAAATTGTTCATAAAATTTTTTTTTTAAATCTAAAAGTAGGGATTTTCTTTCGACATTAATTATATTTTTATATTCATTATGACATAAGAGATAATGCCTTTCTAAATAATATTTACGTACGCGTATCATCGTACGTTCACATATCAAACATTGTGCATTAGCAAAAAAATTTTCGGCAAACAAGTAGTCATACTCCCATTCTATATTAAACATTTTGTCGAGTGTAAAAAAAATTTCGCAAACAAGCGATGTAAGAACCTGCTTCATTGACTGCTTGTACGCGACTAAATGATTTTATTTATTTTTAGGTACTATGTGTGAGCTTTTGTAGGTGTGAGAGAGCGCCCATGGGCATAGGCGCTGCCGACGTCTGATATAGACCCTATTCAAATGAACATTGTAACCTTGGTGCTATAGCTAATGGAGCCAAGTTCTGTCTAGAAATTCAGTAAAGGAATTTACAATTTATAAAATAACAAAAATAGTTGACCAACAATGCGTCAAATCGGTTCACGGTTTGAAATCAAACAACCAAGCTTGCTCCTATCGGCGCCAGAAGCTTCAACCGTTCACCGATTTTAACAAATTGTGATACATGAACTTAGTGCAAGGTTGCTGGATTCTGAAAATATGGCTTTTATACAAATCCTATCGACTTTTACTATAAACAATTTTGTCTCGCTATAAACATGCGTATCTTGTTTTCCACATGTTATCTATCCACTTATTTTAATATTAAGTTTTAATACAACAAAATTGTTTAAATATTTGGCTTACTCGGTTTAATATAATAAAATACTTTCCACTTTTAACAAAACTTCGCACTAACCAATAAACCCAAAGTGTTACAATGTGGTATTTTGGAGCACAGGAATATCTATGTGTCCTTTCGCTTATACTTTCACTGCAATGACTCGTAGACCACATTCACTAAAAGAGGTGACTTTATGAGTTAAGTTACACTGCGGTTAAAATTACAAATCTCGGTGGTTCGAAGTTAAGCCGGAAACATATGTTTGTTATTATTGTACATAACTGTTTATATGAATGAACCCGTAATAATTGGTTTATGGGTTAAATTAGTAAATGGGTGACTGCCGAAGTAAATGAAGAAATTTTATTATTTTGAATATTACAAATAAATTTTGGCAGTCTATGTATGGAGGTACATGTGTAAATGGGATATTCCAAAATTCCAAATACCTATACATAGTCCACACACAGTTCAGCGTCACATCGGAAAGTGGTAACAGCTATTTTCTTAGCGAACAATTCCAATTTGTTAAATTGTGTATAATATTTTTAAAGTACATCCATTTAACGACGTGCAGCAACATTTTAATATTTGGGAAACCCACTGCGGGCGTCAATTTGGGGACACCTTTGTCTAAGGAAGGAAGCTTCCTAATGAGCATTCGTCTACGACCCAGCGTTTCACAGAGTTATCACTCTCGCGGATCATCGTCAATATGTCACTGGCAACAGTAGTTCGTAAAACCAACTGAACCAAGTACAATCGAGGTTTGCTAATTATTATGTAAACCATTCACCCCCCCCTGAAATAGTTCACACCACTGACGTTGACAATCCTAGCAATGGTCTCACCTCAGCTCTTAAAAGAACACTAGATTCCGCATGCTCTATCAGTTCCTTCCGTGATAAGAAGAATGAAACAATGACTGGGAAATCCTTAGAAAGCCTAGCAGATTGCTTTTTAATACAAAGATATGTGGTCGGACTCACCGACCAACCAAGACACGTTCCGGGAAATATCGTGACTAATGAACTACTACTGTGCAATAATAACACTTAGACCCTACAAATCACCTGCCGTGACGGCACAGCACCAGGGGAGGTACAAAAGGAACACTCTGGCACCTCAATCCTTGTACGACCTGCATTGACCAGAATCACATATGAGAATCATATATTTTTGCAAAAGATATTACATGAATTAGAGGGTGACCTTTTAGCCGGTACTGACCGTTTAATTAATTTAGTCTATGGACTAGTTACGCGAAGGGAATAACATTGTCCCAGGCTCAAAAGCTTTTAACAAGAAATGTGAACAGAGGAACATGTCAGGCCATTGCAATACAGGGAACATACTGCCAGAGCTGGGTAGAAATTAGAAAGAAACCAAGCTCGAACTCTTTACAACAAAACATATGGTTCCGTAAATTATGCCACTGTACTTATCCGGGCTCGAAATACGCCGTAGGGTCAGGGACCTTACAAGGCAAAGATACAAGATATACATATTTCGCCTCGCCAACAAGTTCTATCTCTTGCCTTATCTCTACAGTTGGTACTATCAAGTGTACGCAGGGATTCGTCAACCTGCTCCCTCCAGCGGAGTGTTGGTCTTCCTCTTTTTCGTCTTCCGTCGAGTTCAGTTTCGACAACGCTTCGTGCAGGTTCATCTTCATCAATTCTACTGATCGGGCAATCGGGTTATTTTGATCCTCTTAACTATATCAATGTCGGGATATATCTTATACAGCTCATGGTTCATGGTTATAGGGCCATAAATTTTGAGGAGTATTTTTCTCTCGAAGACTCCTATAGATGTTTCATCTGCTTGCGATAAGACCCAGGATTCCGCGCCATAAAGCAAGACAGGTTGTACGAGAGAGATTGCTTTATCTCTAAAGTGATTGCTTAGCCCAAAATAACTTCTATTCGCAAGCACAATTCTCCTCTTGGTCTCAAGGTTGACGTTGTTGTTTTTGTTTACGGCAGATCCTAAGGTATATAAACTCGTCCACCACCTCGAAATTATAATGGTTATCAACGTTCACCCTTGGGTCTAATCGCGTGGAGGACCTGCTCGTTGGAATCAGTAATTATGTCTTGTCCTCATTTACTTTCATACCCACTTTCTCTCATTTGGGCCCAATGATATCTATATCATCAGTCCACGCGAGAAGCATGTGAGTTTTGTTGCTGATGGTTTTATTCATGTTGACTGCACATTTTCTCATAATGATCTTCATTAAGATTTACAGGGATCGCACGATAGGGTGTCCCCTGCATGAGCTCTCGCGCAGTTTCAAATGGTTCGGAAAGATCCTTACCAACTTTCACAGCGGATTTGATGTTGGTCAAGGTCATCCTGCAAAGGCGTACGGGTTTTGCATTAATACCAACCGCAGACATTGCTTCGTATAATTTCTTCCATAACGGGCTATCGACGAAGTCCGCCTTATAATCGAAAAAAATATGATTTGTGTCGATTTGTGCTTTGTGGGTCTTCTCCAGGATTTGGCGTAGCGTGAAAATCTGAACAGTTTTCGATTTTCCAGGAACTAAAGCCACACGTTAGTTGGTTTAAATCTTTCGTGCATTATACGTGATAGAACCGTACATGCTGTGGGTAAAAGGCTTATTCCGCGGTAGTTGGCACAGAGACTCGGGCCAGCTTTTCTAAGTATGGGGCATAGTAAACTGAGACTCCAATAGCCGGGCATGCATTAAACTAACCAAATTTTGTTAATGATCTGATGCATGCTCCTTATCAGCTCATCGCCGCCAGTCTTAAAGAGCTCCGCCGGTAATCCATCCGCTCCTGCGGCTTTGTTGTTTTTAAGCCGGGCAATAGCTGATCTGATCTCGTCCTGGTTAGGAGGGGGGCAATCGACACTGTCGTCAAAATTGTGACCAATTGTTTCATCGTCATTGGATTTCTCAGGTACCAGTAGCACGGAGAAATGATCTCTCCATATTCCCAAGATGCTCTACATGTCTACGATGAGATTTCTGTCTGGGGCCCTGAACTATGTCCATTAGTTCTGTTTTTGACTTTTTGGTAGAATTTTCGGGCTTCGTTCTTCCTTCTTTTCTTACACCTACAGAGACGGTTTATACCCTTTCTTTTCTCCCTATTCCGCTCAGTCGCAGCTGAGCATTGCCATACGTGCAGCGTTCTTTTCATCATTTACAATTCGACACTCTTCATCGTACCATGGTTTGTAGCGAAGCGGTTTTTCAAAACCAAGCACGATTGTTGCGGCAGTTTTTAGAGAGTGGTTTCCACTACGCTTCAGGATCGTTGTCGGGAGGGGTGGGTTCTGTGCCAAAAGTTGCGAGAGCTTCCTTGATTGCAGCTTTCCGATATCTAGCTTTCTCTGCGTTTAGTTTCGTACGATTTTGGTCTACCAAATCTTGTGCAACCATTGCAGCTACTAGTTAGTGATCAGAATCTATATTAGCTCCTCTGATCACTCGTACGTCCATTGCACGGGCTGAGTGCCTTCCGTCAATTACCAAGTGATCATTTTGGTTCTTCTACCACTAACGTCTCATACCGTTGTCGGAACTGTCAGTAGGTAGACTTAAATTGCCAATAGTTGAATGAAATACATTTTCCCTGCCCACTTTAGCATTACAATCACCTAGTACAGTCTTAGTGTCTTGGCCCCGAGAGCAGTCATACATTTCCTCTCGGCGCTCATGGAATACTTATATATCTTTGGCATCAGAATCTTTCTCTTCTATCGGAGCATGCACACAAATTGGGAAAATATAAAAATATTTCGCTTTTATGCGGATTTTGGCAATATGTTGACACCAAAAACGCTCAACGTTGCTTTTTACACACTCCAGCACTTGCACAATAGTTCACTTCAGTCGTTGACACCAGCAACCGGGTATTTGTAAAACAGCTGACCAAGAATTATGAAGCTGACCCATGCAATAACCATACCACCACATAATTCTGAGTTAACAATAACATCTAGAAGTAAGGTATCAATAAGTCGAAAATTTAATTAATTTAATTAAAAACGAATAAAGATATTTTTTTTTGGGTCTCCTGAACCACAAATCCAAATTCATGTGTTTTCTCATGGAAACTGTATAATATGTCGCAGTTTTCTCCTTGTGGAGACTTGTCACACAGTGCTTCGTCAGTGGACGTAAATCAAAATTAAAAATTTGGCTTCAATAATTTTGAATTAATTATTTTCGTTAAGATAATAATTCAACTAAGAAAAAGCACATTGCTTTTTTTTTTTTGTATATGAAACTTTTGAACGCCGCTAGTGGGCGCCAAAGTAGTTGTTTTTTGAGTAAATGCGTGAAAAAAGAAGCTTCATTTTACTGGCAACAGATAAATGATTGTCTAAAAGCGATTTTGTATGCAAATTGAACGATTATTTTTTTCTTATTCAGAGTGTTGAAAATAAAACAAAATTGTGAATTTACAAAAATATTGATTTCTAATATACAAAAAATCTTCCTAAAGTGTATGTTTCTAGAGAAAAAACACAACAATTTGCAAGGGTCGATGGAATGCAAAATGAAAATTTGCACAGCTCCCCAAAATTTTTATTTGTTGGTATTGAAGTATGCATCTAAGTATTTTAAAAAAGAAAAAAAAACCTAATATTTTAATGCACAAATTAGAAAACACGTATTTTTACAAAGCAACTAAAATCACGATTTTCAAATATCGATGAAAGGGTGTAAGGGAAACTATTCTCAAAACTTAATTTTAAAAGCATATTGAAATTTTTTTTACGAATTACTTTGAAAGATATAGAAAAAAACGAAAAATATTAAATTGTTGAAAATCTGCAATAGAAGTATTAATTTTTTTTTTTGAAAAGTGCATGTTTTTAAGGCTGGTAAACAAAAAATATAAAGTTTCAGAGACTTACAAACAAAAAATTGCCAAAGCTCCCCAAAATTTAGACATAGACAACTTAAAATAAAAAAAAAATATTAAAAATTTGAATGCACAAATTTGAAAAGAAATATTTTTCCCTAAACGTTTAAAAACTCAGTTTTCCAAGATTTTATTAAGATTCGTCAAAACCGGTTTTATTAAGTATTTGACTGAAATTGATATTTAGTTGAATTTTTTAGTATATGCGAGTATCACATAATATATCTCTTTTGAACTTTATTGTTTTTGTTCCTGTTTTCGATATTTTTGTGATTCTTTTTCCACTTCTTATTCTTTTCAATTTGCTGGCGCGCTGTACTTTATTTCCCAGCAAACATTTTTAAATATGCTTATTGTTAATTGTTGAAGTATATTGTTAAAATATCGATTTTATTACACTTTTTCCATTAAGGCGGCTATTTTTATTGCAACAAAAGATAAAAATTGTGAACTACAAACCAAAGTTTATGACTAGAAAATGTATAAGTATATTAAGGTACATACAATGTAATATAAATCCTTCAATTATTTGTTAGGTCAAATCATAAAATATTTTACTGGGTTGTAATTGGTTACATATTGGTTGTTAGATATTAATACGGTCAGTGGTAACGTGAAGTGTTTATAATTTTACAATGTTTTTAAAAAATACTGATGTAATTGATACCTGCACCATGGCATAATAAAGTGTCGGTTCTTCACGAATTCATTACAAAGGATCATGGTAGCATTTACGTTGAAAGACATAAATTATTACTAAATATACAACGTTTTTATTGTAAAATCTCCAAATACTGGAATGAGTGCAGCAGGAATAGAAGATGTTTTAAAAAAAAATATTCCAAGTGGCTAAGTCAAACTTTTTTTAATTCTGATACAGTAAGTTTACTTAAGCTGATATGGAGTTTCTTTATTTAAAAACACAGTATCGTAGCAACCTAGCACCAGTAGACCAAATTTGGCGGCGATGGAAATGCCACCGGTACCTTCATCTGAAGTAATAACAACAGCTCCAATGGATGTCAGTAGCAATTGTTCACCAACAGAAATATTACCTCTATAAAAACGCGGCAGACCAATGAAAATGTTCGTGGATTGTGCAAAAAAAACCAAGAATCGTAAAGTCTCTGAACTTATGGACCAATATTCGTTAGAAGATCTTGAATTAGCCGTTAAAAAAATGAAGAGCGGTAAAGAGAAAGAAGAGGAAAAACGTTTCAGCCCTTCCGATGCACTTGCTTTCTATTTGAACTTAGATATTTCTGAAAGAAAATATAATATTTTGCGTAAAGCTCTTAATGTCTTGCATACAAACTGTTTTCCGTCTCTTTATTCGTTGAGAAATCAAAAACAGAAATTAGTACCAACTGTGACGGCAACTGAATCTTCTGCTGAAGTGGACTTAAATTCCATAATGCGTGTGACACCAGAGAGAGTGTTAGACCTTTGCAAGGTACAGGACAAAATGTGTAAGTTACAACTCATTGGCAAGTGGGGCATGGATGGAAGTTCTGGCCGCAGCCGCTATACGCAAAAATTTTCTGATGCTGACCAAACGGATGAATTCATGTTTTTTATCGCTTTTGTCCCCATCAAGTAAGTCAAGTACAAAAAAATATTGTGTTTTTCTTTATTTTTTTTTTTAAAGAATGGTTAACTTAATCTCGGGGAAAGATATATGGATTAATGAAACACCATCATCAGTTAATTACTGCCGGCCAATTAAATTTCTTTTTGCCAAAGAAAATAAACAATTAATTCGTAAAGAATATAAAATAATGTCTGAGAAAATTGAAAATTTTGAGTGTGATATCATTGAAAAGAATGCAGTCATATTTGAAGTGTCATACAAAATACATTGTACAATGATAGATGGTGCAGTTGCAAATATTCTTACAAACACCAATTCGTGTAGCAGATGTGTCTTTTGCAATGCTAAACCAACGGAAATGAACCGATTGACATTCAAAAATATTCCCAATATTGATAATTATAAATTTGGACTTTCAACACTGTATTGCTGGATAAAGTTCTTCGAATGTCTTTTGCACATAGCATATCGACTAGATTTCAAAAAATGGCGTGTTGGTAAAGAAAATGAAGAAGCATTTTCGGAGAAAAAAGCCAGAATACAAGACGAATTCAAAAAAAACTGGATTACTAATAGACATGGTTAAATGTGGTGCCGGTACCACTAATTATGGTAATACAGCTCGTCGATTTTTTGCTAATAGTGACATAGCTGCCGATATCACTGGAATTAATGAAGAACTTATTTCCAATTTTGGGATAATACTGCGCGTGCTCTCTTGCGGTATAACAATAAACAGGAACACGTTTCTAAGAGTAACAATAAACATATATTTGATACATTACGGATGGTGTTATATGCCAAGGAGTGTGCATAAAGTACTAGTTCATGGTTGTGACGTTATTGATTGTTTCAATCTGCTGATAGGTAAGTACTTGCATACCAAAAGTACTGATTTTCGAATATTGATACTCTAAGTTCATTGGAGGTTCTTTATCTGAGGAAGCACTAGAAGCCAGCCACAAAATTATTCGTAAAGTTCGCCTGTCACATACAAGAAAAAATTACCAACAAGGATTTATTGACCCACTTAATAATTAGTTCAGATCCAGGTATAACTTTTAAAAGGCATAAAATGCTATTTGTGAAACACTCTACCCCCACTGATCGATCTAAATATATATTAAATGATTCCCGTATTGAAACCGATGATGATATTGATCCAAAAATGACTGAAGAGAGCTCGAGTGATAATTCTTCCCATGAATAGTTGTAACAAATATTATTTTTGTACCTACATATATTATATGAAAGTGTTATCGAAAAAAAATGGCAAAACAAATTAAAATTTTTTGCAATTTCTATTAGATTAATACCTTTAATTTAATAAAAAAAAAAACACCACTTTTGCTTTAAACTGGGAAAATAAGTCACTTTTGAAAACCGTTAAATAGTCTTTTTTTGTTGAAAATAGAATTTCGGGGCCTATGTTTGGTCAAAATAAAGCTGTCCAATAGAGTGGTACAGTGCGATGATTTTTGGAGATCTATCGAAGCATTTGTATGGGAGGTACCAGAAGAAGTGTTTCGAACCAGCAAAAATTTTGCAACAAGATGCTGATAAAATATATATTACGTCCTGCAAAGTTCTAAGAAAATTATACGTTCCTAAAGGAAGCATAAATATGCTCCTCAATCGATTTTCATTAAATTTGACGCAATAGTTCAATTTTTACAGCCAAAAATAGTTTGTTTGTATGGGCGGTGTGCGATGGGCGTCGTCAATGTTGATGAAATGTGTTTTCTTTTAAAGGTGGTACATAAATATGCTCTTCAATCGATTTTCATTAAATTTGACGCAATAGTTCAATTTTTACAGCCAAAAATAGTTTCGGTTTGTATGGGCGGCGTGCGATGGGCGTGGTCAATGTTGATGAAATGTTTTTCGTTTTAAAGGTGGTACATAAATATGCTCTTCAATCGATTTTCATTAAATTTGACGCAATTGTTCAATTTTTACAGCCAAAAATAGTTTGGGTTTGTATGGGCGGTGTGCGATGGGCGTGGTCAATTTAATCGATACTTAAAAATTTTCTTAATTATATTATATTAGGAACTCGTGCTAAATTTTATTACCCTAGGACGTCTCCTTCTATTTTAGTCCCATCTATGTACTGCGACAAAGCTCTGTGTGTCATGTCCATCGTATTTCCTGGATGGCGGTAATGTCAGCGTTGTAACTGTGAAAGACATCTGCCAATTGAATGGATTAAAAATGCAACAGCAAATCCCAAGTGCAACTTGTCGTTGAATTTTTTATTTCCGCCAGGAATGGGTTTTGCATAGATTCAAATTGTAACAAAGGACTTTTAGCGAAAGTAACATACAACGTCCGGGGTGTAGTACGCTTACATTACGCCAGAGCCTATTTTTCATTTTAGGATGCAAGGTGTATATGCCAAGGATATGGCGCGATGTTATAAAAGCCTTTTAATTTATTGCAGTAAGCTTTTGATCGACCGATCTGTCGTCTCGACCCGGTGAAAATATTGGAACAAGTCTGGGTTAGGGTTACGCTCTAGACAACAAAAGATTTTGCAGGGGATATTTTCGGAGTTATGAAACCCTACAGTTCAGATATACGGGAGGGTATTTCGTTTTAGCAACCATTTTAAGCGGTAAAACATAATCTATAATTTTTCAAAATTTCAACTTCGAATTATAGGAAATGTTCATTAAATTTTTTTCATTTATTTTGACTTGTTTTGCAACAACATATCACCGGTCAGAGCATTGGCTTAAGACGGTTCCTTGCCCTGCGTTTACACGACACAAGTAAACTGAGACTATGTGTTAATTGACAATGAAAAGAAAAATGTTTGTGTAACGTAGTCGTCCTCACAATTATGAAGTCAATAATATTTAGACAACCGCCGTTAGTATCGTTTCGTGTGAATTCAAAAGCATTTGCCAAAATCTCCAATAAAAAATCATACCAGGTGTCAATGGACATCCGGATGGAACGAAGTTCCTTTATGTATTAGTTCAAACTCGTCTAAGACGCCCGTTGGAAAATACTATAATTTAAATGGATTTTTATGAAAAGGTACGTTTTTTAAACTAAAAAACTTTTTTTAAGAATTTTTTTCCTGCAATGTATGTTTTCTAGAATGTATTTTTAAAAAAAATTATATTTTTGTAGGAATATATATTATATTTTCCCGAAAAGGTAATTTTTTAAAGAGAGGTACTCCTTTTATTAAAAAATAATGTTTTTGTTTTAAGAAAAGGTACTATTTTTAAGAAGAAGTACTTTCTTTAAGAAGTAGCTATAAGAGTATGACTTTTTTTTACAAAGAAGTACTTTTGTAAGACTACCTGTTTTTGCGAAAGATTATTTTTTAAGGAAATTTACTCAGTAAGCCTACTTATTTCAGGAAGAAAGGGAAACATTTTATTTTTAAGAAAAGGTACTTTTAAGATAAGGAATTTTTATAAAAAAATTTTTTTTTATAAGAGAAGATATTTTTTTCAAAGAAAAGGTTTTTTTTAAGAAATTGAAATTTTTTTAGAATTGGTCCTTTTTTCAAGAATAGGTAAATTTTTACGAGTAGGTATGTAGTAGATATTGTCCTATTTAAACGAGAATGTAAAACTCAAAAATTATAAAATCATAGGGAAATATCGAATTGCTGCAAAAAGGGGTGAAGGAACAGCTATATTAACCAAAAATAATATACAATACTACAGTTAGGATTACAAAAGTATATATTCGCTAGATGCTTTAGAGACATGCGCCGTAAAGATACCCGTTGACTGCAACAACTTTTTAGTTGTTAGATGTGCGTACTATCGGGCCGGCAATAAAATTTCAATACGAGCAGATTTGCAAAAGCTATTTGATTCTCTGAATCTTCAAAATTCAAATAATTACTTTGTACTAGCGGGAGACTTGAACTGCAAGCGCATAGAATGGAGTAATACTGTTACTAACGCAAAAGGCAATAGCCTAAAGGTATGGTTGTCGGAAAACGATACAGAATTCAGATGCAAGCTTTACGCCTCTGTAGCACCTTCCTTTCCTCGACCGGGCTCATACCACGATTTGTACATAACGGATTCCAGGCTAAATATACTGAGAGTCAGCGAAATGTCAAACTGCCTCAAAGTGTGCCGATTGTTATGACAACTTTGAATGAGGGGACAACGTTCAAATGTAACTTTAAAAGGACAAATTGGAAAAGGTTTGAGAAGGTGGTAATACAAAAAATCAAGTTAGAAACAGTAATACGGAGCTATCGAAATTTAATGAATGATGAAATAGATGTATATATAACTAGATTACATTTTCTAATATCAGAGGCCATTGAAAGTACGGTAGCAAAATTTAAAGACAAAGATGTCTACTCAACATTTTCTAACAGCATAGTTAAAAACTTACACTCAGAAAAAAGTAAAATATTAACGATGATAAAAAGACATAATAGATTAGAAACAAGACTTACTCAATAATCATTAAACACCTTAAAAGCAAAACTGAAACTAATTAAAAATCTATTGAATCAAAATTTTATATTAATAGTTAATAAAGAAATTCAGGAAAACCTGGAGAAATTAGATTGACTGCAACAACAACAAAATTTTGGAGGCTATCTTAAAATTATTGTTTTATAAAAAATGTAGCTCTTCCTTTTACTCGTAGACCATAGATTTTAGTACATATATAATACGATATTTATGTACGTATTTTTTATTATTATTATGCAACATAAGTAGATGTTTATTAAATATAATCCAGAGCTCGATCTGGGGACAATGCCTATAAAAAAATATAAATTATTAAATTGGTATTGTTTATTATGGTACTAAATTTTTTTATAATTACTTGAATTTAATAAACGTTCGGAACCCAAAATAATTATTTATGATTTTTCTTAACTAAAAAATAATGATTATGGGCTGATTTTTTTAATATAACTCAAATTTAATCATTACCATTGAATTCAGTACATTGTTACGTATCTTATATGAGTGTTAAATTGATTTCAACCAATTGAATTTATAAAACTGTACAATTGCAACATATATGTTTATTAAATATACGCCAAAGCTCGATCTGGGGACAAATTTGTTATGGGACAAAATATGCCATTGTTTGTTATGGTACTAACATTTTTATTATTACTTGAATTCAAAAACGTTCTGAAAGAAAAGTAATTATTTATGATTTTTTTTTTGCAAAAAAATAATGATTATGGGCTGCTTTTTTTAATATTACACAAATTTAATCCTTACCATTGAATAAAATCGTTAAAAATAATAACATAATCATAAGTATACAATTTTTATAATAAAACTCATAATGATTACGGTCCCTGACTTCTGTGGATGAAGGAACAACAGACGACGACTGTTTCGGAGATAAGAAAAGGCTGTCCAAATTTAGGAGTTACTGGAACAATCAAATTCCGATCACTAGAAGCTTTTATTCCGTCTTGGGGAGGACGAGATATCCTCAGGCCATTTAAAAGTATCAAACATATCCTCCAACGATTTAAGTTTCGAACTAATAGAGAGAAAATCTGAATTTTGAAATCCTTTCTTGGGCTCCTTAAATAACTTATAAAAGTCAACATCGAATTCCATACACTTCCAAAATGTTCAGCGAAGCCCGCTTTCCGTAGCCGTAATTATGTCATAATACCTTCCATAGAAACCAGCACAATTCACATGGGTATGACTATCGCAAAGCCAACATGAAAAAAGAACAACCGTCATATACGTCCCTGACTGTACAAATTTAGTAATAATTACCTATTATGTCTAAATGTATGCAATAAAATAAAATAACAAAACGAATTGGTACAACTTTTAAACACTAAATCACGAAATCCTAAAAGTATGCAGAATAATATTGGATTGTATACTGGGTTATAACATAATATGGTAAAAAAAAAGTTGTTTCAAATTTTTTCATTTAGCCCCCATCCCGCAACGTGCGATAAGGAACTTCGTTCCAAAAATAAATTTTACAAATTGTGCGGACTTTTGCGATTATGTTACTGTTTTATTTCTCAAGTTACAACGAAACTTCACGGAATTGACTGCTGACACCCAAGTTAATGTATCCGAAACATCAGAGACAGCAACGACGCCAATGAGAGAAGTGTGGTCTTATACGGTATAACAAAGGAAGCATGTTTCCTTAGAATATCCTCAGGTTTAGTAATAACATGTATCTGTCGAATAACTGTTTGACACTAAGATTCCAAATTGTTTGAAAAACTTTCACAGTCGCCACTGTGTCACGCAGCTGTTGATTTAATTAGTGACACTCTGAACTATGTTAGTTCTGTTGCAACTGAGCGTATAAATGAAATTGGTTTCGATTAATTTCATTTTCAATTGTGTCTATACAGTGCCAAGTGCTTTTAAGTGAAACTCGGCGAACATAATTGCACTCCCATGTCTGTACAACAACTTACCTTACTATCGTATATAAGTATGTAGGGGGATGTAAATTAACATTTGTATATTCACATTTACATGTAAGTGCATAGCTATACAACATAATGTTGTTAGCTGAAATGCAAAACAGTGTATCAATTTTATATTTCGCTTACAGTTGGATAAAAAAAAACAGTATAAAAAGGCGAGGAATAACGTTTTTGCAGTCATATTTTCGTGTCTTACCTTAAGTCAAATCTTACCTTAAGTAATAATCGAATATATGGATATAACACTCTATTCATTACCAATTTACAAGGTCTTTTTACATGCCATTGTAGATACGTTGTTTTGCGTTTCAGCCACGATGCAGATTTTTGGCTGGGTACACCCAAGCGTGTCCCCGTACACATTTGTAAAACTATTCCATAACATAGTGGTATAATGGTTGGTGCGGAAAGCTGTGCTAATTTGTTGACTATTTAAATGTATTACCGCTAATCCTTGGGCACCTGGTTACGTGTGCGACACGGGCGGTATGGTCTGCATTCACACTCCCACTCAGAATATAGCAATTAAGTCGATGGCATCGCACCACTCATAAACACAATATGAATTTTGCCAAATGTGGCAGGGGACCACTGATTCAATTCACTGTTATAACGTGATTGAAAGTAATAAAAGATTTACCTATGCATACATAAAACATATTCATATAGGTATGTAGGTATCTTTTCATACAAGCTTGTTAGATAAATAATGTACATATACATTAGGGTGGCAGTGAAAAATAAACTTCGGATTTTTGGTAAATACCAAGCGGATTCTTATGCCATTTGGTATAAAACTAACGTGGTGAAAATTTGAGATCAATCGGATAACCCTAAGCCGGCCGTACTTGTGGTCAAAGCTTTCGGGTTTTTGGCATTTGGGTTGTAAACTTGTGTACACTTTTCATTTCTCAGTTCATTTGAATAAGAAATTGTACATTGATTTAGTTTGACCTGAATATAAAGTGTTAAATATTTGAGAAAAATTTCACCACTCTTAATTTGAATAAATTTAAAATTTTTAGAAAAAATTTAAATTTGGGTATTCGAGTTTTTCCCAAAAGTTGTATCTAAGTGAAAAAAATATTCTACTCGGATACAAAGGACTCCTACTAGAAGTCCATACGCTTACTATAAGGTACAACACCATATAGTCACTCACCGGTTTCCGGATGATATGCTGCGGCAAAGTAGGCCATCTCTAGGAAAAATCGCCAAGATGGCCTTATAGGGGTGCCAAATCATCAAAATTGCAAAAGATGAGCTAAAAACATAAGGTATGTGCTCAAACCGATTTTATAAAATAGGATATCAGAATTGGTTACAATAATCGGTTTTAGAAACCGGTTTAAAAACGCGTGTTTAACACTCACAATTAAATATCAGTTTGCATAAAACATTTAATAAATCCGGAGTTGATTATCTGAAGCGGTCTTTTATTCCAGTATTTGAAACCGTGTTTAACAACCGCGGAATCAAACAATTACAAGAGATGAATTGAAAATATTCGTTATGTGGTCAAACCAATACTTCAAAACTGATTTGTATTGTAGAAACAGATATGACAACCGTTTACAATTATTGCGGTTTGTTATGAACCTCCTCATAAATTCTTTTACATTCGAAACATATGTTGGAAATATTCGAACATGATTTTCGACAACACAGACTTGTATTGATGTGCAGAACACCGAATGAAAAATCGAGTGATTTAAAAAGTCATGTGAACTAAAAACAATTGAAATACAGAACACGGACGTTAAACTGGGTTTTAATTAGAGACGGGCGCGAGTAACGTGATTGGGGTGAATCACGCGTGATTCAGGCGTGAACGTGAGTAGGACCAAATTTTGCTCACGTGAGCATGCGTGAACGTGAGTAGCGATAATATCTTCGTGTTTGAGAGTGCGTGAGTCCAATCCTTGCGTGAGTGAGTATTCGTGACCACAATTTTCAAGTGAGTCATGCATTTTTCCGACTAATTGATATCAATTAATTTCGATTTTCTTACTACTTTGTTAAACAAAGTATTTTTGGAAGACTTCTAATATAATTTCCCTCTAATAAGGCGTCGTCTATCATCTGTTTTTCAAGGAGCACTGCTACAAGCGAATGAGGTTTTCAACGTTTCACAGTGGGGCCGATTGCCAAAATGTGGTAATAATATATGAACTTATAATCTATAGGTCCGATTGTTTTAGAATGTACTACTAAAATATACCACCTTGGTGATGATCACACTTTCATGGCATGCCAATTCTAAACTTGTACACCGATTGAAAAGCTCTATGTTTTCGAGATTCTAATAAGCCGCACAAACAAAACTTGGGCAGTCGTGTGTCGTGTCTCTAACCGATACAAATATATATGGAATCGAAAGTTTAAAATGTAAACTTTTACACTGACTTTGTTTAGATTTTTGGTAAAACTTGGTCATTTTGAATCAAAATATAGTCCTAAAAACACATGTTATTGGCAAGACTTCAGCCACTTGTAAGTCGGAAATATTTTTCAATTATTTCAAACCGGATGGTAAAATACAATTTTCGTGAAAGATTTTTTTGGGAGGCAAAGTCTCATATTCCTCTCACTATTTCTGAAATAATTTTAATAGAATTAAATTCAACATATATTGGGGTTAAATGTTATCTAACTAATTAATGAAATAGGCTACTAGCCAATATTTTGTTAACCATAACTGTATACTTGAAAAATGGACGACTTTGCCACACCCATTATGGTACCTCCCATACAAAAGATGCGCATGGGCGTATGGCAAAACTTTATACAGGGTGCTGCAGACACGACTAGACAAATTTCACCACCGATTTCCTTGGCATATTTCATGAAAATATGTCCATCCCCGAAAATGCAAGGGGGCGAAATGGCAGCGGTTTGAAAATTTTAAGATTGGTGGTCGGAGGGTACTAGGGTAAAATTGCTAAGTTCTGAACCAGTGGTCGGATTGTTTTGTTTTAGGCTTGTTGGTAAGGCCTTTAAGAGATCTTTCACAATCAAACTTAAAAAAACTGAAATCGCCGAGATACGGAGCTTTACAAAAAATTTGGAAAAAAAGACATAACCTCAATTTTCTCATCCAGATGGCAGATAACAGAAGTAGATACCTTTCCAAAATGCCCTAGACGAAGTCCAGAGGTCTTACCGTTCCAAAGTAATGACCATTTGACTGAAATGCAAACATTTTTGTTTTGTTTTTGGAAGCGAAGTAACAGCATACATTCATTTGTTTTTGTATATTCACACTTTAAAGATTTTATTTTGTTGAAATTTTTGGCTGAACTTTGAAACGGTAAGACCTATAGGCTTCGTTTAGGGACTTTGTTAAATGTAAGCGGTAGGGCTATCTTTTAAGAGAAAAAAATATAAGATACCTGCCATCTGGCTGAGCAAATTGAAGTTATGTACACTTTTTTGAATGTTTTTTGTTAATGATTCGGAAAGGTCTTTTCCAACAAGCCCAAAGTACCCTCCGACCACCAATTCGAAAATGTTCAAACCGCTGCCATTTCACCCCCTTGCATTTTCGGGAATGGTCGTAGATTAACATATTTTCTTGAAATGAGACAAGGAATACGCTGGTGAAATTCGTCTAGTCGTGACTGAACCACCCGGTATAACACCAAATTGGATAGATATGGGTTTTTCCAGGTTTCAAGATTTAACAGTTGAGTAGTGTTTGACATAACATAGCTTAAAACCACAAAGTTTATTCAGATCGGCAGTGATTTACGGGAGGTTATCATATTGACCAACATTCCCCTATTCCAAATAATATAAAATGAATCCACTTTTCAAAATAAGTTAAGTTACAATACTGAATAAATAAATAAATAAATATTCTTGAATTGAAAAAGTTTGAAGTTCGATTTTTATTTTTATTATTGTAAATATATACCACTTCCGTTGTACTTGTATATTTGCAAATATCATTTACGGTTTTTAATGATATCATAAAAAAGTTAATCAGCTGTGTTGCGAGATATGACCACCATAAGCATAGCGTGGGAAAAAAGGAAACCCACGGCAAATTGATTGAGACCTAAGGCAAACTCATTTTATCTAATACGATTTAAAATGTACATCGTGCGAAAAAATCGGTCAACAAATTATTCTTTTCGAAAATTTCGAGTTTTGATGCATATGCTAAATATCGAAAATTTTGAATTTTGATGGGAATGCTAAAACTTTGACGCGGAGTTGTCCAAATTTGTACGACATCAACTCTTACTCCAGGCGCATATACCCCACTTCTTTTTTTTCCAAAATTGTATGCAAATTCGATTTGAAGTATATAACTGCTTAACACCGCAATCTGCTATTTGTTCACATATTATAGCGCAGTATACATATGTTTTATTTAATGCAATTAATATTCGTTGAGAAATAGTGACACTTGTGTGGGATTTCTACTCCCAAAAAAAGAAATCTTATGAAAATTAGAGTTTTTTAAAAATTTATCTTTTCTGACCAAGATTATGCGTACGATGAAGATTTTTTTCTCATGTAGTTAACAGAATTTCAGCCTAGAATTTGGTTTAAAAAAAGTATAAACATCAACAAGCGAAACTTTTCCTAATCTCGAAAAGTGAAAATTTTGTTAAAATATGGACTATTTTCTGCCAAGGTGGAAGTCCAAAACTATTTTAAATTACATTTAATAACTTTACCAAAGAAGGTTATTTCAAAAAAAAAAACCTAACCAATTTCATATCTCTCTCACAAATATTTATGAATGTTGGTACCTTTTCTCACAAATTCCTTTTTTTCAGTTTGAGAACCATTTTAACTTTTTAGACCAATCAGTCATCATCCTTTGTTCTTAAGCCATTTGAAAGGTTACTGGATATTCATGTTCGAAGTAATCTTCCACAGAATCTACAATCGAGTTCTCAGCATGCCTATAGCAAGGGCAGGTCAACTGAGATGGCTCTCCACTCTATAGTCAGCATAATAGAAAACTCTCTTGAGAATAAGGTCTTCGCTCTGGAGACCTTCCTGGACATCGAGGGAGCCTTCAATAACATTCAACCTTCGGCGATTGTTGGTGTTTGGTGACTTGGTGACACGCCTAATTGGGAAGCTTCTGGTGGATAGATCCATCAAAGCTGAATGGGTGGTGTTACAATTGCTAGGAACGTTAACAGGGGGACATCGCAGGAGGAGTTCTGTCTCCACTATTATTTATTTATTTATTTATTTATTATAGTCTATAAAACATCCTTACAGAATAGCATATCATAATAAAAATAATATAATTTTAAGTAATACTATTATATAATAATTTCTCAAAAATAGTTGTTTGATAAACTGAGATCAATATTATCACAAATTTAATTAAAATGCTTCATAGCTCTAACAATAGGCTAATTCGAGGCGTAATTAGTGGTATGCAATTCTATATTAAAAGTATCAGAATGATGCAATATGCGAAAAGGACATTAAATCGAATAAATGACAGTAATTCAGTACAGTCAACTGAACCAGAAGTAATACCATGCGATAACTCTCCTAGATTCTAAAGTTTTTAAAGAAATCAACTTACGACGACTTTCATATGAGGCAATTGGATCCGTAAAATTTAAAGAAACCAAAGCTAATTTCAAAAATGAATTTTGTACCTTCTCAATTCGACCAATTTGTTTCTAATTTACAACGCACAAAAGAAGTAAAAAGTATTTTTATAGTGTACGGATCTGAGAAGTCAGCAATATCTCTACGAATAAAATATAACAAAGAATATGCTTTTGGAACTAGATAATTAATATGGTTAACTTCTATCAATGAACTGCTTCTTGAACTGGACAGGGCCGAATGCCAGGTCTTTGCCTATGCCGATGACATTACTATCATCTGTACGGGTAGAAACCTTAATTTACTTAGCATTCGTACAACCAGCCTACTTACTCTGATTTCGAACTGGACCGCTAACAACGGACTATCGCTTAACGCACTTAAAACCGAGCTTATCTTGTTCTCTGGGAAATATAAAATACCCGCATTTGAACTGCCGTCAGTCAATGGGGTGCAATTACAGTTGATGGAAAAGGTCAAGTATCTGGGAATAATTCTTGACAGAAAACTGTCTTGGAAACCGAATGTTAGGGAGAGGGTGGAAAATGCGTCTGATGCTCTTTACTGCTGTAAAGGAGCGATAGGAAAGCGCTGGGGACTGTCTCCTAAGATCACCATGTGGATTTATACGGCAATAGTCAGACCAATACTTCTCTATGGCATCGTAGTTTGGTGGAGGTCCCTCCAAAAGAAATATATTCTGAATTCCTTGAGGAAAATTCAAAGATCAGCACTGATTAGCGTTAGTGGGGCAATGGGTATGACGTCAGGTACTGCACTTAGTGCTATCCTGAACATCTGAACTCCTGATATCATGATATATCGGGACATTTCGGACACGCTGAATTACTACACCGTATTAACTCTATTCCCATAAAAAAGAGCACTACTGTATCCCCTACTTTCTACCAGCGACAAATCTAAGGACTTCTATTCCGAACAGGAATACCTGGGAAAAGTCACTGGAAGGGGACACCAGTAGTACCATATTTTTCACGGATGGATCAAAGTTGGACGAGGAAGTAGGCTATGGGGCCCATTCACCGGACCTACATGTAAATATCTCCTTCAATCTGCCTGATCACTGTAATTTATTTCAGGCGGAAATTGCCACCATACTGGAGATTGCTGAACTAGTGAAAAGTAGCGTCACAACCCTCCGGAGAATATGTATCTACACAGACAGCCAGGGTGCCATAAAATCCCTGGAAGCCATGTTTGCTACTTCCCTGACGGTGAAAGAATGCCACTCAGCACTTATGGTGATGGCAGAGTATTTTGACATCAGGCTCAACTGTGTGCCGGCACACAGCGACATTCCAGGCAATTGCGTAGCGGATGCGTTAGCTATGCAGGGTACTACGGCACAGGTTCTTCCGGCAAAAGAAGGTGTTAGTATGCCAATCTCTGCCTGCCGTTGGCAGATCAGGCAGTGGGCTGATAATATGTTCAAGAACAAGTGGAGACTTACTTTAACTTGCAACCAAGCCAGGGTCCTCTGGCCACAGGTGGACAGGAAGAGGACTAGGCAACTACTTAACTTGCCGGGAGGCAGATAATCCACAATGATAGAAACACTTACTGGGCATTGTCTTGTAGGAAACCACGCCCTAAGATTGAGACTTAGAAACTCCACCTCTGTAGATGCTGCATGGAAGAGGACGAGGAAACGACGAAACACATTCTTTTGGTTTGCCCTGCTCTGGCAGGACTGAGAAGTAGGAAATTCGGAACACATTTAGTTAGCACCGTAGCCCGACAGGGTATTCCTGTAGGTCTTATAGACAAATTCATTGAAACGGCAAATTTGCTAGACGACTAGTCAATAGTTGCTATAAAGGATACTGCAGGGATCACAATGGGCTTTTTTGGCCTAAGTGTGGTAGAAAGCGTGCTGTCTTGCAGCTTTTTCAACCACCCAACCAATCAAGTGGTTCACGTAAGAGTAATTTTTGCGTGATTGGAGTAATTCAAGTGAATCACGCGAGCAGGACCAAATTTTGCTTACGTGAGCGTGCATGAACGTGGGTAGCGAACAAATCTTCGTGCATGAGTGTGCGTGAATGACCGTTTTCCTTTCGAGAGCGTGCGTGAGCGTGACTCAAATCTTACTCACGTGCCCATCCGTAGTTTTAATTAAGCAGGCGGTTTCAATAATCAAAAACGAATGTCATATCTATTTATAAGATACAAATCGATTTCGAAGCATGATTTAGGGAACAGGTTTCTACAACTACGTTCCACAAGCCCAGGTTTTTAAGCCGGGTTTATATCAATAATCAAAACCCGGTTCCAAATACTGGAATAAAAGACCGGTTCGAATAATCAAATCCGAATTTATTAAAAGTTTTAATCAAACTGATTGGTAATTGCGAGTGTTAACTCCGGGTTTTGAAACCGGGTTCTAAAACCGATTATTGAAACCAATTGTGATATCCGATTTTATAGAATCGATTTGAGCACATAACTTATGTTTTTAGTTCATCTTTTGCAATTTTTATGATTTGGCACCCCTATAAGGCCATCTTGGCGATTTTCCTCAATCTAGCCATATTTGACGCACCATATCATCCTTAAACCGTTAAGTGACTAGTAGAAGTCATTGGTATCCGAGTTGAATATTTTTGTTCTTTAGGTACAACTTTTGGGAAAAACCGAAATACCCAAATTTAATTTTTTTTCTAAAATTTTAAAATTTGTTCAAATTAAGAGTTTGAACCTCTAGAGTGGTGAGATTTTTCTCAAATTTTCCTCACTTTATACTCAGGTGAAACTAAATCTATGTTCAATTTTTGGACAGAGAAATGAAAATTGTCTAATGTATACAAATTTACAGCCAAAATGCAAAACTAGAAAACTTTGACCACAAGTCGGGCCGGCTTAGAGTTATCCGATTGGGCGCAACGTTAGTTTTAGACGAAATGGCAGAAGAATCCGCTAGAAATTTTTTTAAAATTCGATAAAAATAATTGCTCCATACATTTCATTGCCACCCTAATATACATATTATAGAAAAATCTGACAAATGGGAGTCACGATGCTTTAGAGCATAAAAGGTCACAGCACATAATATTATATTTAATAGCCTTCACCTTGGGAAACTTTGGCCATTAAATTTCAATAGCGATGTCATGTATTGTACTCGAAAACACAACACAAAATCGAAGATAAAACTATGCCTACCAGGTATTGGATGAAAACACTTTATTTTATGCCGGATATCTGCGTATGTGTCAGGACTATAAACAAAGTCTGTGTCGAAACTATAATACTTCAATGGCCTATAAAATCACTTGCCATACCTTTAAATCAGCTCCGTTGTAATGATATGAAAGGGTTTGAAATCTTTACATGATTTTTATAATTATATGTCATAAAACCAGATAAAGACATTTTTGAGTTGACGCGAAGAAGATGTTTAGAACCGCGTTGGAATCAAATAACAGAGGTCAATAGGAAAATATACCATTTAAAACCACTATTTTTTTCTGATGTATTACGAGATCCATGTTACAAAAGTGGACAAAATTTCAAATTCTATGGATACGTTTTTTTTAAATAATAATTTAAGTTAAATTGTCCATTTTTGAAAAGCTTGTTCCACGGATTTTAACATAACTCAAGATCGATTCATCCCACTTTACTAGTGAATACACCAAATAATTTGCTACTAAAATACCTACAAGTTTTGTTAACATTATTTTTTAGCCTGTTTTTAGTTGTGGTGAAAAATAAAATTTTTCAGCCAAAATGTATAGAATTTTTTTTTTTTAATTTAGAAAAAATCCTAAGCGGCAAAAAGTGCTCGGTTTAGCAATTTGATAGTAAAGCCTAACCTGCTATGAATAAAATGAGACATTTCATAAGAAAATCGGTGGATAAATTTTGATTTTATTCACAATTAGGTAAAGGTATCCCATTTCGTCAAGAATATTGAAATTTTTCAATTTCAACAAAAATGAGCAAAAAATTAAAAAAAAATTTTTTTATGATTCTGACATGAAAAAAAAATAATTAAAAAAAAAATTAAGTTACAGTGTTTTATTTAGAACTGCACTAAAAACTAGAAAATAATTTTTCTCTTAGCCTCAATAAGTATATTCTTCTTCATGATGGGGTTGTACAATGGTCCGCCTACTTAGCACTTCAACAACAATGGTCTAGATACTTTCAATAAAGAGCGTAATTAAAATGAGTTAGTTAATTAATTTTCTAGGGATCTCTCAAATAAAACGCTTGCATTTAAATTAAAAATTGTGACATTTAATTTTGACACTTAATTTGACATTTAATTTTGTCACCATTTTTAATTGCAAAGCAAAGCCTCTTGTGAAAAAACGAATACATAACTTTGTAACAAGTGTTTTTCTAACAGAAACTAAATTGTGGTTACAGTGACTAATATTTGGACACGAATTCTAATATTGTACTTTTTATTAGTTGTATCATCCATTTCAGATGAAGCAGGTTTTTGAAATACTCAAATTGGTTAATACAACTAAAATTCGGTAGTAGCAACTTGTAATTAGTAAGACCGATTTTTAATCTATCAATAACATGGACATATAATTCTGATGTTTGACAATTACGAGTTGTGATCAAAATATAGACTTTATCATGGAATTTCCAATGCCTGAATTAATTTCCAACTAATCTTTTCCCTGTGTGTACGCCGAAAATGCACATGGCGTTTTAGTAATTGGTGCCCTTTGTATTTATTTATTTCCCGTTTTTTTTGCACAAATTTGTTCTGTAAAGTACTTGAGTAATTGAGTAAACTGTAAGTTGATTGTATAGTATTTTTGTCTTTAAACAAGGTCTTAATTGACTTGACTGTGCATGTTATCAGAAATCCATAAAACAACAATCAGTATTCACAATCCTAAAAGAAGTATGTAATAGTTTTCCATTTCGTCATAAAAACCGAAACCTATTATTAACCGAAAACTGGTATTAGATACAAGTTTCAAGATCCGGTTTCAAAAACCGACTATTAGAAAGGGTTTTGATCAACAAACCAGAGTTAAATGACAAGAAACGGTTATAAATCTGCTTATTTTAACATGTTTTTAAATTACGGAACCGGTATATACATACATAAACGGGTTTTCAACAGAGACGCTACAAAAGTAAATCGATAGGGACAGCAAACGACGCCATATTTTTTCCCGCTCTTTTGACATTTTTCTTCAGTAAGGTTTGCCATTTCATCAACCAACATCAAGCCAACAACGAGTCGAAATTATTAAAATTTAGTACCGAAATTTTGAGTCAGTGGCCTCAACTTTAAGAGCGCTACGTCCAATTTATGGTCGTCATAATCGTCCTACCATATCAACAATTGAGCGTCTAGTGGAAAAATTTGAATCCACAGGCACAGTACAAAATGTACCCGTGGCAGTGAGACAAAGAAGTGCCGTAGTGTCGAGAATATTGCTGCCGCTGAGGCTTCAGTTCAAGAAAGCCCAAATGTGTCTCTCACACGTCGTTCTCAAGCGTTGGACATCTCTGTGACGTCGTTGTGGCGAATTTTGCGAAAAGATATTGCAAGATCAAATTGACGCAAGAACTGAAGCCGCTTGACCACCATATGCGCCGTATGTTCATGAATTGGGCTGAGCAACAACTTGAAAATGATTCTGATTTTCATCGGAAAATCATCTTCAGCGATGAGGCTCATTTCTGGCTGAATGGCTTCGTCAATAAGCAAAATATGCGTTATTGGTCAGACAGCAATCCACACGTAATCCATGAGTCATCATTGCATCCCGAAAAAATTACGGTTTATGGGCCGGCGGCGTCATTGGGCCGTACTTCTTCCGTGATGATCAAGACCGGCACATTACTGTGAATACGAATCGCTACCGTTCAATGATATCCGAATATTTTTGGCGCCAATTGGATAATATGGACTTGGAGGACATGTGGTTCCAACAGGACGGCGCCACAAGCTACACAGCGAATGCCACAATCAATTTATTGGAAACCAAGATTGGTGTGACCGTCGGTGGTGCAATGGGTAGTGTGCGCGCCTCTTGCACAGGAGATTCTGGGTTCGATCCCTGCTCCATCCACCTTAAAATTTCTTTCGACGACGGTCACCTCGCTTAGTGACGGCGACTCTATCGAGTATATAGCCATGAAAAAGCTTCTCAAAATACCGTTCGGAATCGGTGTAAAACTGTAGGTTCCAATCAGTGAGTGAAAACTGGAAAGCGCACAGCTCAGTGATTGTGAGAAGTTCTCCCCGGTCCCTTCATGGGATGTAATGGGAAACCATTTATTTATTTTTTTTAAGATTGGTGAACGTGTTATCTCATGAAATAGCACAGTCGATTGGCCGCCTCGGTCGTGCGATTTGACGCCGTTAGATTATTTCCTGTGAGGCGACGGCAAGTCTATGGTCTATGCCAACAAGCCAGCGACGATTGATGAACTTCGTACGAATATCGAACGTGAAATTGCAGCAGTATCGGCCGATTTATGCTTGAAAACCGTCGAAAATTGGGTTCAGCGTCTGGACTTCTGCAAGCGTGCCCGTGGTGGCCATGCAAAAGAAATCGAGTTCCATACATGATGGCATCGAACGTACTTTCACAGGAATAAAGAATATCATTGGTATCTAAACCCGGTTTTGTTTTATTTAGAAAAACTTGTGTAGCGCTCTTATTGAAAACCCCTTTATATCATTACCATTTTCTAAAGAGACGGTTTACACCCTTTCTTTTCTCCCTATACCGCTCAGCCGCAGCTCGCGATGCAATTGACTGAAGCATTGACATACAGTGCAGCGCGACACTCTTCATCGTACCATGGTTTGTTGCGAAGCGGTTTTTCCAAACCAAGTACGGTTGGCGCGGCAATTTTTATAGAGTCGGAAATGGGTTTCCACTGCGCTTCAGGATCGTCATCGAGAGGGGGTTGGTTTTGTGCCAAAAGTTGCGAGAGCTTGTGGTAATTGCAGATTTCCCATGTCCAGCTATCTCTGCGTCTGGTGTCGTACGATTTTTGCTATACTTAATCTTATGCGAAACTTCAGAATCGATGTTAGCTCCTTTGATCACTCGTACGTCCATTACACTGGATGAGTGCCTTCCATCAATTACCACGTGATCAATTTGGTTGAACGAAGATGTTTTTTTGTCGCGGCAAAATCAATCAGTCTCATGCCGTTGTCGGAACTGTCAGCATGTAGACTGAAATTGCCAAAAGTTGGATGAAACATATTCTCCCGGCCTACTTTAGCATTAAAATCTCCTAGTACAATCTTAATGTCATGGCCATGGCAGCTGTCATACGTTTCCTCTAGGCGCTCGTAGAATATGTCTTTGGTTTCATCATCTTTCCCCTCTGTCGGGGCAGGCACACAAATTAGGGATATATAAAAATATTTCTCTTTTATGCGGATTGTGGCTATACCTTCACTCACAGGATTGAACCTAGATACTAGATGTCGCACTCTTTTGCCAACTACAAATCCGCAAACCATTTCATGTATTTTCTCATGGCAACTGTAGTATGTGTCGCAGTTTCTTTTTCTTGTGCAGCCATGTCCTGGTCATCGCATTTCCTGGATAGCGGTAATGTCAGACTTATAACTTTCAAAGACATCTGCGAATTGGGTACTTGCACCGGATCTAATAGAGTTCTTATATTCCAAGAGCATATCCGTAAATCGTGGTCCTTATAACGTTTGCGGTGGTCGTCAACAAATAGGGGTTGGTTTTCGTTTATGTATATTCACTGCCATTGTGAACGGTGGCGGGAGCCAAACCTATTTGAGTGCAGCCGCCCATTATGGATCATCATACGCTGACTAGGATGCAATATACCTGGATTTTCATCTTTTGGTTTCTATCCGCCGTTGGCCCATATGCTGGGCTCATCCGCCTTCTAAGGACAATTTGCGTTGTCCGATAGTTTGACGAGCTTCAGTGACATCAGTCACCTACTAAAACTGAGACATATCAGTGATCACATAACCAATCAGGCTGCTCATTTGTTTCGCTTTCTCACTCTAGCTACCTAACAGAGGTTGCTGAAAAAGCCATTGCCCAGGACATACTGCGTGGAAGTAGTGAACTGGTTGGACTGCCCAAGGAAGGAATCATTTCAGGCCACTCCCAAGTGAATGACTATCAGAAACTTTCTACCTCCACGTCACCAATTCCTACTTTGAAATTTACACCAAACGACAAAATTAAAACGCGACGTAGCTTTATGTGTCTAGCAATTAATTTGTGCTATAACTAAAGCTATAATTTTTAACCGTTTTATTTGTTTTTGAAATTTGAGCTCGTAGTTATAGACAACTAAATTTCAGAATGTAAAACTCTGGTCAATTAAAAAATTAAAACTCTTCTGACAGTTGATGGTATTCTACAAAAAGTCTATATTTTACAATCGTATACCCGTGAGTTAGAAATACACAAATTTAACAATTATTTTGATGTTCAATTCTGATTCAATGCTGGAATGTGTGGTTTTCACTGACACAAAGTTGATTTGCTATTCTCTTTAATTACAGTGTGCAACAAAATTTGGGCACCGATTGTACCAATGGAAAATTTAAGTGGACAAAAAAATCTTCCAAAGCCTGTTGACGTCTTAGGTTCAATTTGATTATTTCCGTTTGAAGTTGGTGTTTTAGACCACGGTTGCTCCTTTTTGTATGAAATAAAATTTCCGAATTGAATAGTTGCGGTTTTATATTTATCTGAATATTTAGGCCTTAATACAGTTATATACTTTTAAAAATTAATGTTGTTTTAAAGAAATTATTACCCATTTTTCGGTACATTGTTAATGTATTTTCTGCATTGTGCCCCAATTTTCAGTTTACGATCGGAATATAAATATTTTTTCTTCCTAGTACTAGCCTTGTTCCCGAACATATTTTTTTATTGCGTTTACTATATTTGCAATTTTTAAAGAAATTTATGGCGCTTTCTTTCAAAATTGGAAAAATAGTAGAAACAGTATATACGGGAACAAATCTGTTGTTACAAATTTAATAAATAGGTAAAACATAAAATAAATTACAGCATCAACTTGATTTATTGACACTAAAAATATACAAATATTTGTAGAACTGGAAATTTGTATATATATATTTATTTTAGTACAGCGGAACCGAGTCATATGAACAAAGACAACCGAGTCATATGAACAAAGACAAAAAAATGAGGTACACTTGGTACACCCCATTTTGAAAAAAGAATTTACAGATACTGGGGAAAAACGGTCTATGTAGTTCTTGCGGAAATTTTTTTTTTTTTTTTTTTTTTTTATTCATTTATTTTTTCAAACCACACTTGCTTACAAACATAAAATACGGAGTAAAATATAACCATAAGGGATCAATACAGCTTATTCCTAACATTAAAAAATATTCCAAGGACTATCCATTCTACTATTATATAATTCACATTTTTCAGCATGAGGCGCCTACATATCAATTCATACATTTTCTTAAAACTATTAACTGCAACTAGTGCATAAACCCTAAAAGATTGGTGATCAAAACTGGGCCGAATTCAACGTTAACACTTACAAACTAATACTTAACACTACTTAAAACTACTATTTACATATTTACAATATTTACATAACAAGGTGCAGTCATTGTGCGGTGTTGTAGACCGTGCTGCTAATGTCAAGCGTCCCTACTCTCCTATGGTAGAACAAGAGCCTATCGTCAACATAAAGCATTCCCTCTCTATTCAGCGCGTCGAGGCCGACCGGCGGCATGTAATCAACTCCTATCAGTCCGCCCAGATCCCCGTCATGGACCAGACTTTCCCTAACTAATACATTATCCAGAGAGGCCGCCCTCTCTAGAAATTCAAGCGCCCCCCCTACGAGAAACGCGTCGATCCTACCGAAATCCACCATCCCGTATATCTCGGCACAGGATGGGATTATATACGAGCCATCGTCAGCTCTTTGCGTCCGCAAGCCCAAACAGCTTTTAAGGATGATTCTTTCCATTATCCTAAGCCTTTCCATCTGGCAGGAAGAGATTCCAAACCAAACTGGGAAAGCATAGGCTAAAATGGGCCTGATGATCTGTTTATAGACCAACAAGCGAACGTCCGTCGAGAGGCCTCCACGGCAGCGAAGCACATGGAGATATGAGTGAAATACTCTTTTCGCCTTGACCAAGATATGGTCGACGTGGCGATTGAACATTAAGTTCGAACTAAAAATTACACCCAGGTATTTAAGCCTGTTGGTGCAAACGATGGGTCTGTCCCCAACTCGAAGGTTGGGTTCAAAAGCTCTAGCCTCCCGGGGCAACGACAGCCGTCGCCGTCCACGGAAAATAGTGGCCTCGCATTTATCGACGTTCAGTCTGAGTCTCCATCTACCGAAGTACTCAGCTAACACCCCCAAATACTCATTGAGTATGGAGTTCGTCACCCTGGTCCACGGGCCCTTAAGGGCCACAAGGATATCATCAGCATAAACCAGTAGCAGTCCACCATCGGGTGGTTCTGGTAAATCGCTGATAAAGATGTTGTAAAGTACAGGGCCCAAGAGCGAACCTTGGGGTACCCCTGCTACAACATCTCTAACGCTCGAGAGTGCGTTTCCGACCTTGGTCCGGAATTTCCGCCCTTCGAGAAAACTTGCCACCATCTTACAGGTGGCAGTATCAAATCCGCATCCAGTCATTTTATGGAGGATACCATATTGCCAGACAGAATCAAATGCTCTGGAGATATCGAGGGCCACCGCTATGGTGACTTGCCTCGCATTCAACCCTCGCGTCACATAATCGCTCAATACCGTGAGTGCATGTGACGTAGAGTGTCCTCGTCGAAAACCGAACTGGTTGTCTTTGAGGACTCTTTTATCCTCCGCTGTGTCGACAATCCTATTCAAGACAAAATGCTCAAAAAGTTTGCCAATGGACGACAGCATCGATATCGGTCTGTAGCTACCACACCTTCTTGGGTCGGCGCCCGGCTTAAGGATAGGAATCGTTACCGCTTCCTTCCAGGCCGCCGGGAAATACCCCAAGTTGAGGCAGTGGTTAAACAGTACCGCCAAAAATCGCCAAATAGCGGCGTCCACCCGCTTAAGTACCACTTCCGGGACTCCATCCCTTCCGCTGGACTTACGGTTCGGTCTCTTCCGCAACGCCCCACCAATGTCTACAGGTCTAATAAAGCCCTGTTGACGCCAGCAGTCGTCATTACCATCCTGTGACCCGTCAGCCATGACATTCGTTCCGAATATTACGGCAGGATCATAGGTGGTCAGTCGTCGAATTTCGCCTTCAACGCCATCAGGAGCGCCAGTAGCGCCAAAGTCATCCGCAATCGGGTTTCCCCGTATGTGGTTAGCAAGGAGATTAGCCTTGCTCTCATCCACCTCCACCAGGGAATCATCAGCATCAAGGAGGGCCGGTATTGGCCTCCTAACTCGAGCGCCGGCCGCGCTTCTAACTCTCGAAAGGGTGCTGCAATTCACCCTTATACCGCGTAGGAAAGTCGCCTTCCTATCCTGCTCGAACCTATAAATAGATCCCTGAATAATCCGGTCAATATTACGCACAATAGCGCGCAATGTTATCGCCCTGCCCGGATCACCAGTTCTATCAATAATCCTCCGCAGACGCTTCTTTTCCCGTATAAACTCGAGTATATACGGTGGAAGTCGTCGAAGTCCACCGGGTCCAGTCCGAACCCTAGGGGTCGAGGCCTCTATAGCCCCACCGAAGGCCATGCTCATCGAATCGACACAAGAGTCGATCTCCGAGCATGACACGTTCCTATCCGTTGGGAGTTCGCTTCCGTCAAGCCCCTCCTCAAGCACCCGGTTAAATCGCCGTCGATTCATCCGGTTGTAATCGAAAAACATCGGGCGCTCCCGATATGCCAAATCGCCTCGTTCCAGCAGCAGCTCCACAGCCCTATGGTCCGATCCGCAATCCAGTGTCCTTAATCCGTTAACCCCCGAGTCGCGCCATGTCCCCCCCGAAGAAACAATAAAAACATCAATATATGATGCAGCTGTGGTGCCGATCCTAGTTTGCGGAAATTTTTTGTTTGAGCAAGTTCTTTTATTAAAAAGTTACTGCAGAAAAATAATCTTAATATTAGCTAACTTCGGACTCTGATATTAATACCGACCGTGCGAGATTTTTATATTGCAACCATTTTTATTTCTCACCGGTAATGGGCAAACTTCAAACGTGCACAAACAAAATTCCTACTCAGTTTAAAAAACCCTTTGGGGTTTCTAGACTACGGACAATAAACTTTAATTTCCTGTTGGTTTTAAACAATTTCTTGTTGCGTAGTGTAATTAGAGATGATTGTTAGGCACTCAGGGAAAACGGGATTAATTTTTTGGGTTTCCTGGGAAACCCGGACGAGAAATTAACTAATAATGAAAATGCATTTTTGATGAAAACTTTATTTAAAATGTTAGTTTCGTAGGTACTTATGTAAATTTGTTAAACAAATATAGAATAATATATACGTAAATATATTAAATGAATACTTCTTAAAACATATTACAAACAATAAAAACATTTTATGTGTTAAAAAGTATTTGTTTACTTTATAAAAACGTTATACCTATTACACGAAGCGCATTTCGAGATTCGTTTGAAATTATATTTCTTCTTTTGGTTTCAAAGTTAACTGCTGCAGAAAATTATCTTTCACTTTTTACTGAAGGTGGTTTTATAGTTAAAAGTTCACTATAAATAAAAATGTATCGGTTAGATGCAAGTCTACCGAGTTGATCTGTACCTTTGAAGTGTCTGTATCAAATCAAATTTTTGAAAAAATCGATTTTTTCCAATTCTTACATTTTCCTGCACTTTTTTTTAAAAAAAACTTATTTGTTTCACATTTTTCAGCATAACTTTAAGGGACACAAAATTTTTCAGCCGCCATATTTGGCACAATTATAGGCACGGTAAAGCTGTACAACTTTTGTGAACATATTAATACAATCTGGATGTGTCTAGTCAACCTAAATAGGATAAAAATACCACTTTGTGATTCAAATTGTTTCCAAATTTATTCTGACAAAGTCTTTCTCAGGTAATGATGACATATGTATATATGGGGGAATCCAGGTAAAAAACGCGTTTTTCAAAGTGGCATGTCACAGATTTCGATGAAATTTGGTGTAGAGGGATAGTATCATAAGAGAAAATTTTCCCCAAAATTTGAGATTTTTTAGTGGCGTTTATAGACCAAACAGCGCGTTTTTCACATATTTTTCTTTTGATAATAAGTCAAATACGGCTTAACTTAAAATGTTGAAATTTCTCGGGCATATTCAGAACAGAATTGATATCAGAAAAAAAATAAAAAAAGATTAGATTTTAAAAATTGTTTGAAAAATTATTTTTTTTCTCAAAAAACTTTATGTAGCAAAAAAGACCCATCCTTCGAAAAATCTGAAAAAAATATATATGAAAACTACGAATGTTATGAACATTTTACCGTTTTCTGCATGTCTGTAGAACAAAAAATGAGAAAGTTATGGAGCTTTCTGTTGGACAACCTCAGTAATATCCATATGAGAAAATTACTATAAATTGTAAACAAGTCAATATTTCTGACTCAAATTAATAAATAATTTTGTTTCCATGTATGTATGTATGTACTTGTATATTCTTTGACACCTACTGTAATAACGGGGTATCCCCAACCAAACAAATAAAGATAAATGAATAATTTTTTCCAATTTATGTGATTGTAAATATTTGGTATGGTCATATTAAAAAAAAAATATCTTATGAATCTTTCAAGCTAAAAAACTCGCATCCATTACAATAGTACAAAAATAATAATGTAATAACAAATAATGTAGGAGTCTTAAAAGATGGTATTAGTATTTAAAAATTTTCGATACTGTTGCGTTTGAAGTTTTTTTTAGCAATAGTTCGTGCCTATTTAAAGGGAAAACCGTGCCTTTGATTGTTTTGCACAATTCTAACCTATCTTTTAAGAACAATGCAGCTGAAGCAAAGTCATTCGTTGAGCAAAAGAACACATTATAATTTTCCAAATGTTCATTTGGCCATTTGTACAATTGCTCTGCCGTCAAAATTTCGCTTCTTGTTCCTTGCTGCAAAGAGTACCGCCTGGCTACTCGTTTGAGGGTCCCCCCACACCATCACAAGCTCCTTTTCCATTTTCCACTCAGCAGATATCCCAAAATCTTCATAATGATGAAGGATATTAATAAAACTTTTTTGTTTTTATATTGTTCTGGTGCACCGTCCGAAAAGTATTTGATTGCGTTGACAATAGGAAATGCTTGCTTCAAGAACTGTATCATCTTTTGTTGGAACATAAAAACAGCGACAGTATCATGCTCAAGACAGTCTGAAACCCCAACGTAGCTAATATGTTCCAGTTTCTTTGTTTCTTGATTTTGATAATATATAACGAAGGGGTGGACTGTTGCTTGGTTATTGTTCCAATGGAATCCTTGAACAGCTTCTTGTACAACGAACGCATAATTTTCGGAAAAGTCGAGCGTCACGATGAATTCGCCTTCTTTTAAGGAATCTTTGCAGTTCCTAAAATACTGGGCCTATTGTGTTGACACAAAATCATGCACTAGCAATTTGGCTAATTTTTCCATTAAAGATGAAATAAATTCTTCTTTACTTTCAATTAGAGATTTGCACCTAAATAAAAGATTATTAGTCAAATTTGGTGAAAAAAGTTTGAAAGGAAGTATATTTTACCTATCCGTGGAAATCCATTGCTTATAAGTTATAGTGTCATTGTCAAAATCGTTAGCGAAAGCTTCTTGTAATTTCTCTTTCAGAAAACTTTTGCTTGGGCAGGAAGCACATTGGCCGTCATAGCACTTTCATTTGGAACGGAGCATATAAGCTGTCCAAGTAGCAACTTGAATATATGTTCTCCTTCAATAGGTGCATTCCACGATTTCGTAACTTCCTTCAAATTATCACCTATATTTTTTTAATAGCAATTAATGAAACAATGAAATTTTAAATTTTAAACCAACGCTAATGGTGCATCGGATTTTGGGTACCTTCAATCATAAGCTTGGTGTTTTGATGAACTACGCACACACAAACGGTATGAGTTCCAGAAGCCTCTGCTAAAATACATTGCACTGGGGGCAGCTCAGCGAATTTTGAAAATCCAACCTTGCAATCGGGATGTTCAAGTGTAAATAATTTGTACAACTCTCGCAAATTGCAATAAACGAGCCTTTTTTGAAGCATTACTTTTTCGCCATCACTGGTTTTAATTGCGCAACAATCCTTCATTCCTGGCAAATCTCTGGAATTTTCTTCGCTCAAATAAAAATTCTTTATCAAATCAGTAGATTCCTGGGAAAATCTCTGTCTAATTTGAGGCTCAGGTGTTGACAAAATTCCCTTTTCATTTTTTTGCGCCTTGCATTTTGTCATCAATTTCGGTTTCGTCAAGGGAAACAAGGGCGGTATTTAACTTTACTTTACTTCTGTGTGGGCTTGCTGGTTCGAAGCAATCATTTGCATCTTCAGATTCAATCGAATCCATTTTCCCAATCGGGAACAGACTCAAATTTTTTTTTATTGTTTTTTGATATTTCTCTCAATTGATTATCACTTAAGTGCATGTCCTAAAGGGATTCCAGCAAACTTTTTTTTTAAATCACTCATTATGCTTACGGGATGTAAAACACGTTATTTAAACAACACAATGGATCGTCGTGATTTCGTAACTGTTCAATTTGTTTCGTATTATTTCTTTATTTGTTTGTTATGACAATAGGTTTGGTTGGGGATACCCCGTTATTACAGTAGGTGTCAAAGAATATGCTATGTACTTGCACATACATGGAAACAAAATTATTTATTAATTTGAGTCAGAAATATTGACTTGTTTACAATTTATAGTAATTTTCTCATATGGATATAACTGAGGTTGTCCAACAGAAAGGTCCATAACTTTCTCATTTTTTGCTCTACAGACATGGGGAAAACGGTAAAATGTTCATAACATTCGTAGTTTTCATATACATTTTTTTCAGATTTTTCGAAAGATGGGTCTTTTTTGCTACATAAAGTTTTTTGAGAAAAAAGGTAATTTTTGAAACAATTTTTAAAATGTAATTTTTATTTTTTTTTTCTGATATCAATTCTGTTCTGAATATGTCTGAGAAATTTCAATATTTTGGACTTATTATCAAAAGAAAAATATGTAAAAAACGTGGTTTTTGGTCTATAAACGCCACAAAAAACCCTACAAAATCTCAAATTTTGGGGAAAATTTTCTCTTATGATACTATCCCTCTGCACCAAATTTCATATAAATCTGTGACATGCCACTTTGAAAAACGCGTTTTTTACCTGGATTCCCCCACATATACATATGTCATCATTACCTGAGAAAGACTTTGTCAGAATAAATTTGGAAACAATTTGAATCACAATACCTTTAATTTATTCCACTACTATTTCTCAACGTAAGTTTCTCTGTTATATAACAAAAAGAATGGTGTGGAGAAATATTTTTTGCTTAAAAAATTCAAATATTTTATTATTAAAAATAAACAGGAAAGCTCTTAATCATAATTTAGTGAAGGGCTCTCATTTTGTCCAGAAATGTATTACTATATGCAAACTAAAAAAAATCCCATTCTTGACAAAATAGTGGTAAACCAATAAGACGATCGTGAATTCTCTATACTAGGCTTAGGCCCAATTTTTGACTGGTTATTTAAATTGGTAATCAGTTGATTTTGATTAATGTTTGATCTGACTTTAAATACGAAGAGTTTTTCAGTGCTTTGTCAAATAATCTTACTACCATGTGGCAACCAACAGTGGCAAATGCTATGAAAAATAACAAGTGTTCATACATTTATCGCCTAATTGTTACAATGCATCAAACTGACGCCATTTGAATAACAAAAGTGATAAAATACAAAATATTTATTGAAATTGGAAAATATATGAGCAGAAATAAAGTTATAACTGCACTACGAGTTAAATGATGCATTGTTATTGTTATTTCAACTAGGATGGTGATTTTAATTGTTCACATTAACAATTAAAGAAGCTTTGTGTTTGCTCTTCTTGTTGTTTTCTGTCAAAATCATATGGTCACTTGATCATAGTTTAAATGCCCAACTTTGGCTGTTTAAACAGCAATCAACTATTAACCCAATAAATTAATGCAGAGTTTAAAAAAATTAGGCCTTAGTGGTTCATCTCAAGGTAAAGCTCTCTCTTTGCGATACGAGTTTTTTTGATTCGAGTCACGGGGAAAAATTATACGAAAAGTATTAAACGGTGTTAAATCACATATAAAGTGGATTTTAGTGCATGCCTAAGGGGAAACTAAATCTGAGAATATTCATCCGATCGTTGGCAGTACATATACAGTTTCCGAGAAAGTGTGGAAATCGAGCCCTTAAAATTGTTTCACCTATATGTTCCGAAATAATTTATGATTGCAAGGTATGTAATGAGATACCCAGTGGCGGAAGTGTGTTCGGCAGATTAGACGTGCTAGTTATTGCAAGTGTTAATAAAAACAACAACAAACCTTTGTAAATAACCAAAGACTCGAGTGTTTTGTTATTAAAAACAACAACAACCATTTAAAGTCTCATGAAGTATTTGAAAAGAAAAGAATTCTTTGAAAAGAAAGACAAAAATACAAGATAAACGAGAATAGATTTAAAATTCTACAGAACGTTGATGAAAATAACACTTACAGTGAAGATGATGACGGACTAGTGAAGGAGTACAAAGTTGTAATTCCTCCGATTGTCGTAGATGCTGTGCACAGTTTCCAAACAGTGTATAAACTAATTGGAACTTCATACCAATTTAAGCGAATGTCTGTTGGTACAAAAAATATATCACCTTCCCTAGCTCATCTTGATGTTTCCAAGAAAAATCTCATAGACACATTTTTTAAATTCAACTCACACGAACGCAAAGGCACCAAGCTCTTCAAACTAGTTCTTTACGGATTTATCCAAACAGATCCTAAAGAAATGAAAACATCGTACAACATTAACGCAATAAATATTAATGAAATCAAAACTGTTCGTTCTTAGGTGTACGATGCTCTGTATATGTTGGAATTCGATCGAACTCAGAACTCCAAGTCTCAGGTCTTAAAAATCAGACGCCTATGTAGCATCATCGTCTACTGGAGAAAACCACAAAAGGGAGCAAAGGTCCAACTCAATGCACGAAATGAGTCATGTATTGCCATGGCGCAAAAAATTGTCATCGTAAAAATGTCTGCATGGCGTGTGGAGGAGACCACGATCTATCTACCTGCCAAGTGGTCAAGACACCGCAAGAGGGTCCAGTGGCATATAAATGTTTTAACTGTGTCAAAAAGAACTTATAACACACAAGCCATAGAGCAGACGATCCCAGGTGCCCTAGTCGCAAATATTATCTCACCATTCGTGATAACCTTTCAGAGCCGCAATATTAGGGAAGTTTTCGAAGAATGTCCTGCAGACTTTCCTGGGCTTAACAGATCGACACACGCTTTGCCACCCGGAAACAAAATTACTTCACTGATAAGCAGTTATGCTGAAGTTTTAAGAGCACCGAATCTTCAACGCGATGCAAGTGATGACTTGTATAGGTTTGATGAATTGTTTAGTATATTCAAAGGACCAATATCAGATCTACGTAAGTGTACGTCGAAAATGGAACTGCTCTATGTTATTATGACTATGCTCAAATATGCAATATAATTCCACGAATCGTCTCCAAATAATGCGGTACAACTTCATCATTTCTTGAAGGAATACAAAATTTATATTCCGCTTCTAAATGAAACCATCTTAAAACCAAATTATAAATTTACCTTACCCGGATACAATGTGTACATAAATGATAGAATCTCACATGGAGGCGGTCTAGCTATTGCAATAAGATCGACATTAAAACTTAACTTGGAAAAATCTTGTTCCACTAAGATTTTCGAGAATGTATGCATTTCTGTGGAGTTCTATAATAGAAAATTTGTGTTTATAGCAGCATACTGCCCCCGGTATACCAGCGAATTTGCCGCCGATCTTGACTTGCTAACATCCACTAGGAGAGATTTCTTCATCCTTGGCGAATTCAATGCCCATCACACCAGCTTGAATTGTGCAGCCTCCGATAGAGCTGGAAGAAAGTTGTACAATCACCAAAATATTAATGAATATTACATTTATTTTCCACCTAACTATACACGATTCCCTCAGAATCTAACTCATTGACGCCTATCAACAATTGACCTTATGTTTACTAACTGTTCTATACCATTTACAGATTTAGAAACTCATCCATGTAAACTATACTCGGACCATTTATCTATTACTATCTGTATAAATTAAGATGTCTGTGAAAGCATAGAACTCTATCAAGATTTTCAGAATGCCAATTGGAAAATCTATGAAAGGATTTTGAATCAAAATCTAAATTCTTTGGAAATTATAAGGGATAAATTAACATCTGTAAATATTCAGAAATCTATTCAAGAATTTACGAAAATACTTGAAGATGCATATATGGAGGCTATACCTTACATTTCGCTTACAATTAAAAGTTATAAAATTACAGATCTTTGCAAACTCTTAATTTCCACTAGAAATGTGTATATAAGAAAGTTTCAATGAAGTTTAGATTATAGTTTAAGAGTAACATACCTGGCAATAATAAAGGAGCTTAATAATCCTATATCAATATACACATCGACAATGCAAGGAATTCTCAATGGTCTAACTTTTTATATAAGTTACCTGTTGGAGGTAAGCATTGTTTTAAAATAGCAAAACGTATCAATGGTAAAAGTAGATCCATTAAGAGACTGATAATGTACAACAGAAAAATAACTGATAACTGATAAAATAAAAATAACTGAAATATTATTGCAATTCATTTCGTAAATGCGCATCTTACTACCATTAACTCTCGTAGTTCGATGGATAAGGTTGTTGACTCAGTTGTGATGCCTATACTCGTAGAACGGGATATAACGACGATCCGAATTCTCTAACAACATTTGATGAGGTAAAATTTTTCATTTTTTTTCATTGTGGCCGTCGGTGGTGCAATGGTTAGTGTGCGCGGCTCTTGTACATGAGATCCTGGGTTCAACACCTGCTCTGACCACCTTCAAAGTTCTTTCTCAAAATACCTTTCGGAATCGGTGTAAAACTGTAGGTCCCAATTAGTGAGTGAAAACTGGAAAGCACACAGCTCAGTGATTGTGAGAAGTTCTCCCCGGTCCCTTCATGGGATGTAATGGGTAACCATTTATTTATTTATTTAAAATTTTTCATTAACGGCCTCAAGAATTCGAAATAGGCAAAATTTTACTTAGAAAGTGTCCCAACTCAGCTTATATTTTTTAGTAAAGTTATTTAACTTTTGCTTAAAAAATTCATATTTTCCAAAAGAGTTCAAAAAAGCTAAAGTTGTACCGATTGGTAAAAATGGCAAAGATCCTAAATTGCCATCAAGCTATCGACCTATAAGTTTATTAAGTTCTTTGGACAAGGTATTTGAAATAATAGTTTTGCATAGGCTCAGAACGTTTGTAGACGAAAATAATCGAATGCATTGTAGCCAATATGGGTTCAGACCTCAGCACTCGACAACGAACCAATTAAAGAGAGTGGTGAATGTAGGCAAACTCAAATTATTATGAAATCAGCTCAAATTACAACAGAACTAGCTCTACTTAGTATCCCATCTCAAATTACAACAAAACAAGCTAAGCTGTAAAATGTAAATGATTGATTGATAACAAGTTACGAGTATCACATAGCTGATAGGCTGACTATAGAAACCTGCAAGTGGTTTATGTTGTTTGAAATAACATCCAGGGGGAAAACACAAACCCGCACATATCAACAAACGCAGCTTTAACATAAAATATATAACTTAGTGTTAGTGTTGTAACTAAAAGTAAAGTGCAGATAAGTCACCTTTTTCCGATTGTTTATACACAAAATTCTTATCTCCCTATTTTCCCTATATAGTGTTACAAACATGTTCATCGAGGCCTTAACGATCCTTATTAAAACCTTCTTTACTAAAATATTCACACAATTTACATGAAAGTTCGTGACCATTTCTTATTTATTTTTCTTATTCTGCAATACAATTCCGTAAATACTTTTCGTTTCATAACTTTTTTTTTTTTGATAATTATCTGTTATTATTTTCATTGATTTGATGTATATTCATTAGATTTCATACCATTCATAATTAGTGTCTTTTTAATATAAGTTGGGATCTCCATTTTGTTTCTTGATTTAAAAGAACAATCGAAGTTACTGACAATTTTGAGCAAAGATGCTTGTGAAATTTTCTTAAATTCTAATTTGATAAAAATGAAATCATAAGAGCCTCCTTTTCGCTTCTCAAGATTGCAAGCCAGCTATTAAAATGATTTCGTACAAAATCCCAAGCGAACGTCTGCAATAAGGGTCTATCAATATTTACTCAATCTACTTTCCTCCAAGACACAACGTTAAAGAGTATGATTCATCTTTTAAAAGTTTAGGTCCTCTTTTCATTACACTAGCCAACAATCGTTTTGTTATTTGGTTGTAGCATATTTTTTCTCTTGGATTTTGACCTCCTGAACACGATAATGAATTTTAAAAATTTTTCTGTCGATTGGTTTTCGAGATAAAAATTGTTGTATTTTTTTTTTAAATTTTTGGAGGTACACTTATAATTTTGAGTATATCTTTCGTCTTCTTTGACCGATTTGATCCTACTACTACTCAAATTAAAGACAAATCGGGTTAGTAGTTTTGATGTTGGCGGCTTAAAAAGGTTAAAAATCTGCGTTTTTTTAGTAAAAATGTGGCTGAAAAATTCATATAAAACTTCATATAAAATATAAAACGCGATGCTAACAGCGTTTAAAAAATAATATACTAAGACTAATTTGTTTATTTTAAATTAAGTTTAAATGTATTAATTCGTTTGCGTTGGGTAGGTAAGCTGTGCAAATAATGAAAATCAAAAAACCGTGAAATAGCGGAATTTTGGTATTTTACCAAAAAATCCATAAGTCCACTATTTGTTATCACATTTTGTTAGGTAAGGGCTTATTTTCTTTGGAAAAGTGCCAGCTATACGCAAAAAAATTAAAATCGCTGTTAGCATCACGTTTTATATTTTATACGAATTTTTATATGAATTTTTCAGCCACATTTTTACTAAAAAAACGCAGTTTTTTAGCCTTTTTAAGCCGCCAACATCAAAACTACTAACCCGATTTCAAAAGAATGAGTTGTAGACGGCTCAATTGTCTTTAATTTGAGTAGTAGTATGATCAAATCGGTCAAAGAAGACGAAAGATATGCTCAAAATTGTAAGAGTACCTCCAAAAATTTAAGAAAAAAAAATTCAAAAATTTTTATCTCGAAAACCAATCGACAGAAACAATTTTTAAATTCATTGTCGTGTTCAGGGGGTCAAAATCCATGAGAAAAAGTATGCTAGAAACAAATAACAGAGAAAAGTTTGTTATTTGTGACCTAGTGTTATCGCGGGGGATTTCAACGCGTAAGAATTTCGAATTTCACCGACACGTTGACCACGCCCTGGCCAAGGTGAAGGCGATTTTCTCGACGTACCTCCATATGCTACGTTGCCGTCAAGGCCTTTCGACTGATGTTAAACTTTTGATCTACCGTCAGATCATTAGACCGATCATGGCCTATGCGTTCCCCGTCTGTTTCGGAATCTCTTCCACCCAGATGGAAAGAGTTAGGTGATGGGAAAGGCGCATTATTGTGAGCTGCTTGGGCTTGCGGATGCGGATAGCCGACGATGGTGCCATCCTGTGCTACGATGTACGGAATGGTCGACTTTGAGAGGGTAGATGTTTTCCTTTTTAAGGGAGCGCTTCAATTTCTGGAAAGGGCAGTCTTTCGGGGAACGGACTGGTGGAGAATAGGTTGGTCCAGGACGAGCGCCTGGAGCGGCTATTAGAATTAGGCTTTAGCCCACCGTTTGGCCTCGCGACATTTTGGATTCGTAGATGAAAAAATTATATTCTATCATAGGAGTATAGGATCGTTCGACTTAGGCTACATGGTCGATATTTAGGACCAGTAGTGACACATCTTACCGTTGTGTATGAGAACTTGTAAATATGTATATAAATGTAAATAGCGTTAGTTTTAAGTATTAGTTGTAAGTTTTTTATATTTAATTTCTAAAAGTTGATATGACCCTATTTCGTTACTCCGTGTAGTTTAATTATTTTTTTGTTTTGTATTGGTTTGTATGTAGGCCAATTACTACCCAGTGGCGGGAGTCATGACCTGGAAGGCCTGTAATCGTGACCAAACAGGTCTTCTTTAAAATACGGAAGGCCTTCCCTACACATTACATCCTCCTTTCTTTTTAACATTGAGTGAGATTTGGAGGCAAGGCGTTCCTTACCCATTGCCTTTAGAAGGCCGTAGAAGGCATGCAAAGAGGATGGCATTAGAAGGCATTTACATTACTTTAATTTTGTTAAACAAGAATAAAATAATGTTTTTCATCACAAAATCATTAGCCACTTATACACATTTATTTATATGAATGTATGTACAAGTGTGTATCTATTTTAAAAATTTTTACCACGCCCAACATCAAACTGAAACTCCGTTTCTTCTAGAATTTTAAAAATATCCTGAAAATATTAATAAAAAACATAATTTTAAAATTTGTATGACATTTTCCCATTAAATTACGATTAAAAGAATCGGAAGAAAAATTTTAAAAATCTTCATCTTGAAGAAGCATTCCGCGTGCCTTATTTGTGGAAGACATTGCGAATTCCGCCGCTGGGTACTTTATGTTTGTATGAATTTTATAGTTCTGTAAGTATTAGTAAATATAAGGAAGTATGTAATGATAGATTTAAGATATCCACTAAGAAACGTATTATAAAATGAATTTTAGGAATAAAAATACTTTGAAAACTGAACCGAGTAAACGATTTAATCCTTACGGTGGATAAATAGTGCAGAGTAGTGCGACAAGTAGGGGCCCTCATTATGAAACGCCGCTAGAACCATGGTTGGGGTTTGGGCAAACGGCGATGGATTCGAATATCCACTACTTATCCCAGAACAACCAATGATGCCTGATACTTGGCTTTGTTTTTTTTTGAAGTCTGTTTACTCAATCCAACCATAGTGAGTTAAACTTTGTTCAATAGTACATGGTTAGAATCGGATCCCTCCAAAATCAGTTTACCTTTTTTTGGTTTAGTTTGCTATACGGAGTCTACAATACTTTGTTTATGTAGAAAGGTTGTAGGAAGTAATCAAGCAATGTAGACACAAACCCCCACCTGATTGCAAGCAAGCGTATAAAAGTTCCCTACACATGTTTTGCTTTAATTATAAGAACATCCTTCCCCTACAACCGTGGTCAAAAGGAGGTAATGAAAACTCGTCGGTTTGCCGAACACTTTTTTTGATGTGTTCTTAATAATTTAAGATAAAACGGAAATGCTACATTCTGTTACTGTTGGAGATTTATCTTATTTTATGATGTAGTTTGTTATGAGTTTGTTAATTTCTTTCATTTCTACTTTAATGTCTATGTCTTTATTAGTTTTTATTCATATTTGTTCATTTATCTACTTTAGAATTTAATTTCGTATAAAACGACAATATTTTGGGTCACCCTAACACGAAAATGTACTTATGTGTAATATATATAAGAATAAAGGAATTACTTTTTCAGGAAAGCCCGCAACTAGAGCATCAAAATTGTAATCTACTAATCTCGAACTGATTCTGTTGGCTATAAAGGCTATCGACGAAAAACATATGTCACAATCGATGCTTGTTGGTAAAACCGTCAACAAAAAACTATATTCTTATTCCACCTGATACAAAAACATTGATTTGCATTGAAAGTTTACAGGAATTTTTCATTTGTCAATACCGCCGTTACATTTGTTGCCTATAGAAACATTTTCATTTTGATCATCCTCAATATTTTCGTTTATATCGATGGCATTTTGATCGACAACTATCGTTATATTGTTTGTCTACCTCTTTTTTAAGACAATGTATTAATTTGTCTATTTCAGATTTTAAATTATATATATATCGTATGTTCATACAATCATCAGGGCCAGAATACATGTTTGGATGTTTTAAAAAATTTAAAAGATTTGAGTAGATTGTTCCTCGTTCATTTATTATTTTCCTCGTCTTTTTGCCTGGTCGCTTAAATTACATTTTATGGAACCTTTTTCATGAGGAATGACAAAGAACCATGTGCTTTCCAGAGGTTCATGTCAGATCGTCATAATGCTACGACCGCTTCTTTTATTGGATTGAGAACTTAAATTGTTTTACGCAACAAGCTAACTTCTTTATCAGATATTGTTTTAGATCTATGAACACCTTTTTGCCACGGTGGATTTTCAATCTACTTATAAAATTATCATAAGCTGTTTTCCTTTGGACTTTTTCGAAAAGGTTAACATATTTCTCGGACCTTTTCCAAGAGTGGCCTGATGTGGGACTTTTCTGTAATGTAAGTCGACAGATTCTGTAACAAATGTCGACAGATTGTAATTCTTCGTCATCTTCTAAAGAATATAATTCCACAATTGCCCTCGCCGAAAAAAACGGTCTCAGCAACATATTACAGGAACCATGTACATGTTTGCAAGCATTGTTGTCATGAATTGAAGATCTGCTGCTTTTTTGTTTCTTTGTTGTCTGTCACCTTTTTTTTGTTTTCGGCAGTTTTCAACAAACAAATGTATATTTAGGTCACAAAACCAGATATTATAACCTATTAATCATTGTGTCTCTAACATGTAATATTTTAATAATATCAACAAAAAGGACTGATTTTTCAACCTGCAGCAGTTGGTGTCTTTTTTATAACTAAGAACTCAAATTTAACAAGATTGTTCTGTCCGTCGATGCATGCATTCGTCTGTACGTACGTACATACGTTTGCATTGTCTATTGCCTATGTAGTTATTGAACTTTGTTTATACTGTCAGCTGACCCCATGTATTTTCGGTGTGCAATGATTGTTTGTGGAAATTGGATAATGCAATTTTTGGAGATTCCAAAGTAAATGAAATGATTTACTTTCTGGCCCTTTTGGCATACCAAACAACAATCGTTGAACACCAGTCAAGTAATAGAAGTCAACTTAATGAATAGTGTCTACAGCCGTGCTGCTACCTTTTTCTAAACTATTGACAGTGACAGGTGTTTAACTGCCGTGCTGCTAAAATCGTATTGAACTTAGACAGTGATCTGTCTAACGTGTACTAAATTGTGAATAATATTTTAATTGCTTAAATAAAGAATTATTTTAAAAATAGTTATTTTAAACAAAAGTGTTTTTATTTTGGTGGCTCAAGGAGCCAATAATCTCTTACAGGTACATTACATATGTGTATCGTGAATGTTTGGGAAACAGACATTTAAATTATTCCCGGGAAAGCCGGAGCTAAAAATGACTGGAATTCCCAACAAATCCCGGCGACCCAAACCCTGCATGAAAGTTTGAATGCAGAAATTTCAGCTGAGACTGTAACAGTTAAGCGCGAATCCTAACTAAGTTGGACAGAAAAGTTAGGAAAACATGTAAAAACTAAATATGTATTTGGTTAAAATTTATAACTCAACGTTCACATAAATCAGCATGACATAACTCGCGTGTTTTTGGTTAATATGGCCGAATGTTTGTAAGTATGTGCATCAGGAAGTACGGCTGTGCCCCAGTGTAACCTAAAAGAAAATGTCTAACCGCAGTTACTTCTCTAATTATCACTTGTTTTTCATGCCGACGTTTAGGGTGTGTCTTTGCGCTTAATGAGAATTTACTAAACATTTTTAATTTTGTTGCTCTTAGCTGTTATATATAATTTCTTTTTGACCTCATTATGACAAATTTGTAATGAAATCAAATGGATGTTGCGCACCAATCCCATTTAAACTGTATACATATATGTATGTGGGTCTATCCGTACCTAATGTACTTTATTGTAATCGTACGCTATGTACAAAAGAGTGGGAGTGACTAACGACGTCTTTATAGCAAAGAGCTGGTGACAGTACCCCGTTAGAATATATTTGCCGCTGTTTTAATGAAAATGCGTGTTCTCAATTATCATTGTAATTTAAGCAGGAGGTTTGCCTTAAGAAGCAATGAAATTAGTTTGTTGTCTTTCGATTGAGTAAAGCACTTTGGGGGTCCTGAGAACCCTCGAGAATAGTAACACTGACAAAATACAAAAGTTCATGGATTTTTTGTGCAATGCTTTATTAAGATTTTTAAATTTACTTTTTGAATCGTTTGTCTGGGTTTGGTTATGATCATTTGTGTAACTAAACATCGAACATTTGAATTTTGGTCAGTAAACACATTAATTTTATTTTGTTCAGTTTGAGTTGACGGTATGTAACCCATAATAATATAAACAAACAAACGAAAACGAAATAAACAAAAGGTTCGTGGAATGGTAAAATAAATAAGGTCAACTCGTTATAACAGCTGAATTTAACTTTTTCTTGCTTGGGTGTTTCTCTTATGCCAAATTCACATGTATTTTGTTTTTGTACTTTTTTGTTTACTTTTACGGTAGAAAATTTGGCGGCTTAGGAACACAAAACAAAATGCCTGTTTTGTTGCTTAAAATTACAACAATTCCTACTGCGTTTACCTTACTTATTTTATCATATTTCGTGGTTTCCATCAGCTGTAAAAATCAGCTGTTTCAACCTAGCTTATGGGAATTGTGTTAATTAGAGCAAATTAGTTTAAAGCCCGGTATTCAGTTTTTATGAAATTTTCGTTGTCATATAAATAACGAAAATTTCATGAACCGAAAATTTCGCCAACTTTTGATTTGCTTGGTACTCAGCTCTTAGCGAAAATTTTGTAGGCAAAATCTACTCCAGGGTTGTTACGCCAAAGCTATTTTTCTTTTTAATTTTTAAGGCATATTTCTACCTATTACGAGCATGATTTAGACGCACATTGCATGCATATTAAATGCAGAAAGCCCCACCCATATACACAGTGCATAATGTTACAGGGTCGGTTTGTTTCATCGTGCATATGTGAAACCCATATTAAAAAATTCAAATATACAGGGTGTCCCCTAAACTTTTGTCTAAACTTAAACACGTGATAGCTGAGAACAAAAGCTACAATGTTTGTTCTTACGCCAATTGCCTAGGTGGCTTCGTTTTCGAGACATTCGTGTTTAAAATAATTGCATTTTTGAATGCATTTTCAATAAATGCATAATCTACTTTTTAAATGCAAAAGAAATATCACTGAAAATTGCTTCAAGATTGATTTTAAATAATTTATTTTTTCGTTTGAAATGAAAACGAATTTTTTTTTTAAATGTTTTCAATTAACGAAAATTTTCAAAATGAGAGCCTTGTTGCGTTATGCACTTAGATAAGCGGTCTCTTATTTCAGTTGTAGTTGTATTAATAGTCATTTCCTGTCGCATTTGATTTAAAATCAATTTTGAAGCAATTTTCATTGATATTTCTTTTACATTTAAAAAGTAGGTTATGCATTTATTGAAAATGCATTCAAAAATGCAATTATTTTAAACACGAATATCTCGAAAACGAAGCCACCTAGGCAATTGGCGTAAGAACAAACATTGTAGCTTTTGTTCTCAGCCATCACGTGTTTAAGTTTAGACAAAATTTTAGGGGACACCCTGTATATTACGAGTATTTCACGATTAAAATTAGCAAACCATATTCAAATTTGAAATACCTTGCTATTTGGTCAGAGTTTATTCTTATTAAACGACAAAATTAACCATACATTATAGAAAAAATTCAATTTATGGACAGAAAATTCTAAAAATTAAGGGAGAAAAGCCAAAAGTTTCAAAACCTGGAACAACAAAGTGCTAAAAAACATTTAGAATATTTGTTCAAACAACGAGTACAGAATCTAAAAATAACATGCCAGAATTGCACCGAAAATGCTAAACTGGCAACACTGGCACCACGCATGAAGAGAATCAAAGTGTTGCGATAGTTTCTAGAACTCTCCCTGCAGTCGTGTGATGCAGTGTTGCCAGTTTCGGCTTCAACACAATTTTTTTTAAACATAGTGTTTCCAAAATTTGGTATTTTATGTCAAATTCTCACCATAATTTTGTAGATATTGCACAATTGCAACAAAGTTTTCCACTTGTTTTTTTTTTTATTTTACTTTTTAATAATAAGAATTTTATTTTACTTTTTAATAATAAGAATTTTTTTTATTAAATATCGAATGTTTAGACGGAAAACACACCGGACATTTTTATTTTGATTCATATGACAATAATATATTCTTTCTTATAACCCAACACACACCAAATGATAGAAACGAAATTTATTTGCAATACATTCTCTGACCTCATGTGTCAAAAATGTTTGACCGATATCTCCCGAGCTATTAACAAACCTTTAAAACTAAGAAAAATATATTTCTGTGCTACTTATTTCACACTTTTGCCATTACATTTCGTACAAAATGGGAATAAGAATATGACGTCTTAGATGTGATGAGTCTACGTTGGAAATCCTTTTGGAAATGTGTTCTAAATTTGTGAAGATATTGTGCACTCCATTTTGACTTCAGTGTTAGGAAGTATTTATCGAAACTAACAATTTGAAGTTTTTCTGGATTAGCTCGTATTTGGATTTTATCGTATGGTGAATATTTTGCTGAAACTAAATTTTGAACATTAAAAAATCAATTTTCCATTTGGAATTTTGTCTTATCGGCATAATTATAGGTAGTGGTCAGGGGGAAAATACAATATACTAGTCTGAAAAATAGCATTTATTTTGAGATACTTCTCCACAAAATTCATCATAACTCGAAAGTAAGTGGTCCACATTCAATTGAAACAAATCTGAACAAATTTAAATTTACATTATCTTCAACTTATGCCTATACCACTTTTTAGCTTGATTAATAATTTGATTTTGTGGCCGTCGGTGGTGCAACGGTTAATGTGCGCGCCTCTTGTACACGATATCTTGGGTTCGATCCCTGCTCTGACCACCTTAAATTTCTTTCGGCGGCGGTCACCTCGCATAGTGACGCGACACTATCGAAGGCTTAGATATGAGAAAGTTTCTCAAAATACCGTTCGGAATCGGTGTAAAACTATAGGTCCCAATCAGTGAGTTTAAAACTAGAAAGTGCACAGCTCACTGTTTGTGAGAACCTCTCCCCAATTCCTTCATGAAATGTAATGGGAAACCATATATTTATTTAATAATTTCGGAGCTATCATAAATTTTTTAAAAAATCATGAAATAATGAAAAATCGAATAAGGGAAAAAGTGTTTTATTTTATTAGTTTTTCATAAAGCTACATATCTTGCGAATAAAACAAGACATCGATCGTGGAAATCAGTGAATTCTTTTTGCTTTTATTTACAATTAAGTGAAAAGAATTGTGATGTTTTGTTTGGGTTTCAATTACAATTTTCTTGATAAATTGATAAATGTGGTGTAGACATAAGTTGAACATAATGTAAATTTATATTTTCTTAAATTTGGTACAACAAAATCGGAGAAGTAATTTTCGAGATATGATAGATTATGGGGAGAAAATCTCAAAAACTTTAAAATTTTGGGATTTTGAAACATTAGATGCGGGTTTTCAAACCAGTTTGTTTTATATTCCTATTCTCCTAGTTTCTACCTGTAATTATGCTGAGGCCATATAAATTCGAGCTATTCCAGGAAACCCCAAAATGTCATTTTGTTAACTTCGATAAGTACTTGGATACTTAAATCACATAAAATTTAATAGTCGCCATCCTATCAGGGCATGTATTTCCGTTCGATGCAACCAATATAAAACATAATTTAGCTGCATTGGTTCTGGTTGCTTATCGCTCTCTGGCCTATCTACTCTGATGTCTATCAATTTCCTACTTCATGACCGATCAGCTGGGCCATGAAAACCTCCTCGTTTAGCATAATTAATTCGTTTATTCTTCAGCATAATTTTTGTGATACATGATACTAAATGATTTTTATCCAAAATATTCATAAAATTTGGTATTTTTCATCCAATTTTTATCATAACTTTGTAGATTTTTCAGGTTTGTGTTATATTTTACTTTTTACTAATATCTACATCACATGTATATTCTTCAATAAATTTCGAAACTTTAAACTGGAGACATATCGGACGTTTTTATTTTGATTCATTAGACAATATGTAATACATATTTTCTTATGAGCCAACATACACCAAAGGATCAGAAGCGAAACATATTTTCAATACTTAGAGGCCGTTATCTCCCGAACTAGTAACAAAACTTTAAAATGAAGACACTTATTTCTAAGCTACTTATTTGACACGTTTGACATTACATTTCGTACAACAGTGGTATAAGCATATGTATGTATGTATGACCTCTTAGATGGGATGAGTCTATGTCCGGAATACTTTTAGCACAAAAAATAATAATCTAATTATATGGAAAAATTAAATGTATTCCAAATTTGCGAAGAATAAGTTTTTGCATGTTTTATACTTTAAATTGCGGAATATATTGTTTTAATTACAAGCTATTTTAATTAAAACAACATATTCCCCAAATTTAAAAAAAAAAATATGAATATCAGTGTAGATACTTTCCCAAAAAAAATGGGAATAACGAAGGTACCATAGATCTATTTCGTTCGATGCAACAAACGTAAAATATAATTTAGCTGTCATTAGTATCAATCAAGAACTATTTAAATTTAGTTTGCTGCATGCTTTGCTTCTGTTTGCTTATCGCTCTCTCGCCTATATACTCTGTTTTCTATCAATTTCCTACTACATAGTCGACCAGCTGCCGACGGTAGATTTTAGACTGCGCCCAGAGATAACGTTGTTAGATATAAATAACTGGTTGGGAGGAATACCTTTCCCACTCTTTGGATATCTACAGCCGTATTCATAAAAACTGAAAACAGCTTTACAAACCGTTGTGAAGCTAAATTTGTTAAAACTTTATTCATAAACGATTATTAGCTTCAAATACCTTTTGTAAACCATTACTAAATGTGTGATTTTTAACACTGGTTCGACCCTACTTTAAACGTTTATTAAAGTGACATTTGGTTTTTGTTTCTTTACATTTGTAAACGTGTTTGTGTTATTTTGCAATTAAAAACAATAAAAAAGTTCATTTTGAAATATACAATGGAATCGTTAAATTTAATCCAAAGAATTGGTGAGAGAACCTTTGTTATTTCAGTAAAAAAAAACATTTTAATTGTGTGCCATTTGGAATAGAAACTATTACCCAAAATTTCGAACCACCGCCAATCAAAAATGTATAAGAAGAGGAAGGACCCATTTTCTTTCCATTCCGGATTGGCAGTTCAAAGGAAAATACCGTTTTAATAAAGAAACGGTAAGGCAAATTATTCGTTTGGTGAAAGCGGACATTTCTGTAGACCGTAGAGGACTCGGAACATCGCCAGAACTGCAAGTGTTAGTAGCTCTAGGTTGCTGGGGGCGAAGAGAAGCAAGTCAAATGTTGTGAAATAGATACCTACATATGTACAAATAAATAAATACGTGATCTCATTATTTTAGTGTCAGGATGATGCAGGTGACCTTCATGGTTTATCACAACCCACTGTCAGCAGGATTTGTGCAAAAGTTGCTCGCGCTCCCGCTAAGCACGCAAAGACTTCATTAAAATGCCAATCTCTACTGAAGAAGAGGTTTCAATAGCAAGAGAATTTAAAAAAATTCGTAATTTCCCTGGAGTTATTGGCGCTATTGATGGGACCCACATAAAAATAAAAAGAAACTGGAGGGGACTTAGCGCAATACTATGTTAATAGAAAGGGCTTCTATTCACTCAATGTTCAGGTAAAAGCAGGATGAAATTATTATTTGAGATTTTACTCTTTTATCACATATGTATTTAGGTGATTTATGATGCCAAATTCAAAATGTTGGATATAGTGGCGAGATGGAGGGGCAGCACTCACGACTGCCGGATTTTCAATGAGTCAAAAATAAAAGAAAGTTTTGAAAATAGTGAATTTGGAGGCCGCCTGCTTGGTGACTCTGGCTACAAGCTAACACCATACCTATTCACTCCATTACAACGACCTCAAAATGAAAAAGAGACCAAATATAACGTTGCACACATTGCAACCCGAAATTCAGTCGAACGTTGTTTCGGCGTACGGAAGAGCCGTTTCCGATGTTTGCTTCATGGAATGACTGTTAGTTTTCCCAACGTGAAGACACCCATTGTAGCTTTAGCTGTTCTTCATAACATCGCCATAGAGGAGAACGATTGTCCTATAGGTAAGCCTTATTATTAATGGAATTTACAAAGCAATTTCAAACTTACACTAATATAGTTACATGAAAAAGAACTATTTTAGATGATTGCAACGTAGACGAAGATATGCAAGTTGAAATGGCAGAAAATGAATTGGTTGTACAAGAGACAAAAACACGAAGAGAAAGTGTTATGCTAAGAACTTTTATACAAAAACATTTTTAATCTAATTTTAAGTTATAAAGCTAACTTACATTTTATTGTTTTTTATGGAAAAAATTAAATACATTTTTATTTTTGATGTGTTAACATCTATACGCGCGCCTCTAGGGCAGTAAACTATAAATTTAATACATACGCAAGTGTTAGGTTTGTAAGAGTAAATCATCGTTTGTTTGTTCGTTGCTTGGCAGTCGGTATTGAAAGTGATTATTGGGCGATTTTCATATAATTTTCCCACGCGATTTTCTCCGGAAATTCATAGCCGATTTTATTAATTTTTGGATTAAAAAGCTAGTGCGGGTTTCGACGAAGAGTTTAGGCCAAAAATTAAGGCGATCCGATATCGGCGAGATTGAAGTGTTTTAATTTGGAGTATTAATTTCGAGTAATATTAAAAAAGTATTTTATGTTGATCTTCGGTTATATCGTACGAATATAACAATGTATGTATGTATGTATGTACAAGTGTCTGTTGCTTTGCATTCTTTGACTTTTGTTGGAATAAAACCAAAAGTATTGAGCAAGAAAATAATGACACATGTGCTTGCACTGGGTCTTTAAATAATTTTAAGTATTAATATTATTTAACTGTAACGTCATCATATGATTGAACGCTGTTTTTATTTTCCAATGTAACATTTACGAATGTGTTCATAGAAATCGAACAAGTACCGTGTAGCAAAAAGGTGTTAACACATCGCCCGTGAGTTCGAACACTCATTGGATTTTTTATATTTTTTCTTATATTTTTCTTTATATTTATTTAATAAAAACACAAAATAAGTTATTTCAATAGTTAAGTTAATATAACATTTCTTGATCAATTCTTTTTGTAATCTGTAAACAGTGGCAATTTAACAAATTATTAAAATATAAAGAACAATGCCATGGTACACCTACTGACACGGTAGGAGCAGTAGAGCATATGATTTAAATTTGTTCATTGCTTTCGTTTGTTTGCAAATAAAAGCAATTTACCTGTTGTTGCGTACACCAACAAAAACAGCTTCTGCTTCTACCATGTAGTAGTTGTACCATGAACAATGCCAAATGGAAAATATTGTAATATTCATATGAGAAACTTTCTGATATAGATAATGATCTAAACAATTACAAAAATGTTGCATACAACTTCTTTCTTAATATTAGGAAACAATTTTTAATGTTTCATACTAATAAGCAATTTCATTCAACTGAAATTGGCACACTTTGTGATAGGTGACACTTTTTTGTTCTCCTATGAGTATCTTATAAATAGCAGAGTGATAAATTCATTCACGGTATGAAAGTACTTGGTAAGCACTTCTTGAAAGTGTAAGATTCAAACTGTTTTCACTTTCAAAATGTGTTAAGTTGGTACTTTCATTCCGTAAAAACTGCCTTTTATATTTCTTCTTTTATATATACGTACGTACCAACGGATTGTTTTTCAAAATACTTGATTTTCGTCTCGATCAGGTCGTACTCTCTATCAAGATTTCGCATTTTCTTCTTCTCCACCTCAATTTGCAGCTCATGTAATTCTCTACTGCACTGAATATCAAATTCCATAATCCTCTTTATGTTGTTGTCAGTGTTGTTTCTCCTTTTCGCTGGTGTTTTCTAAATAACATTTTATTTAGCACAAACAACTTAAATTCACATTATGAATACGAACCTTTCTTGCTTTACAACTTGGAGCCGGGATATTTTCTATGTCTTCTTCTTCTTCTGATGTTTGTGGTTTGTCCATTCTACCTCCTTTCATCTCTCCATCCACCGTTTCATCTGGCGTACACTTCACAATCTAAAACAATATAATTATCAAATGATACATATGTAAATACATACTTTCTAATACATAACTTATGGCATTTTCTTTCTGGTTAAAGGATCAACATTTTCTCAGTAGTATTTCTCTATATACTCTGTAAACTTCTCCAGAAAAGAATACACCATGGAATGTCCAATATAACCATACGTACCTCAACACTCTCATGTACAAATACATCTGAATCGAATTCGTTGGTGTCCACTACAAATTCGTTTGGTAGCCAAACACTTATGTCCGCACTGCTGAGAGGTATTTGTTGAGGTGCTTCTCCTCCTCTAGTTTTTGCCAGCTCCTTGCGGTGCTCAGCAACCTGCTTCCTTGCAACCACTTTTGTTGCCGTCCACTGCGTCTTCAAATGCACTACGCTTCTTTGGCCACCCGTGCATAAGTTGTTAAAACTTAAAGGAATAGAAATTATGAAAACACTATTACTAATAACAAGTACAAAATACATACCTTTCTTTCACTTCAGTCCAAGCTTTCTTCTTCTCCTGATTGGTATTGGTGTCCGTATTTTTATTTTCAATATGACTTACCCTCCCCCTGATAAGTTCCTTCAACAGCATCTACAAAATAAACAAACTATTAAATTGAAGTTTCCCACACAAGTATAAAAGCCTTATGCAGTACAAGTACTTACCTTATCCCCTTCGTTCCAATTTTCCGACCGTTTACGTTTGAAATCTTCTTTTTTGTCCATTTTTTCACAAAATACTATTTTATTTCTTGTAGATCACAACACAATAAACGAAAAGTCACTAGTGATGTGTACACAATCAAAATATGTAACATTTTAATCGTTTTTCGAATATCATTTTCTATCTCTGTTAAAAAATTGATCTGAATTTGCTTGTAATTGAATCTGGTGTTGTTGTTGTTTAATTTTTAGGCAAATAAGCATACATTTTTTGTTTATTGAAACAGTTCTTTGTAAAATAGACATTAAAAATATTTATAGATTCGACTACTCTAATAATTGATAATCGTAGTAATGCATCATTAAGATAAAAATGACAACTGAAAACAATGGTGTTGCCAGCATTAAATTCACAAATTCTTTAAAGTGCATATTAGTTAAAGTACTGTTTATGAATAGGTTTTCTTAATAATCGTTTATTAGGTCTAAAGCGTTTGTTAGCTAATGTGCACTTCAAATCATTATTAAGATTTTTTATGAATACGGCTGCTAATCTTTACGGATGATTCCATAGTGGAAGCAAATACGGGGGTTGGAATCTTTAATGTCGACCTTCAACTCAATCCATCTCTCAGGCTGGATGGAAACCTTAACGTCTTCCAGGCTGAAATTCTAGCGATTTTGAGGATGGTGGCCGAGGAATGTGCTCGTGCTTGTACTCTCGGGAGTATTCACCATCTGCGTTGATAGTAACTGTTTATGTCAAAAACATGTAAATATAAATTGGTTACGGATTGCAAGTGGATTGTGAACAGTGTGTGCAAGTTGACACTCTGCTGGATTCCGGGGCATTGTGATATTGCAGGGAACCTTGATGCATACTGCCTTGCTAGAGCGGGTTCTTCCTCTACTGGTTTAAGCTCGTTTGCGTCTGTTAATCCACCGATTTGATACCTATATGCAGTGATGCCAACTTAGTTGTTTTCCCTCATTTTATGGCGATTCCTGATCTTCAAAAACCACTGTTTTATTAACTTAGTGTTTTTCAAAACAAAAATCGCTGCGGTTGCGGTTTTAACTATTTTCGCGTAGCGGCTGTAGCGATTTTTACTCTAAAGATATTTTTCGTAATTGTAGATAAAACTATGGAAAATCTTTAGGATATTTAAAAGGGTGTTTTAAAATGTCGTATTCGTTAAAAGTATTTTACAACTGTACATCTTACTATTCATCCGACCAACAATGTTATAATGTCGTTAGGTAATATATTCTCAAAAGTGACGTTATTTGTGTACAGTTCCCATGGGTTTGGACAATGTGGTCGACTTCAAATGGTAGCATAAAATATTTATAACTCGGAAATTCAGCGAACAGCTTCCGAAAAATCCTCATTCCAAGTGATGCTTGTTTTTGAATTCACTTAAATGATATGACTGTTCTAATTATTTCTGGCGCTTTTACGTACATTTTTTGTTTCCGAAACATGACTCTGACTCCTTGTGAATACCTTAATTGTTTTGTAAAACGTAAAACCTTTCTCAAGTTACAACCTTTTTTCTCAAATACATTGTTATTAAATTTTCAATCATTTTGAACTTGAAGTTTTTTGTCTTTTGGTGTGTTTACATGGTAGTGGTTCTTGTTGTACTTTAACCGTATCGATTTTTCCTTCGGAGTAGTTGGCATCACTGCCTGTATGGCTTGATTGATAGCTAGACGCGGGACAGAGTCAACGCCGTATGGTCTCTCAGATTGGATTATAGGATTTCGAGGGATATATGACCGGCAGTGTACTTATATAGGCCTGAGTAGCTTCTGGATTAGGCTGACTTGCAGCTTCTGTGATCTTCTGGGCTTCAATTGCATCTGGATTATGAACGGGATTGACAACTGTCCCGTTTGCGTAGACGAAGAGGAGATGGCGCCCATTGAACACTTTCTCTGTAACTGTACAGCCCTGCAACGAAGGCGACGACAATGCTTTAAATGTTAGTCTGTAGATGACCTGTTCTCTCTACGATATGTGGACACTGTGAATATTTCTGAGTTTTCACGGGCTGGTACAATCGTCTGAATTATCTACTAGACATTATCTACAAAGCAGGACCGTTTTATTGAAATTCTAGCAGTTTCAAGAGAAATACAACAAAAATATAAACTACAGAAATCCATATGCGCGTATCCATATAGCGAGCCAAGAGCATACCAATCCATGTACTTTCCCGATCTGTAGCGATAATATTGCAGTCATGTACTGCGTCTTTTTATCACGTGTCCGAGACCTAACCTTCACAAAAAAAATGTTCTCGTTGACTTTTTGGTTTTATGTAGGAACATTATTTGGAAATAGTGTAAAATGTATATTCTTGCGGTTTTGAGCACTTCGAATTTAATGTGGAATGATTTTTTTGGTGTTTTGGCATTCTGCAGCATTTTGTTTAGACATTTAGCATAATTTTGTTAAAGGCTTCTGGCAATACTGCATGAACAATATTCGATCGTAATTGCTTTCTTAGAATAAATTAGTGACAATTTATAGAGGACGGCCACTGGCCCTAAACGCCAGGGTGATAATGAGAAGAGCCACATAATCCTAGTTCCGGCTGTTTAAATTTTTCACTAATTGCTGGAAACCCCCTGAGCTAGTAGCTCGTAAAAATGTAAACCCATTTTTTAAGTTTTTGAAAAAAGTACAATAACCTATTATAAAATCGGTTTCAATGAAGTAATGCCTACACCCTTTTTTTTTTGTTATTTTCAACAGTAAATGATTGCAACGTTTAAACCATAACCGCATAGTTTAGAGTTTGCAAAAATTCCGTGGAAAGTAAACAGGTACCACCCACATTATGACTTGTGGCTTTTTACACAATAGTTACTTGCTTTAACACCCACGTATAACGTGGAACTAACACATGTGTTATTTGGTCCGGTCTGGAAGATGTGAATCCTTAACATGGCTGGCTGGATAGCTATGTTTTTGTCCAGTTGATGTAGGATTGCCAGAGTTTTATTTGCTTTACTCCAAGCAAGTACAAGAAAATCTACAACTAACACATTTTTACATTTCAAAAAGTTTAAACAAACCAGAACAGCATATATATAAGCAATATATATATAGGTATATTATATATTAATAATTTTAAAGATAGTATATAAGTATACATTGAAGTTGTAGATATCGGTCTACATTGTCATATAGTTATACTTAGAAATAATAATACAGTTTCGTAAAATTTACACTGATATAACGGGTGCCGCAAAAGTAATGGTTCAGTAGAGCTCAGTTTAAATGCGGTTAGCTGTTTGAAAGCAGTTAACTGATGGACTGCCAGCACTTTGTAAGCGAATATCTTCAAGTCACTCGCCAAAATTGGCTGCTGAGACTTACGTGTATTGGCCAATTGCGTGGACCGTCGTCTAGTTGACGTTGACGACTCATATACAGCATATTCAGTCATAGCCGCGATATTCTCGACCGAGCGAGCACTACAGATCCCGCCAGTTCTTTTGACATTTCTAGTAGACGCTCAGTTAAACGCTTAATTTTTCGCGCACATGGTGTAGGTATGCCAGTAAACCCACGCCGAAATTCACTCTGCGTTAAAACATCCGACCGAAAATTGGTCAAATAATATAAAACTCAAAGTACAAGGACTGTAATAGACCGAGAAAAGATTCGTCGTCACAACTAAATGTGCAGCTAACTAAAATTTGGCGGTTTCTTGGACTATCATGTTATTCAGTTGTGATTGCCAATAATTGTGGTCCGTATCACTAAATATTGTGCATAATTCAGTTTTGGTTGCAAGAACTGAAATATTTAGTTGAAGCCACAGCAACCAGGAATAAATGTTATCTGTCAATCGGGTTTTAGTTCTAACAATCAAATTATCCTGTTATAGTGACAATTCTGTTTGTTGCATCAATCAAAAATGTTATGGTTATTATTGTTATAAATATTCTATAATGTAGTAGCTCAATGTTGTAGCGAATTTAACCATAAATGAGATTAATGCTTGGTTATTTAAAGAATAATTAAATTAAATTAAATTAAAAACTAATATAATTACTTGATCAACTAATTCTTTGAATTTAATGGCGTCACAATCATTTGTTATGGCATCAAATTTTATAGAAAAAAAAATTATTTTTTATTAAAATTTATTATTTTGTATTTAACTACAAATAAAGTTATTTCGTGAGTAATGCGTTACCCTGGGTAACCCACGTCAATGGGGAATTTCCCATCACGATTACCTATTACACATGGGGGACTTTTGTGATTAATCACATACTAGCCGCAAGTACCAAACACCTCCGGTATTTATACGAGTTATATTTCTCGCCGCTAGGTCCTCTAGACGGATACACACGTTTCCAGAACCTTTTTCTGAATGATTCTTTGATTTTTCGTTATCGAAACATCGTTATAGTCATCTTTAGTGGAGATCTCAACCGAAAATTTTTGTTTGCTCAAGCTTCGTTTGAATGCTTATAGGTTAAAGTATTTTTGAGAATTTTTTCAGATTTATAGGAAGTGGTTTAGAGGACGCTCAAGTCGAATTTCCTCCAAAAATCGGGTATTCTGGGCATTTTTTGAATTTTACTTAAAACTCGGGCCTTCCCAAGGAGTCTGTAATTTTGGAGTTAAACTCTTATTGCTCTGTTGATTGAACGGTAGAACTTGCTGACCTGCATGGAATCCTTCTGAATTTGCCGCTTGGTTGTTATCAAACTCGTGTAGGTCACAAAGCTCTCTTGGAAAGCATCGTTCTCCCCAATATAAGATCCTAGGCAGTGGGCAAACTCCAAATTTCCTGGAATCTGTAACTATGTCACGAAAACGACACTAGCAGGTGTTTGGGGAGTAGTATCCTGAATAGCCGACCGGTGTTTTGGTAAGCACTCGTCCCAGTCTTTTCTATCCATACTGACGACCTTCCTCAGATATTCCCCAAGAGCCTGATTAAATCGCTCAGTCCGAGGACGTAATGACGTCGTTCATTGTGGCTGGTTAAAAATGTCTACCCTGTTCCAAATGCAATTCTAAAGGGACACCAAAACATATCCAATTGTCCCATACAGCTTTGCTTATTCTTGTTGCTATTTTATTCGGAATAGCATATACCTCGAACCATTTGCTTTAGTAGTTCATAACAACTAGGACATATTAGTTCCAACAGCTTCTTGTTAGATATGGGCCAGCAGCATTCATGGATATTCGCTCGCAGGGATCACTTGGGCTCTCCTGCTGTGTTTATCCACAACTCCTCCGCGTTGGTCGGTTAGTATAGGTCGTTTAGCAATCCACTCGAATATAACTGTTTGACGACCGGCTCAAGAGAAACGTTGATTTACTTTCTCCATAGTTTTGCCTTTACCGAGCTATCTACCACTCGGGTCATTATGAGACTCTGCAATTATCTTTTTCACTTTTGAGCCACAATTAGATTCTTTTCCAGTAGTCGTCCGATTCAATTCACAGAGATCAGGCGTCTATAATTTGCTCCATGATTTCAGCTTTAGAATACTATTAACGCTCGATTTCATGTAGACGATTATTTACTCGTCCGCTATCGCGCGTCATTGATAGAGATCTGTATTATTTTCACGGGTCTCTACTGTCTGGCCACATATGGTCAAGTATGCAGCGAGTATGCTCCCCATATCTCCTTTGTGAGAATCGGAATCACTTCTCTCAGTTCGCTAACGACTGCTTTTCAGTTTTCGATTTGGTTTCCGTTTCTACTTTACGCACCTAATATGCCTAATGCCTGGAGTCAACCATGGTTGTCTCATTCGCCAAAGCAAACGAAACTGTTCAAATTCAACTGCTCACATTCAAAGCAAATTCAACAGTCTTGAATCGCTGGAAGAAAGTGAGAAAGAAGAAATAATATGCCATCAATACCAAGCGTTCCACGTCAGTCGCGAAAATCTGTAGCGTTTCATTCTGTATAAATCTTTGTTATCATCACCACCATACTTGCGTTGTACCGCAGCCAATATTCCTCGTAGTTGTTTCTAGAACTAATTGAAACGCTCTGAAGTACTTCTGCTGTCCTACCATTTAGTGTCAGAATCAGTTCTATTGCATTGACGTTGCTGTTTCACAATTCCTAAATTGGGATTTGAAGACATCGAATTGGGTAGAACCATCGAAACTGCCTAACCATCGGAATTTTCTCACGCTCTAGTCCTTTTGTAACTGTAGTTAATTAATTTTCCAATCACGCTCAATTTCCTCGAACTTATATTCGACTTCCTCGAACTTATGTTCGACTTCTTCAATCTTCTGCCCCATTTCTTCGAACTTTTGTTCAACCTTTACGAAATAATCGTTCACTTTTTTCTCCATGATGTGCCTGAATAACTGAAAATACGAGAAGTTTCCTTAAAATTTATTGTTCATATAGGCATTTAAAATTACAGAGTTTTCATTCAGTTTCCCATTAATAATCTTGCGTTTTCGATAAATTTCTCCGTAATTACAGCGAACAGTGTAGAAACAATAAATCAAGATTCGTTTTAAATGTCGATAAGTGCAACAGTTTTAATTCTTTTTATTTTTACTTGTACAGTACAAACTTAACGATTTATAATAAGTCTATATTTCAACCTTTTTACTATTCTTTAATGTTGATATCACTATTGCTGACAACTTTATATTCAACCGTTCGCTACCACAGACCAACCCCTAAATGCTGATCAACTGTTATTATATATATTAGTTCCATTACTTAGACCAGGATTTCTCTAACATTCTTTCCGTACCTACAATATGCGTAATATTTTGTAGTCGCTATGGTGGTATTGGGGATTTTTACCCGCTTCCAGAACCAGTGCTATTGCCGTTTTCATATACTTAACAAATTTGCAGCGAATTCATCAAACTGGATTGTTGTAAGGACATACTTTCAGGCGCAATATAAAACTCCCTGTTAACTACATTACAAGTACCTTACCAGCGAGTCTGCAGCGTTTGTGGTAAACTCCTGTCCGCTGTAGATTTCTACATCGAATCCTTCTGAACTTGCTGTTCAACCTTAGTACTGACCATAAGCACATATCACTTATTCCACACACCTCGCATATTTCCTTCAGGGTTCCAGATGAAAAATTCTTACCCTGCTGTAAATGCTGTTCTAAAGGCACCTTTACCAGTTGTCAACTACAGCTTTGTTTTCACTTCTCGATTCGGAATAGACTCGGACATATTGGTTCACAGAGCTTCCTGTTGGAAATGGAGCAGTCATAATCGCTGATACCCGCATGCACTGAGTGCAACCTGTAATCCAATCGGATACAACTGACTAACCCAATGAATACGTTGAATTAGTTTTTTTATGGTTATGCTTTTACCGAGGTGGCTACCGTCCGGACCATTATGGGAGTCCGCAATTAACACCTCCAATATCGAGGCAATTAGATTCTTTGCCATTATTCCATCTTCAATTTCCTGGCAACGATACAGCTAATCAACCGAGGGCTTTCTGATGCGTTAAGCTTCTATTCTCAATTTTTCCGATTTCAGGATTGCCTATTCGCGCCATGAACCAGTCTTCTACGGATTCAATTCGGAAAAATCTGACACTACTTGATCAACCTGATCCCTCATGCGCAGTTTAAGTCTTCCTATTTGTCGTCCTCCTTCGAGTTCGGTTTCGAAAACTTTTCGTGCAGGTTCGTCTTCATCCATTCTACTGACAGGGTCATATAGACATGGAGATATAGCTCATACAGCTCATGGTTCATGCGTCGCCGGAATCTCTCGAAGACTCCCACATATGTTTCGTTTGCTTGCTTGCTCTTTAAAGCTTGCTTAGCCTAAAATAACATCTATTGGAATGCATAATTCTCCGCTTGATTTCAAGGCTGAGGTTGTTTTTTTACGGCAAATCCGAATTATATAAATTCGTCCACCACCTCGAAATTATAACGGTTATCAACGTTCACGCTTTGGTCTAATCGTGTCGAGACTCTGCTCGTTGAAACCATTAATTTTGTATTGTCTCATTTACCGTCAAACCCACTTTTGCTGACTCCTTCTCAATTCTCGAAAACACCGCAGTAATTTCTCTAACTGTGCGCCCAATGATATCTACATCATCATCATATGCGAGCAGCATGTGACTTTGGCTGCTGATGGTATTACTCATGTTGACTTCAGCTTATCTCATAATTATCACCATTAAAAGGTTAAAGAGATCGTACGAGAGGGTATCACCTTGTCTGAGTCCTCACCTAGTTTCGAAAGGTTCGGTTAGATCCTTACCAACTTTCACTGCAGATTTAGTGACCTTAAAAATCATCCTGTAAAGGCGTATGTGTTTTGCAAGAATACCAAGCTCAGACATTACTTCGAATAGTTTCTCCCGTATCGGGCTATCGAAGGTCGTCTTCTAATCGACAAATAGACGATAGGTATCGATTTGTTTTTCGTGGGTTTTCTCCAGGATTTGGCGTAGCGTAAAAGGTGACTCGGGTCATCTTTTTTAAATATGGGACATAGTACACTCAGACTCCAAGTGCCGGGCATGCATTCATCTAATCAAATTTTGCTAATGTGCTGATGCATGCATCTTATCAGCTCATCACCGCCATCCTTAAGCAGCTCCGCGGCAAATCCATTGGCTCCTGCAGCTTTGTTGTTCGTAAGCCGGGCAATAGCTGTTCAGACCTCATCTTGGTTAGGAGTGGGGCAATCGACGCCGTCGTTCAGATTATGATCGATTGTCTCGTCATTGGGTATCGCAGGAAATGGGTTTCCACAGGATCGTCAGCAAGAAGGGTTGGGTTCTGTGCCAAAAGTTGCGGAAGCTTCCTTGAGTACGCTTTGGCTACCTCTGGTAATTGCAGCTTTTTGATGTATAGCTTTCTCTGCGTCTGGTTTCGTGCGATTTTCGCTCTACTTAATCTTGTGCGTACCTTTGCTGCTACTACGTAGCGATTAGAATCGTTGTTAGCTCCTCTGATCACTCGTACGTCCATTACACTGGATAATTGCCTTTGATTAATTACCTCGTGGTTAATTTGGTCCTTCGATCTTTGATCAGGGGATATCCAAGTAGCCTTGTGGATGTCTTTATGCTAAAGTCTTGTACCACTAATGACCATGTTTTTTGCCTCGGCAAAGTCAATCAGTCTCATACCGTTGTCGGAGGAACTGTCAGCATGTAGACTGAAAATGCCAATAGTTGGATGAAACTCATTCTCCCTGCCTACTTTTGCATTAAAATCTCCTAGTATAATCTTAATGTCATGGCCAGGGCAGCGGTTGTACGTTTCCTCTAGGCGCTCGTAGAATATGTCTTTAGCATCATCATCTGTGTCTTCTGTCGGGGCATGCACACAAATTAGGGAAATATAAAAATATTTCGCTTTTATGCCGATTGTGGCTATACGTTCACTCACAGGATTGGAGCTAGAGGCTATATGTTGCAGTCTTTTGCCAACTACAAGTCCGCAACCAAATTCATGATTTTTTCTCATAGCAACTGTAGTATATATCGCAGTTTCTTTTTCTTGTGCAGCGATGTCCTGTCCATCGCATTTACTGGATGGCGGTAATGTCAGCCTTATAACTTTCGAGAGCCAATTGGAAACTTTGGCCGGATCTATATAGAGTTCTTACATTCCAAGTGCCTATACGTAAATCCTGCTCCTTATTACGTGTGCGGGGGTTGTTTCTGTTTTCTTTTTCGTTCTGGTATATTCACCATATATGGGGCAAATTATTTATATGACAATTTTGAGTTGTTGTTTAATTTGAATTGCCAGTCCAAATGCAAATTCAAAAACTTTCAATACCATTGCAATTGTACATATTTTCAAAGCATTTCCCTCATATCTGCCAATGATGGCTTTCAAATATTTCATGCAGTACAGGTTTATGACTTTGAAAGTACTACGAGGCAATACCTATCGAAATCACAAACCTCTACATATAAAATACCATAGATAAAGTAAACTTGAGAGGTGCACACCGCATGTCTATTGCCACGATCGTGAATACCTTTAACAAATCCCTCGATCTAAGAATTGTTCTCCAGGATATTTCTTCAGCACTAAACTTTTTACCTCGGTTGCGAAAAATTATAGCGCTTCGTTATGCTTTTGCATTCGGCCTCTTCAGTATATATACCTGTGTTTTTTGCGATCGCCATCATACTCCCATTGTAGTGCAGCTACTAATATTGCAGGTGTTTGTGGAACCAAAGGTATTGCCCTGAATGAATTATGCTACGCTACATTTCAATGCCAAAACAACCACCACTGCTTTGTTATTGCTGTTCCACAAGTTCTTGGTTTCGAATAAATAAATGCAAGTATGCTGAGGCATCGAAGCTGTGTGCTTTTATTCGACGAGGAATTTCGCGAAAAACTCGCTCTTGAAGATCATTAATTTTGCTTTCCAATTCACTCACATCATTGTTCAGTATCTGTTTTAATTGCTCATTAACTTGTATTCCATGTGGTTCACTACTTTCTAAATATCTTGGAGTTTCACATATGTGTCGTTTGATGTGTCTTGAATAATTTCAAATGTCTTTCCTAGTTTGCCATCCATTTTTGTAGAATTTTCATTAAACTTATTTTCTAGCTTCCCGTCCATAGTTCGAACATTTTTATTAATACCTCCAGAGAAAACAAAATGGTGTCCCATAACATCCCATGAAGGGATTGGGGAGATAGCCTCCAGAACTTTTGTTAAATTCCTTTACTAGTTTCACATCCATCATTCGAGAATTTTTGTCAAGTTTCTTGTTCATAATGTTAGAATTTTTAGCTGATTTCGCATCAATAATTCTTGAATTTTCGTTAAATTTTCCACCGTGGCAGTAAACATTGCAGAAAAATCTATATTACCAATTGGAATGCGTCAATATCGATGCTTCGGCGCTTTAATTCTTCTATCAATCACCTGTGCAGCTCTATCTTGCTGCCAGCTGTCCAATTTGACCAATTTGATATCAGTTCAGGCGTCTGCAGAACTGTCTCGTAGTAACACAATCTGTTCTTGACATTTCCCGAAAATTCTGTATCGACTTAATCGTTAGCAGTGAGGGTCGCGGAACATCGAAAATCGTCATAAGTGGGTATGTGGTAGCGACGGCATATTGTTAAATGAAATTTATATTCGGAGGTAATCAAGTTACAATTCAAAGGGTTATCCATTTCGTGGTTTCAAAAGTACAGGGCTGGAATTCGACATGTGTCAAACTAAGTTGTTAAACCAATTGCTTTTCTTTTCAGTTGAAAGTCTGACATTGACGAAAATGGATCGATCGCTTAACTATCACACAACGCATACAAATTATTAAAATCTACTACAACCAGTACATAAGTTTCAGTCGGATGAACCGACTTAATCATACCCTCACCCTAAGTCATCCATTGCGTGGGAGTTCTGTTAAATAAAAACGCCCATACTCAAAAGTGACCATATTCAATGGCTGATTGACATTGCGCCAAATATTATTGAATACCCAAATTAGTTAGTTCCCCTCCCAATATTTAAATGCGAGGTCCAAAAATGGGCATGGCAAGTTGTTGCAAAAATTTTGATCAATACCAAATTTTTTTAAGATACTATATTGGAGATATCGAGTCGGCAACCCCCAAATACGTCCACCTTTTGTATGGGAGGTACGAAACTGGGCGTGGCACAATAGTCAGTTATTAATTACACAGCTTTTAGCAAAATATTGCCTGGTACCGAAGGTTATTAAGATCGGTTGTAGGTTGCGAGAGTTATCGTGTCCATCAGCTGGTCATCCGCCCAACTTTTATATGGGAGGTACCAGAATGGGCGTGGCAAAACAGCTCATTTTCTACAGGAAAGTTTTATTTGCCTAAATATTGACTAGTACAAACTTTCATAAAGATTGGTTCTGTTTTGCGGGACTTTTCGTGCCGAACAACCAGACAACTTTTGTATGGGAGGTACCACAATGGGCGTTGCAAAATCACCCTTGTTTTACTCGGTGATTGCAGTTTGATAACGTGAAGTATTGTACCTAATTTCATTAAGGTCGGAAGTGTTTCACGCGATTTATCGGATTGACAACCCGGACGAACACCCAGTTTTGTATGGGAGGTACCAGAATGAGCGTGACAATCTCGCCTATTTCCTCCAGTTAACTAGAGATTTACAGATTATTAACCGGTGTAAGAGTTTAACCTAATCACATCTACCAGATGAAAGGTTTGAAAGAAATATTATTTTGTGCTAAATGTGTCGATTTGTATGGGAGGTACCAGAAGAGGCGTGGTCACAACGCCCATTTTCAATCCCATACTCAATATTGACAAATAATAGTCACTGACAAAATTTCATTGTGATCTGTAAAGATTTACGGCAGTTATCGTGTTGACCAGCCAGCCAGACAGACAGACATGGTTCAAACATCTGAAAAAGTCCTAAAACGAATTTCGTCTAAAGATATTAAGGGTCTAATATGGCTGCTTCTATGTGTTAAATTTTTTTACGTATTATATGATATATATATGATATATATATATAGGGTATAAAAATGGTGATTCTGGCACAGCCACATATCGTGCTTTAAGAGGAGATTATTAATCGTCCAACTACGCAAGCAATTGGCAAAATTGTGAATAAATTTGAGGAGACTGGAGCGGTTACAGATATTGTAAGGCCTGTTCATCATCGTTTCTCTCATTCCGCTGAAAATATCGCTGTTGTAAGTGAAAATGTTGCCGAAGACCCGAATGTGTCGATTCCTCGTCGTTCTCAGGAATTTGGACTGTTGCATTTGGATCTACACCTACATCCATATAAAGTCCAGCTCACACAACAACTAAAGCCAGCTGACCATTCACAACGTCGTAGATACGTGGAATGGGTGCTTGAACAACAGGCGGTGGACGGCGATTTTTCGAACAAAATTTTCTTCAGCGATGAAGCACATTTCTCACTCGGTGGGTATGTTAATAAACAAAATTGTCGTATTTGGGGTTCTGAGAATTGTCCAGTAATTGAAGAGAGGCCATTACATCCAGAAAAAGTCACTGTTTGGCGCGCTCTTTGGTCCTTACTTCTTCGAAAACGACGATGGAACCACTGTCACCGTCAATTCGGAGCGTTATGGTCATATGATAACCGACTTTTTTTCCCTGCTATTGAAGAATACGACTTGAAGAATATGTGGTTTCAACAAGACGGTACCACATGCCACACAACTCGAGCGAATATGGCTTTATTGCAAGAGACATTTCCTGGCCGCGTAATTTATCGTCGTGGCGATATCAACTGGCCACCAAGATCATGCGATTTGACACCATTAGAGTTTTTTTTGTGGGGCTACGCGAAAGACCGTGTTTATGCAGATAAACCTTTAACTCTTGAGCACTTAAGAACCAACATTTGTCAAGTTATGGCTGAGATACCGCCCAATATGTGTCAAAAAGTGGTCGAAAATTACCTCAAAAGAATCAATGCTGGCAACACTTCACGTGGTGGTCATTTAAATAATGTAGTGTTTCACACATAATGTCAACGTTCAAACTTTATAATAAAAAAGAAATATCATGAAAAACAATATTTGATATGTCTTTTATTTACTTTTACTTTTGAAACAGCAAAATGGATAACCCTTTACATCACGAACTGTTAGTTAACATTATAATGTTACTTTAACAGACTGGCGACACGCGCCTTTGGATTTATTTCTTTCGGAAGCATATAGCATAAGCGCTCAGTCTTGGGAAGTTCTTTTACCTTAGGAAATAAATCTGGATTAATCGCCATTAGAGTCAACTTAATTAAGATAGCTGCTGGTTGAAGAGAGGGAGATACGATTAAATTTGAAGGAAAGTAGGGAAGAAAAGATAAAGAAGTGATGATACTTTTCTCCAGCTGAGGCATTATATGTTAGTGTGCCTGATTATCAGTAATCCCGCCTACCTGTGCAGTCAAGTTTAAATAGACAGCCCTATTGTCTATTACCTACGGCATTTTCTCCACCCTTCGTTATTAAAAGAGAACAATAATGTATAATAGTAAAAATATTATGAGAAATTAAAAACGGTAAGAACTGGTAATATTAATTTCCGATTTGTGATATTAAATTATATAGTTTAAACAAAAAAATGGTATAACTCACCGAATAAATCCCTCGTTGTATACAGGTCTGTTGACTGAGGTTCCAAAAGCTGATATTGCCACAAATTTATGGAACAGTTTAACTTGATCTCATTGTGTATAACTCCATGCGAAAACTGATATTGGATAAAATTGAATGTAATATTAGGTACAGATGAAAAATTAAACTGTAATTTGGTTTGGCTGGATCAGATTTAGGGAAAATAAAATTATTCATATATATGCCCAATATTATTATATTTCCATGTTGAACTTGAATTTTAATTCTCGCAACCGAAGAAGATGTTTTTCTCAAAGGCATTTACTTATAGTTTGAATAAATAATCAATTAGAATGCTCCAATAAATACTTTACATATTTCAAAATCTGGCTCAGAATATGTCATAAAATCCCCATAGGTTTATTGTCCCATATTACAATTGTTGTTTTTTTTTTGTGCAGTGTAAAATTCCCAGCCTTGGGGACAAATACACACTAGTGGCAACCCGAAGTTGGTGTTGCTTTCGTTTCCGAAAAGTCCATTAATAACAGCACAACAACATTAGAGTAAACACTACAACAATATCTTGTTATGTGCAACATGTCACACATACAAGCAAACACATGTATGAATGTGTTTCCGTACATACATTTATAAGTGTGCTGATAATAGCCAGGAGCTAGATAATGGACACACACTCGTATATTGCAATCAAAAGTTAATCGTCGTCATGACTCCCTGGAGCCAGTATCTGCTAGAAACCTACATATGTAGTAGCCAGCTCCGTCCACCTTACACACATAAGCACAAATATGAATGTATATCTGTTTGTGGACGCAGCCACTCCTTTACACATCCACCCGCAAATTCTCTAGAGATATGGAATATAGTTGTAAGTGGTATTTGTAAAGTAAAAGTGCTTAAAATCCTTTAAATCTTCATTACTTTGTTTGCCGTCACGTGCGGTTCTGTTGTTGCTTCTCCTTGGTCACTTGCTGGCACTCCTGGTACAAACTTTTACCCAAGCAAAACTTTTTCGCATACTACAACATCGAGCGATATTGGTATCACAAAAACATTCAAGTTTCATTAGAGAAAAGCAATTCTATTAGGAGTCACTCCATAATTTCTTGCTAACTGAGAGCAGTAAATATTAGGGATTTACATAGAACACTTAACTTTAGTTGGCTCGGATTATGAAAACGCTTGGTGGTTTTCAACAAAAACATTGAATGCTCGTACATACTCATGTACTCATCCTAATACGGGATGAGAATATGATTTGTCTTTAAATAGTAATGTTCTACATGTTTGATTTTATGAATTAAAATTACGTCTTAAATGCAAATACGGGTCACTTTTGGAATAATCAAAAACCGAATCCATCTTCGACAGGCCATTGGAAAATGGCTGACACAATAACTGAATTAGGCAAAAAGGCAATAAATATTAGGTACAATGCTAACGAAGTCGATGCAATTTGAGTAATAATTAAAATATATGACACTGATGATATTCTGCATGCTTTAAATAACTATCATCCAAGTTTACAGTGGAAATTGTAAAAGAACAAATTAGAGCTTATCTGGATAGAAAAATGCACCACGAAAGAAATGTAATAAAATGCTATTGGTACAAGGAAAAATTATCATGTGGTAAAAACTACCATCCGCTTGAAAAGCACAACCAAATATACAAATTATAAGTTACCTAATCTCCCCCTTTTTTATCCATTCTTGCGATGTATCGGGATAGGACCATGTGACCTTTACATTTTAGGTATATGATGTGTTCAAAATTTTATCGTAAAATACTACGACTAAGATTTCTACCGTCTGAATATATACAGTTCCGCGAAAACCGAACAGATTTGTAGGAATATAAATTTAAAGCTCTGCAATAATATTAATACGCAACAAAATTAAATAAAACTATAAGCATTTTATTCTTCTTCTTTTTCTTTTAACAAATATATCTTACTAAATAGCTGAAGAAACAAATTTGGAAACGAGAATAAGTAGGGAGCTTAAGAGAAACTCGATTTTCTCAGTTATGCACGTTCCACAAACGCACACAGTCCTAATGCTCTTGGTACTACGTACGCAATCCATTATTTTTATGACACTGCTAATACGTTTGGGCATGCTATCGACAAGATTTTTAATAAAATTGTGACGAATTTGGTTCCACTCACCTTATACACGAAGCCACAGTTTGTCCATATTCATTATCTCCCACAAATTCTCAATAGGGTTGAGATCGGGAGATTGTGTAAAGCGCCATCTAGCGGAGAAAAAAAATGTTTTTTAAATAAAAACAATCCAAATTTAATTCCCTTTAAAATCGGTTCACCCATTCTGTTTTATAGAACTTTTTATGACAGTATTACATTACAAGTGAACCTCCACGGTCTTTCGAAGCTTAAAAATCGATTTTCTCAAAATTCTGACGTGCTACAGCAAAACACCGAGACACGTATTTCTTTATTTGAAGCCTATTTTCATATTCTGTTAACATTTCTCATGTGTACTCAAAAGAATTTGATTTTGTCGTACTGTGTAATAGAGTAGTTTTTATTTAAAGACACTGTTCCTGTTATATACTAACGTAAACTAAAATTTGTTAATTATTAATTCTAATTACTATTCAATGTTTAACAATGTAGGACAGAGATAGTATCGAATAAATTTTCTAACTCCAATTAATTTAAAACGAAAAAAAGTCTCAATTTGACAACAATGAAATTTTTGTTGTTGATGAATGAATTTTGAAAGTTGATGAATTTTTATCAGACTCAAACCTAATATGAAGTATATATATGTAATACAAGGTGGCGCAAAAGTAAACTTCCGATGTGTTTTGGCTGTAATTTAAAAAAAAAATTAAAAACTTTGATTCTTCTTGTGGATTATTTTTATTTGGTCTTTTAATTTTTTTTTACATCAAGTCGAGAATATGATGTCATGTAACTGGCCGCCGCCACAGTTGATTGTCGTTTGAGCCCTTTTTATGGCATTTTGACTCCTCCAGCGAAAACAGCACACCATACAGTGACTTTGAGCGGGTGTAATGGCTCTTCGTGGGTTACACGCGGATTTTCAGTGCCCCAGAAGCGTAAATGTTGCTTATTTACGTACCCGCTAAGATGGAAATGGGCCTCATCACTCATGATTATTTTTGTTGAAAAATCATCTTCCTCTTGGTGGTGATTAAGGATGGCTTGAGCGTATGTTAGACGGGATTGGCGGTCAGCAGCTAACAGCTGATGCACCGTCTGGACTTTGTACGGAAACATCTTCAAATCTTGTACCAAAATTCGCTGTAAGGACCGTCGACTGATACCCATTTGCGTGGCACGTCGTCTGGTCGATGTCGACGGCGCTTCCATGACATCCTCGGCTACAGCAGCAATATTCTCTGCAGAACGGCTACTCCGGGGTCTGACACGCCTGGCAGCATCTCGTGTTGTGTCAGTATCTTCGAGGCGAGCGGCTAAACGTCGCAGTGTTTCACCAGTAGGCGTTGGACGGCCAGGAAATCTGCGACGAAATTCACGTTGTGCCAAAGTCACCGACCGATTATTGGTCAAATAAATAGTCAGCAATATTCCGCGTTCTGGAGCAGTGTAGCGTAACATTGTTTATTAACGTGTATTTCGCATGTGTTTACTACACGAATGTCAAAACAGAACTGAAAATAGGGGCCAATCGCAAAATTTATAGCATTTTCTGATAGGAGGATTACTTTTGCGCCACCTTGTATAAATAATAATTTGCCTGTTCCTAAACATTAGTGTTGATTTGTAAAATTCTAAAGTTGAATTGTTTGTGTAAGTGTGGCCCACACAAATGTTGAAAGCCATACAAACTTGAATGTGTAATAATATGAAGTTTTCAGTAAATTAACTGAATATTCTAAAAACTATCTAGTTCCCTGTAAACACAGGTAATTTATATTAGGGCGTTGAATATTCGGCGTCAACATGAAAACATAACATGTTTTATTAAACAGTGTAATTCAACGTACCAAAAATTACGATGGTAAATGATTAACTATGCACGAAAGGATGCTACAGATCCGCAGTTTATTGAGCTACAGCGAAATTTACTTACACATCTGTTAGTTTATTCAATTATTCCAATTTTAACATATATTCATGGTGATAATTTAAGTATTATATATCAATTATGGAATTTTTATATAGTTAGTTGAAAAAAGGCGGTTATTGTAGAGAAATTACCCTATGTCCGTCTCATGTCCGTAGATATATATTTAAGCTGCTGATTCGACCTATAGTGGGCTCTCAATTTGCCCTTCTAAGTCATCATACTATCATAGGAATTCAGTGCAATGCACGAAGTTCCTCAGAAAGTTCCTGTCTATTCCCATCAGATTGGTTATGTCCGGTACTGATACTGTCCGAGAGATATCTGAATCTGGCCCGAGTGTCCCGTTCAGACTTCCAGCATCTTGATCATTTCAAACCTTTCCAGTTTCAAAAGGCCTTTTGTCTGCACCCATCGGTGTCTCTCCACAGGATCCTTGTCATTCGGTCCAATGTTTCCTGATTCCACAGGGCTTTGTGGATGATTCAGAATGACTCATTACCTATAACTCCAATGTGTGCTGACACCCAGATGATATTAGGTTTGCCGTGCGTGGAATAATCATTGATCACCTTTTTCTAGTCAAGGACAGCACTATATTTAACAGTTTCCGATGATATTTCCTCAAGCTCCATCTGGCTATCCGTGAGTACATTCATGTCCGTTGGGTTCGTAGTATTTTCGATCCATTAAATGCATTCCATAATAGCCCGAACTTCCGCTTGCAAGTTCGTATTGCGATTCGGAAGGCGTCGGTAGGTTTCGGCCGCCGGATTTTGAATGAAAAAACCTAGACCTATCCTCTCCCCTAGTTTTGAGCCATCCGTATAAGAGAAGGTTCCAATTGGCATTCGTGCCGGGTTCCGTCAATGGCGTCATAGTACGTAGTTCTCTTCGATCCTAACCACGGATATTCGGTCGGATTCACTCGCATAGGTAATAGGTAAATGAAGATGTTATCTTTCGTTTGATATTCATTTCATATTGGTTGATATCTTCCTAATATTTAAATTTCTCAAATGAAAATTCTTTAAACACATACACTCCAACATATGTGTGGTGTTTGGTTGAGTGTTTGAGTTTGTAGCGTGAACACAAACTATGCTGCTGTTTCAGTGTGGACACAAACCTTCGGCTGTTGTTTTGATTGATGAAATATTGAAATTTCGTATATTTACTTATGTATTTAAGTGAAACAAAATGTTAAATGTGAATTTGAATTTAACATGGATATGTAATTATAAAAAATATAAATCAAATTGATTTGCGTCTGTTATTTATCATTTATCCTTACTCTTTTAATTTAAAAACATATTTATCCTATTTTTCCTACCATAAGCTTATGTATATTATCAAAAGTAACTATCAAATAAATAAATTCAGTTGCGTATGTTATTTATCATTTATTAAACTTAATGGCCGTGTCTCTGACACAGACTGCAGGGACAGTCCGTGGCCGAAGGCCTCGGACAACTGTCTGCTGTTTTTTATTTTATTGATTATTTTAGAACCTCATGAGGTCAGACATCTTACACATATTAATTAAACAAACAAATTAAACAAATTTCAACATATTCTTCCAACTGGCTGTATCCTTCGCCTTTTCTCGCCAGTTGGTAACACCAAGGATACGGAGGGATTCTTCTGCTGGTCTTTCCAGCGGACTTTTATATAGTGTCCTTTTGTCCTGCTTCCATCGGGTACGTTATCGAAAACCTTTCGCGCTGGCTCATCTTCATTCAATCTGACATGGCCTAGCCAACGCAATTGGCCTAATTTGGTTCGCCTAGCTATGTCCACGTCAGAATATAAATCATATAGCTCTCGGTTCCAGCGACGTCGGTAATCGCCGTTTTCCCTAACAGGACCATATATTATACGGAGAATGTTTCTCCCGAAAACTCCCAGGTGTTTTTCATCCGCTTGGCAAAATGAGAGTCTGATATAGCTGGACTTTTGTCCGCCGAGAGAGGGATTTGTTCCAAAACTGCTTGCTGAACCCAACTTGCAAACACAATTCTCGTATTTATCTCCAGGCTGATGTTGGTGTCCATGTTCACGGCGGACCCAAGGTAGACGAATTCATCTACCACTTCAAAGTTAAATCGGTTGTCAACGTTCAAGTGCGAACCAAGTCGAGAGGTTTCTTTAGTCGTTGACACCATAAATTCTGTCTTGCCCTCATTAACAGCAAGACCCACCTTCGCTGATTTCTTTTCGATTCTTGAAAATACTGCAGTAACCTCTCGCAAATTTCGCCCAATGATGTCTATGTCGTCAGCATACGCCAGCAACATATGGCTTTTCGTGTTAATGGTCTTGTCCGTATTACTGCAGCTTTTCTCATTATGATCTCCAAAAAAGGTAGTATGTATCGATTTCCTTTTTGTGGGTCTTTTCCAGGATTTGGCGTAGCGTGAATATTTGGTCAGCCGTGGACTTGCCTGGTCTTCCACTATCATTACCTCCTGATCTCTCCACATTTTATGTATGCATATTAGATTGCTAAAGTTCTTTGTGACGACCCACAAGAGTGGTGATATAATTCCCCCTTGTGTTGTTCCCCGTTACAAACTGTGTCTTAGAATTATGCCATGAGAACCGCAGTTTATCCATCTATTCATTAGCATGTGCTTGATCCAGTTTCAATGTCCGGTCTATTGCAAACTGTTCTAAGAATTTGATGAGTGTTTCAGTCTGGACAGTGTTGCACACACCCTCAATATCTATGCATACTGATACAATTTACTATTGAGAGATTCCTCTATGTGTTGGTTTACCTCGTTAAGTGCGGTAATCGACCGCTGGCATACCGTGTTGTCTGATTTTCAGCACATCGTGTGGCATTCCACTTTTCATCATGTCGTCGAATATGCTCTCCAAGATCTTGAGTAGAAAAGAGGTGAGGCTAATACGTCTATAACCTTTTGCGGTCGAATAACTCTCCACGTTTGAGCCTCCTGCCAAGTCTTTTTTGATTTCAGCGATTTTCTAATTTGGGCGATTTTTTGAAAAAAAAAACTCTTCCATACGAATTGGACAACTTTATGGAAAACCCGTAGAATCCCCCAAAAATTTGTTATTTTTCCGAGAATATACATTTTTTCTGATTTGTTTCATATCTTCGATCAAAATCGTGGATGGGTTACCCTGGGTAATCCATTACCCATCACCGTGTGAAATGGGTAAATGCCACTTACCCATTCCCTATATGTAATGAGTAATCGGGTCGGGTAATTTCCCATCATCGTGGTTAACTACCTATTATTTTGTTAATTATAACATTGTTTTCTTTCTTACTTACACGCATTCTTTCCTGAAGCTTTGAAAGAGATTATATTTATAGAACATAACAACTGAAAGTATATTTGATATTATTATCTTTTTAACTTTAGGCGAATTTCAATGTAAAATGCTAAAGCTAGACGAAAAGTTTAAAAAGAGAACAATAAGAATCATTTAAATTTCGAATTAGAGATGAGAGAACGTGACAAACCATTTTTAAGTTTAAAAATGCCTGATTTCTATATATTATGTTTGTGTTAATATTTTACAATCATGTAAAACGTGCTTTAAAATAGGTATCAAATTGATTGATGTATTTAATTGATGTTTCAAGTTTTGGGTAACGTAAGTAATATATATGTATAACATAAAACAACAAAAAGTGTGTACTTGAAAATCAAAAACTTACGGGCCCATCTCAATTAAGAATGAAAACAGATGTTTCAAAAGTATAGAAAGAATTGTGTATTTAAACTGTGCAAATTTTACTGATTGTTGGTGAACATCATCTTCAAAAAACAAAATATCGGCGACATTTAAATATGTTAAGCAAAAAATGGGCATTTCAAATTTTAACAAGAAAAAATTAATGAAAAGAATTCCGTTTTTTAAGAGTAAAATGAAAAAGTTTTGGAAATAAAGTAAATACAAACACAAACTTCTAAATAGTTAAGTAATACATTTTGTTGACCTGGATGACTAAGTTTTATTTTACTATTAAATTTACATTAAAAATATTAAATTAACAAAATGAAAACATTAAGGAGCCCAGCACGAGCCACAAAAACGTAGGTGCCGGGAAGCTTACACCAAACAAAATAGATGTAGACACATCAATGGATTTAGTATCTGGAGAAATTGACATAGACAAAACATCTCGGCAGACCAACCAAAATATTTGATCAGACTGCAAGGAAAACTAAAAGTTGCAAAGTTGCAGATTTAATTGATAAATATTCGCTTGAGGATCTAGAATTTGGTGTAAGCTAAATGAAACGAAACTCAAATTCTGTTTCCGAAACCAAGAACTGTAATCAAAGGAGCTTGCCAATAGCAAAAGCTTTGGCGCTTTATATAGATTTAGACCTTTCGGAAAGAAAATATATAGTTCTGTAAGACTAAAAGTAACTTAAATTTCAGCTGAAGTGGATTTAAAAGCTCTAATGCGTGGAACAGCAGAAAGTATTTTTGAAGTTTGTGACGTGCACAATAAAACATGTAAGATTTCCTTGATTTGCAAGTGGTATTTCTGTTAGCTCTGGACATAGCCGTTATAAACAAACATTTGAAAATGAGAGATATACAGATTAATTCTTGTTTTTGATGTGTTAACATCAATAGGCGCGGGTAGGGACTTAACTCACAAAGTGAATACATCCAAAAACAGTTTGTCCGACTACGATCAGAGATTGTTTGGTGTTAAACTTCTCCGAAACGGCTGGACCGATTTGTATAAAATATTGTGTGCGTATCGGGTAGGTCTCAGAATCGGCCAACATCTATTTTTCATACCCCTAAATGATAAGAGAGTGCGGAGCACTCTCAGAGCAAAGAGAATAATGACGTAGTTATACGTTAATAAAAATGAGATAGCAAGAGAGCAACGAAAATTGTGTGAACTTGTATAGCATATGTACGAACATAACAATGTATGTTTTCACTTGTGTCCGTTCCTTTGCATTCTCTTTGTTTTTTTTTTTGGGAATAAACAAAAAGTATTAAGTAAAAGTATTAAAGTATTAATAATGACACATGTGCTTTTTAATATTATTTAAATGTAACGTCATCATATGATTGAAAGCTGTTTTTTATTTTCCAATGTAACATTTACTAATGTGTTCATAGAAATCGAACCGGTAGCGTGTGACAAATAGGTGAGTTCGAACACTCATTGGAATTTGTTATTGCATTTGAGCCACTTGTGTTAATTAGTAAATTTGTATAATTTTTTGCAATAATTTATCCTTTACAGACTGGCAAATTTAACATCAAAGGAAGATTTATGGGTTAATAAGACTCCAGGTTCGACGTTGTTCTGCAGAACGGTTCATTGAGGCACTAAGATACGACATGCATTGTACAATGATTGGCGGTGCAGTGGCAAATGTTTTAACTGACACAAATGCGGCAAGTAGGTGTTTTATTTGCAATGCAAGCCCTACTGAAATTAATAATTTAAATTTATCAAACACTTCAAATGCCGAGAACTACAAATATGGGCTTTCAACACTTCACTGCTGGATAACATTTTTAAAGTGTTTGATACAGATTGATTGACATAGAACAGAGCTAATAATTTACCAAGTAAAACAGTAAACAACAGTGACGTTGCGTCATTGAGAAGGGACTTATAGATAACATTCGCATTATACTAAGGGTGTTATCTTCTGGATCGCCAGTTAATGTAAACAGCTTTAAGGACCTGTTAAGAGTCACTCGAAATACGTACACATGTTATCCAAAAACTTCACGATAATACACAAACAGAGATTTGATGACCTATATGTTACTGCATTCAGATCCCATATTATCATCAAAGAGGAACATAAAAATTACAATTTTGATTTGGCAGGTATACAAAATATATACACAGGGAAAATTTTGATTTGGAAGGATAAATATTTGAACAGGACGAGTTAAGTTTTTCGCTTAGCGAAAAATTATTTTAGGATGACCCTTGTGGTGATGCTGCTTAATGTTAATCAAAAGAAATAGCAGTTTCATTAAAATAAATATTTTTTGTTCATAGTGAAAATATCAAATGTTCTTGTTGGTATTTGGATAAAAAAACAAACAAATAAAGTATAAATATTAGAGACATGTTATACAATTTGTAAGGGAGGTACCAGATATAGTGGATTGATTTCGAGAAATTTTGTGCAAGAATTCCAAAAATAAAAATATTATATGGCATTAAAATTATTAATAATAAAAATATTATTATTATTGTCTGAGGAAATTTCAAGACCCACTGGTCACTTTGTATCGGGGTACCAAAAAGCTTGGTGCGATTGTTCTCAAACTATGTATAATAAGGATGATAGTCAGAAAATTATATTTTGCGAAATTTGGTCAAATTTAATAATACATTCAATAGGGTATCATAGTGTGATAAATTTTCAAGACCCATTCAACCACTTGTATGGGAGGTATCAGATATAGTGGCCTGATTTCGGTAAGACTTTGTGCAAGAATATCAAAACTTTAAATATTATGTTCGGCACACTTTGGACATTAAATTGAGTGTACTAGTCTGACGAAATTTCAAGACCCACTGGGAACTTTTAATGGGCGGTTCCAAAAAGCCTGGTCCGATTCTGCTCAAACTATTTACAATAAGGATAATAGTCAGAAAAATTTACCTTCTTCACTTTCCCATACATCGCCATCAAGCAATCTTAGGCTATTCCACTGGGTCCAATGTCATTTCAAAACTGGTCTTTCTGAAGCAATTTCACTCAGCGTTAATCGTATATCCTCTTCTTTGGCCCACATAATTTTTGTCAATACAGGATTACTTATCTGTGCCGTGAACCAGTCATCGTCCGACTCAATTCGCAGAGATCGTACATCAATGATTTGCTCCGTAATTCAGCCTTACAATCCCGCTTACGCTTGATTTCCTGTCGCCAGTCATTTACTGAGCAGCCTGATTTGGTTATGCGATCACTGATGTATCTCAGGCTTAGTAGGTGACTGATGTCACTGAAGCTCATCAAGCTATCGGGCTTATTCTTTTGTCATTTAGAAGACGGATGAGCCTACGGCGGATAAAAAACCAAAAGAAGAAAATCCAGGTTCCACATCTTGCATCCTGGCCACCGTCTGATCCATAAATATACTGGAAGTAGGTAAAATGCAAAAACCCGGTGGGCTGGGTTTGCCTCCCGCCACCGTTCACAATGGCAGTGAAAATACAAAAACGAAAAAGAAAACATAAACAACCCCTATTTGTTGACGACCCCCGCAAACGTTATAAGGACCACGATTTACGGATATGCACCTGGTATGAGAGAACTCTATATAGACCCGGTGCAGATGTCCTCGAAAGATATAAGGCTTACATTACCGCAATCCAGGAAATACGATGGATAGGACACGGCTGTAAACGAAAAAGAAACTGCGACATATACTACAGATGCCATGAAAAACAAAATTGAATTTGGTTGCGGATTTGTAGTTGGCAAAAGACTCCGACATCTAGCATTTAGGTTCAATCCTGTGAGTGTACGTATAGCCAAAATCCGCATAAAAGCGAAATAATTTTATATTTCCCTAATTTGTGTGCATGCCCCGACAGAGGAGAAAGATGATGATGCCAAAGACATGGTCTATGAGCTCCTAGAGGAAACGTATGACCGCTGCCCTGGCCATGACATTAAGATTGTACTAGGAGATTTTAATGCTAAAGTAGGCAGAGAGAATGTGTTTCATCCAACTATTGGCAATTTCAGTCTACATGCTGACAATTCCGAAAACGGTATGAGACTGATTGACTTTGCCGCGGCAAAAATCATGGTCATTATAAAGACAGCATAAAGACATCCACAAGGCTACTTGGGTATCCCCTGATCAAAGAACGAAGAACCAAATTGATCACGTGGTAATTGATGGAAGGCACTCATCTAGTGTAATGGACGTACGAGTGATCAGAGGAGCTAACATTGATTCTGATCACTACCTGGTAGCAGCAAAGGTTCGCACAAGATTGAGTAGAGCGAAAATTGTACGAAACCAGACGCAGAGGAAGCTGGACATCGGTAAGCCGCCATTACCAGAGGTAGCCACAGACTACTCAAGGAAGCTCTTGCAACTTTTGGCACAGAACCCACCCACTCCCGATAACGATTCTGAAGCGCAGTGGAAACCCATTTCCAACTCTATAAAAACTGCCGCAACAACCGTACTTGGTTTTGAAAAGCCGCTTCGCAATAAACCGTGGTACGATGAAGAGTGTCGCATAGCAAATGATGAAAAGAACTCTGCACGTATGGCAATGCTTCAGTCAATTGCAACGCGAGCTGCGACAGAGCGAGGGAGAAAAGAAAGGAGGTAAACCGTCTCTTTAGGCGTAAGAAACGGCAGTGGAGAAAGCGCGGGAGTGAGTACATTGAGTCATACAGAAGGAAGAACGAAGAAATTCTACCAAAAAGTCAAACACGGAACTAATAGACATGGTTCAGGGCCCCCCTTTTGTAAAGACAAGGACGGAAATCTCATCGCAGATGTGCAGAGGATGTTGGGAATTTGGAGAGATCATTTCTCTGCGCTATTGGTACCTGAGATATCGAATGACGAGACAATCGAACTAAATTTGGACGACGACTTCGATTGCCCCCCCCCCCTAACCAAGACGAGGTCAGAACAGCTATTGCCCGGCTTAAGAACAATAAAGCCGCAGGAGCCGATGGATTACCGGCGGAACTGTTTAAGGCCGGCGGCGATGAGCTGATAAGGTGCATGCATCAGCTCATTAGCAAAATTTGGTTTGATGAATGCATGCCTGGCGATTGGAGTCTCAGTGTACTATGTCCCATATTTAAAAAAGGTGACCTGAGTCTCTGTGCCAGCTACCGTGGAATAAGCTTTTTATCCATAGCATATAAGGTTCTATCAAGTATAATGTGCGAAAGACTGAAACCCATTATCGCTGACCTGATTGGACCATACCAGTGTGGCTTTAGGCCTGGAAAATCGACAACCGACCAGATTTTCACGCTACGCCAAATCCTGGAGAAGACCCACGAAAAACAAATAGATACCTATCATCTATTTGTCGATTATAAGGCGGCCTTCGATAGTCCGATACAGGGGCAACTCTACGAAGCAATGTCTGAGCTTGGTATTCCTGCCAAACTCATACGTCTTTGCAGGATGACCCTGACGAACACGAAATCCGCAGTGAAAGTTGGTAAGGATCTTACCGAACCTTTCGAAACTAAGCGGGGCCTCAGACAAGGTGACACCCTATCGTGCGACCTCTTTAACATCCTAATAGAGGTTATTCTATTATTAATTATTATTTATAAAACCATCAGCAGCAAACGTCAGATGCTGGTCGCGTATGCTGATGATATATGTAGATATCATTGGGCGCACAGTTAGAGAAGTTACTGCGGTGTTTTCGAGAATTGAGAAGGAGTCAGGAAAAGTGGGTCTGACGGTAAATGAGGACAAGACAAAGTGAATGTTTTCATCGAGCAGGGCCTCCACGCGATTAGACCAAAGCGTGAACGGTGATAACCGTTATAATTTCGAGGTGGGGGACGAATTTATATACCTCGGATCTGCCGTAAACAAAAACAACATTGTCAGTCCTGAGATCAAGCGGAGAATTGAGCTTGCCAATAGATGTTATTTTGGGCTAAGCAAGCACTTTAGAGATATAGCCCTCTCTCGAGTAACTAAAGTCCAATTATACCAGACTCTCATACAACCTGTCTTGATTTATGACAAAGAATCCTGGGCCTTATCGCAAGCAGATGAAATATCTGTTGGAGTCTTCGAGAGAAAAAATCTCCGGAAGGTTTATAGCCTATGAGCTGTATGAGCTTTATCCTGACATTGACATACTGGCATGTCAGTAGAATGGATGAAGACGAACCAGCACGAAGGGTTTTCGAAACCGAACTCGAAGGAAGACGAAAAATTGGAAGACCAAGACTCCGCTGGAAGGATCAGGTTGACGAATCCCTGCGTACACTTGGTATTGTCAACTGGAGAGATAAGGCAAAAGATCGAACTGGTTGGCGAAATATGTTATCTTCGTTTTGTAAGGTTCCTGACCCCTCGGGGTTGTTCGTGACCGGATAAGTAAGTAAGTAAGTCATTTACTCGTTCGCTATCGCGGGTCGCCATTGAAGACCTTTATCATTTTCACGGGTCTCTACAGTCCCACCCCATATAGTCACGTTCGCCAGGATTGCCGTCTTTCATTTTAGTATAGTGCTTTTGTGATAACCTGAACCACGTCTCTCATATTTAAAAAAATTAACGTTAGTTTATTGTATTGTAAAAAGTATTCATTTAATCTAGTTATGTATATGTCATTCTATATATTTGGAGCAAATATATAAAAATAACATTGTAAATAAACCATTTATGCTAAAATACAAATTTGTTCTCTTCCGGGAATTCCAAAAATAAATCCCGTTTTCCCGGAATAACAAATTTTCCGGGAAAAAAAACCCATAGTCTTGAGGCGACGTCGACTGTATATCGATACCTAATGAAAAACATAAACAAAATTGTCATCATCTGCTGGTAAAAGTTATGGAAGTTCCTGAAAAGTGAAGCTCTTTTTCGAAGCTATTGGCTCTAGACGCCTGCACTATCTGGCCAGGCGCATGAAAACGTTGAATCTAAACGTTTATCGGGCTGTCTTGTAATTATCGGGTTGTCTTGTAATTCGTCCCGAACGCGTTAATATTTGGCTAAATACTGTTGATCTTGAGGCCATACCTCGTCTAGACTTGAGCATATACATTAAGAGCTGTTTTTTCTAAAGACCTTGAATTGGCAAAATAGTTTTTGCCTTGTTTTTATACAAATCCAATGATGGACATCTTAATGGTATATTGTATACAACTTTCAATGCTGATTGTAGTGCTGATTGTGGAGATTTTAAGGTACCACTTTTCTTCCACGCATATACATATATAGTAATATAAGTAGGTAGGTAAGTAAGTAAGATTTGAGTGTACTATGGATTGGTAAATCATTAACATAATTTCTGTACTGAACTTGTTCTTAAATTTATAAGGAAGTCCAGTAGTCGATGAAATCTATGCCCACAACAGAATTATTTCACAACATGGGTAAAGGTCATACCAAGATATTTAACACTCTCACATTCCATTATAGCTTTTCCAGCAGACATCATGCATCAGACATTTGCATCATTCCTGCTGAGATGGAGGAAATTTGGTCTTGTCAGTGTTTAAAGACAACTTATTTATGCGAGCAAATTTTGAAAAAATTGCTGCGTCGTTCTCGATTTGGCTCCGAAGAACTGTCTCATGCTTATATTTATAGAATAGCAAACACCATCAGCAAACATAAATAACTGGCCATAGAATTTTATGGTTTTCAAATCACTTATATAAATTTTAAACAATAAGGGACTCAACACACTTCCTTGGGGAATTCCATGTTTAGCTGGAGCGTATTACTCTTCGAATCTACAATTTGAACAGAAGGTACCTATTTCGAAGATAATCGCCAAACAAGTCCAGAGATGACTCCGCTATACCAATAGATTTTAATATCTTAATTAAGACATCATGTTGCACTAAATCAGAAGCCTTAGACAATTCAAAAAAGACTCCAGCTATTCCTTTGAAATTGTCGTCAATTCCCGCACATACATATTACACTACTTCACGTACCGCCTTTCCTGTACCAGATCCTGTCCTCAACCTATATTAGTGTTCATACAGACTGTTATTATCATGTATGTAGTTTGGTAACTGCTCAAAGTTTAGCTTTTCGAAAACTTTATCAATTATTGATGACACAGATATAGAGGCCTGTATTCGGCTAGAATCCTGGTGCCTGGCTTTTTTGGTAATGGCAAAAGTTGAAGTATTTTCAATGTATCAGTATATTTTTATCGACTTCTTAGCAATTAGAATCGTAAGGGTTATATTGTCATATCCACAACTCTTCTTTAAATAGAGAACATCAAAAACGTTTTCTACCTTTACTCTGCTTACTTCTTGCAGGATAAAACGGCTCTGTACTTGCCTTAAAGTTCTAAACATGTTAACATTGTTATCAGTATAACTGGGGATATTATTCTCCGACCTGTCTACAGATTCAACAAGGTAATTGTTGAACACAGATTCATTAACTTTATCATCGGAAGCCATGCTACCGTCCTCCAGAACTACATATATCCTTTATTGGCTGTTTACGCCTTCCAAACACTTTGTTGAGAAAAAACCAAAATTTATCAATCAGACTTTATTTTAAATTTCGCTTGTAATAATTTTCCATCAGAAACGTTTTGGAATTCCCAATAACCTTACTTATCCTCTTTAGTAAGTCAGAATGCAAGTTCTATTCTTCTTCTTACGTCGTGACTTTAAGAGTTTTCTCTCGTATTCAATTAAGAATATTACCGTCTCATCTATCCACGGAGTCAACTTTCTTCGTATATCGGTTAAGCTTAATCTTTCCGTTGTACTTTGTGATGCAGCTTCTTGCAGCGTTTGTGTTAACTGTCCACATACCACAGAAGACTCATCAACATTTAGCAGGGGTGGCAATGTCGTATTCAACTTTTCCGAAAGTTTGTCATAGTCGCATTTTGTTTTCGGAGTAGAAACATAATTGCTTGAGGTAAAGTCTAAACAAATACATCAGCTCAAAAAATTATGGTTCGACAGTTTGTTTTCCACCCTGTGCACAACAACATTATCGGAAAAATTTCTGGTAATATGTCCACGACATGAATGCAATTTAAATAAATTAAATGTGTTCTGCAAAAGTTGAGCATTTCCATTTACAGCATTCAGATCGACATTAACATCTCCAATTACCAATACCGAACTTGTATTAAAACTCTCAATAACATTTTGAATTATGCTACAAAATGATTTTATTTTACATCATTGAGGTATGTAGAATGACATAAGAATAAATTCTGAATTGTTTTAGTCCGGTGAAAATAGACATTTCAAATTACAAAAATTCCGACAGAGCTGAATTTTGGAATAGACCTTGGGTACACCATTAGAAATAACGTGTCAAAAGTCCTCATTGATCCGATGTGTGCTAAAAAAGTTATTCGGGGTCAAAGGTCAAAGTTTGAGGTTTTTTTTGGATTTTTTTCGAAAACGGTAAATTTTATCAAAAAGCAGCCAAGACAAAAATTATAGATCTTAAAATTGTCTACAAAAATTTTCCTTATATTTTTTTTCTAAGAATTACCATTTCAAATATATCTCGATTCTAAAAGTTGCAGGAGTCACGTTCTGTATGATATGCACATATTTGCCCCGTATTTACATAGTTAGGCATTTAATACACACGAACACATGGAGAGAAATTTGTGTTTTCTATTCTCTATTCTCTCTAACGGTAGAATAACGGCTGGATTTCTTTTTGTGTATTCATAGCAGAGCTATTTCTCGAGTGGAATGTTAGTGTTAGACGTTCGTTGCAAGTGAATGTACGTAGTTATTACTAGTGCCTACCAATATAGTGTGTGCTTAAAAAATGTCTAAATTTTGCTTTATTTCCAATAAACTTTTGAGTGATGGTGAAACTGTTATAGTTAGTCGTGGAATGCAAACTTTGATCGATGCAAGTATCGCAAGATGTGATGAGTTTGCTGATTATTTAAGAAGTGAAAAATCCGTTACAGTTCACGTGGAAATCGTATACCCGGAAATGTTCAATCGCTGCAGTAAAAAGGCAACATGAGGATGAAGAAGCCAGTACTGCAAACTCTCTTTCATACAATTATATTGACGATGATGAGGAAATGTGTGGACAATTACTTTCTCAGTTTAATCAAAAATTAATGGAATATCAGAAACGAGGACCAACTGCACAATTGTGGGTACAATATTTTAGGATGGTGTCCACTGCAAAGGAGTTTATAAGAGCTGAACGAGTGGGAGATTGGCAAGCTCATTTGAACAGCGTTAAAGCAATGCTTCCTTACTTTCATGCATCAGGGCATTTACCTTATGCTAAGTCAGCGCACTTATACTTGCAGGATATGCTTCAATTAGAGGAGGTAATTGATCCTAGTGTTTATCAAAGATTCACAGAAAGATTTTTCACTGTTCGACGTTCTGATAAATTTAGTTGTGGAACTTCAACGGACATGATAATCGAACAATTAATGATGAAATCGATGAAGACAGATGGAGGTATTTCTCGAGGAAGAAGTACGAAAGAAAGTGTAATAAGCAAATGGGTTTACGGAATGGATTGGAAGTTCTTGCTAATGTTCGAATGGACACAACAGATCAGCATGTAGATGCAAGTGATTCACGAGTATAAAAAGATGCTAAAGATACCCAAAAACAAAAGCAGAATCTTGTGTATTGCTACTGGAGTCGTCGGTAATAATAAGATTAATTGCCATAAAACTCGTGAATAATATTAAATTAAAACCCTCTGAAAAGGTACTCCCTCTTGTAGCTGCGAGTAGTACCGTCAAAGTTCACGAAGAGGAGATACCTATAGACCCTGTATTATTATTTCAACGCATGAGTATCACTAAAACGTTCGAGGGTGAAATTGAAAAATTTTTCGAGTATGAATTAGCCCCTTACCCGTTATCATTCTTCGATGCAGCTGGGATGCGAAAAACGCAAAAGTCTGCTATGTTCACTTTCTTTCAACCAGTCAATGTTACATTATCGATGGAGAATATCTACTACATCACGTTGTATGGGATCGCGAAGAAACCTTCAACATTATTTTTCAAAAATATGTTCAATATCTACGTAGACATTATGGTCATAGAGTGACGGTTGTATTTGATGGCTATAGTGACTCGACAAAAAATATTAAAGCTGCAGAACAACGTCGTCGGACTAAAAAAACATCATCGTGTTCCGACATTATCTTTGATGAATTTATGACAGTTCCAGCAAACCAACAACAATTTTTCGCCAACATTCATAATAAATCTCGTTTCATTTCCATGTTAACTGATAAATTGACAACTGAAAATATTGCAGTGAAACAAGCTCAAAATGACGCAGATGTCCTCATAATTGAAACAGCAATAGAACAAATTAATGCAAAAAATACAACTATTGTAGTTGGTGAAGATGTTGACTTATTAATACTACTCACTGCAAGAACTCCAAATGATAAAATTTTATACTTTTTAAAACCGGGAAAAGCTCAACAGCAAACAAATATATATTCTTCAAAAAGTTTATCTGCTTATCCAAAATGCCAAAACCGTATTTTATTTTTACATGCAATAACCGGCTGCGATACGACATCAGCAATGTTTGGAAAGGGTAAAACATCAGTATTAAAATTATTTGAGAAAAAAGATTGATTGATAGCGCTAAAGTATTTACAGAAATTTATTCTTCACCTCAAACAATAATCACAAAAGGATTTCGATTTCTCCTTGCTGTTTATGGCGCTCCAAAAAAAATTGATGTATAAATAAATATAGGTATTTAACTTTTGTTAAAAATACACGGAACAAGAAACAAGTACAACTATCTTGTCTTCCTCCAACATCGGCTTCTGCTAATCAACACTTGTATCGAGTATACTATCAAATTCAGTCATGGCTAGGCAATCAATTGAACCCAGAATACTGGGGTTGGAAATTAACAGATAATACTTTAAAACCAATTCAACCTTTACTCCCACCTGCTCCGGAAAAACTCGTAAACTCTATTTTTTGCAATTGCAAGAAAGGTTGTAGCGCTAAATGTGGCTGTAGAAAAGTAGGGTTACTATGTTCTCTAGCGTGTACTAATTGCCAAGGCCAGTCTTGCTCAAATGTGCAATTGAACACAACAGACGAAGATTCGTGTGATTTAGATGAAGATATAGCTGATTCATCTTCATTTGAACAATTTATGAATATCCAGCAAGACGAAGAGGAAGAAGAAGACTTGACAGTTGAAGTCGACTTTGAAGAATATGAATCAGATTAAAATATCAAAAGAAATTAGAACTACAGTTAAAATCAATAACCAATATCAATATTATTCATCATCATGTTAAAAGAGTATTGTCATCATCATCAGTTTAAACAGTTTGTGGAGTAGGCCTAGCGGGGAAACCACATTAAAAAAAACGCGCCAAAGTACACTACCTCACAGGTGGTGTGGAAATGTGTGCATATCATACAGAACGTGACTCCTGCAATTTTTAGAATCGCGATATATTTGTAATAATTAAAATATACGGACCATTTTTGTAGACAATTTTAAGATCTATAATCTTTGTCTTGACTGCTTTTTGATAAAATTTACCGTTTTCGAAAAAAATCCAAAAAACCTCAAACTTTGACTTTTGACCCCGAATAACTTTTTTAGCACACATCGGATCAATGAGGACTTTTGACACGTTATTTCTAATGGTGTACCCAAGGCCTATTCCAAAATTCAGCTCTGTCGGAATTTTTGTAATTTGACCACCATTTTTTTGTCTATTTTGACCGGACTATTACCTTAATTTCCGGCATCTCCACAGCAATAAAATCCAAATAATGTTCACTTTTCTTTGTTAAAAGCCGATATTTTAAGCTTGAATTAAAGTAAGTTGTTGTTCCACCAAAAACATCTGATCTCCCACAATGTATAGCATCATATCCAAAGATTGAATACAATGGTAAATTTTGCCTGTTGAACCAAGTTTCTTGACTAGTTTTTATCTCTGGTAACATTGTTAGTTTACTTGTATTATTCTTAAAATCGACAAGTTTGTCTATCGAAGAAACATTTCTTATATTCCCTGATAAAATAATTTTGTGCAGAAATATATGAGTTATAGGATTTAAAATTGAAAAAATAATTTGAGTTCATGAAAGGATCATTGAAAAAAGATATTCTCTGTATAATGTGATTTAAAAACAAACTTTGTATTAAATTTATATATAATAAATATACATCATTATCTTCATCTTCACTTTCAAAAAGATTTGACTAGCGTTGCCGTCCTTTATAGCAAACACTTTACCAGCCTTGGCATACACGTATTTAAAACCGACTGACTTTAAAGATTTTCCATATTTCAGGATTTCCAAACATTCCTTAGTAAGAAAATCGTTGATATATACATTATTCAGTTCATCAATTTGCTTGCATTTTTTCTTCTCCTTCATAAAAATTCCTTTACCGCCTCTGTTTTGGTGTTTTGGTTTTGAATGGTGTTAAGAAGAAATGATAACTACTTGCGGCCAGGGTACCTAAAACACTGCTGGCATGCTATAGAGTGTGATAGTTGTTATAAAACCTTTCACTCACTGTGTACACACTTAAAAAAGTAGAGATAGAGAGACTCGTTAATGATCCCGCTCTTAAATTCCAATCTCATTTACGCAAACCCGAGGCTGATAATAGGGATGGCATAAATGCAGTTTTAGAAACAAATATACTTTTTTCAAGTAAACAACCAACAATTATTGAAATAATAATTTACGCCGTCTATTATTTATTAAAAAAAAGAAACCAGAGAACTCTCTAGTGTTTATGAACCGCTGAACTCACTAGTCACATATTACTGTTGACCTAACTAGTCGAATATCACAGCTGATATCGTTGATAACACTGTGATAGTCGAAAAAATTAACTTCGATGAATCCTTTTCGAACTATTAGGGGGGAGTCCCCTGAGTGCGAAAGTACATTTGGAAGTGTCAGATTGGCTCCAGTTTTTGAGAAATCGGTATATATGGATATGGCTAAGTCTGCGCTATTTAAACAAATTTTACCGGCCATAGGCGAATTTTGTTTTTGGCCTAAAAGGGCTTAAAAGGCTTATTAAAATAGAAAAAACAAATGTTTGCGCTCGGTCCAACTTCTTGAGATATGGGCCTTTAAAGCTTGAGTATATAATTGGCCATATCTCACATATTTATGGTCCGATCTGGTTCCGGTGAATATCATTACAAAGACCATTAAAAACTCTTTACATCTGCATATAAATATATTACATTTTATTAACCCATTGGGGACAAATTTAAAAAATACGATTTTTAACCTCACTTTTTTTGTTAAAAATCTGATTTTCTCAAAAACCAGCCCTAGTAAACCTATTTGCTACCTAGACTCAGGTTGTAGGCTTTGTTTTAAGGTATAATACTTCGCATTAACCCTTCCAAGACCGGAGATATTTATGTTCAAAATTTGAAATATAAGAAAAAATTAAAGTTTTTTTTTACTTTTTCCCAAAATTTTATTTATTTTCCTAGCATAGGCCTCAAGTTAAGCTTTAAAATCAAAATATTGGACTTTTATATATTTTTTTCGTTTTGTTTTTAAGCTAATTAATTCAAAGAAATGAAAATTTTTTAAAAATAACCGTTACATAAATATAATGCTAAAGGGCTTAACTTTTAGGCCAAAAACAAAATTCGCCTATGGCCGGTAAAATTTGTTTAAATAGCGCAGACTTAGCAATATCCATATATACCGATTTCTCGAAAACTGGAGCCAATCTGACACTTCCAAATGTACTTTCGCACTCAGGGGACTCCCCCCTAATAGTTCGAAAAGCATTCATCAAAGTTCATTTTTTTTCGGGTCAAAAACTATCACAGTGTAATTTGTCGCAAGCTATTTGGGCGGTACAAGGTTATGCGGAAGGTAGTGACGATTAACTAGTTAGTAGTTAATGGTAGCTTTTTGTAGTTAGTCGTATCGCTAATCATTCGTTAGAAAAAAAAACTGCAGGGATCGTCATTTTCCAGCACTTCTGTCTTCCATTGCATTCAAATGATTTTTTCTTTTTTATGTTTAGGCTTCTGCGAGTTTTAACAGGCACACTCGATAATAATAAGAGAGAACAAATGTTACTCTCTCAAACAAAATATCACTAAGTCTCTTTCTCGTTTGGTTACTGCCATAGTGTAATAATATAAGTGGAAGCATAAGCCCAGCTGATCAGGCATTTTGTTATTGGGTTGTTTCTTTTTATCGTTCTTTGTTTACGTAGTACACTCGAAGTGTCAAACTTGTCTCATCATTTGTTTTGATTCTTATTGTTCGTTATTAAACGTTTGAAAAGTGTTGTGCAATTTAAATTGAAATATAAATATAATTTTAAATTGTATAATTTCAGCCTATTACTTTTTTTTTAATACATGTAATTCTATGCATGTAATTATTTACTTTGGCGTTTTTCCTTTGCCTCTTCTTCGTATATAAAATGATTTTGACATATCGAGTGTATTGTCATAACAATAGTACAACAAAATTCTGTCAAAATCGTTTCATATTACAACAACACGCCACGCGTCGACTTATATTATTAGACTATGGTTACTGCGTAAAAATTTTTTTATTATTTGCGTCTTTATTTTGACGTCTAACTTCACCAGGGTTGCCAGATCTTCTTCTTTCTAAGCGCTACATTATGTCTACCAATGCAAATTCAATATATGATTAAGTTCCATTGGCAATTGTACTTATTTTAAAAGCATTTGTTTGCGGCCTCTCAACTTTTCAAATATTTCACATGTACAGGTTTATGGACTTGAAAGTTCTACGAGGCACTACCAATAGACGCCACAAACCTGCACATTTAAACTACTATAAAAACAAGCAATCCATATTTCATTAAAATCAGCGTACGATTCCACGACCATGCATTAGCACTGTCTGAGCAAATACAAATTCAAGTTCAAAATTTCTAATTTCGAAGACAGACTGTGGCAATCCCCTCATGGGATTTTGTGGGAAACCATTATTTTTTTTATTTCGAATAATTGACATTAGATAAAGTAATGCCACACTTATTATTAAAAATTATTAAAGAACATAAAATCTTACAGATCGAATATTAAAAACTAAAACGGTAGTATTACGCAGACGGTACACTGTAACACCAATCTCATGACAATCGTTGTTTCTTGTTTTGAAACAACATCTATCAGTTGGTTTCGATGAAAGCCTGCATAGGAAAGAAATTATGTGAATATTGATGGTTCTTGCAAAGTATTGTTGTGGATGTTTTCGGGCTAGTAGGAGTTGAGACAATTGTCGCTTAATTGAGATTTGTTTATCCCTATAATGTTTATCCCTACTTGTGGAGATGGGAGCTGATGATTTGCCTTGATGGGCATTGAAATAACAATATTCCCAACAATCCACCATAATAATCAATTTCACATTATTTTTCAAAAATATATTCTACGAAACTGTAGTTTTTTATAAAGTAATTTTTCAAACAAATTGATCATGAAACGGAAAAATTATTAAAGAACAGAAAAAAATTATTTGGAAACTTTCCAGTTTCATTTCAACACCGACGCCAATTTTACTTAAAAAAATACGAAATGTGTCGACATTTTTCGATGGTTATCGATAGCGACTACACAAATAGCGATTTTCAACTGTCGACACAAGACGACGTCGTATTTTGTCGACGATGACAACCATAATAAGAATGACTGTGTCAACCAGTTGGTCGGCCGCAAAGCTTTTGTGTGGGAGGTACCATAAAGGCTGTGACATATACGCCAATTTCCTCGAGTTAAATACACTTTTGCACATAATTTAGAAACACTTAATATGAAGTTAATCCCATTCATCGCAAAAAAATTATATTGGAAAGTTGTGTACCAAATTTGTAGAGTTGTATAGGAGGTACAAGAAGGGGCGTGATCATAAAGCCCACTTTCAACCCCAAACTAAGCTTCCACAAATAATAATCACTTACATAATTTAATTGGGAAAAGTACAGATATACCATATTTATCGCGTTGACCAACCAGCCGGACAGGTTGTCATGATTATGCCTTAAAATCAATTTTCCCATAGATACGGAATAATCTACTTCAGTCACTGGCCGTCCTAACATGGTCGTCAAAAATTTTTCAGAGAAACTGTTTGACTTATTTACTTTAACATACTTTAAATTTGAGTATTTCACAAGGTCTCATACTTGTCGTAACTTCTCACAACAGCTGTACGAATTTTGTTGTTGGCTTCCATATAAAACTAACTTACGACAAGTACAACATCGAAGGTATGTTTACTGATTGTAGTACTTTACTAGTGCTGTTCTTCTTGTACCGAGTTTGTTATACCGAATACATTTGATAAGTAACATCACTACCTCAAAAATTTTTTTTCTTTAATCAGTTGTTTATGCGATCAGCTGGATACGTACGACATACAACAAAAAAATGCATTAATGGTTGTTCACAACTATCTTACTTAGGCACGACAATCCAGTACAACATTACGAGAGCTTGTGAAAACCCTAATTGATTTCAGTTGAACTTTATTCTTCAATTTCTATCAACAGTAATTCCAAATGCAGAAACCGCAAGAATTAACCACAATACTACAACTGAAAAACAATTTAAGTAAAGTAAATAATTTCGGTTGTGGTGTTATTGTTATATTCTTTTGCATCGATGGTTAAACAAATTTCGAAAAGTAGATTCAAATTATAGAGGAAAATATTTAAAAATAACTATATTTATTTGTGCGTGTCAATGAATTACAATAACTATTGACTTAACGTTTTCATGTCGTATTGATGAAGATCTGAGACATTTAATGTGTTTCTCACTTTTATGTTGGTTTTTATTGTTGGTATACATGTGTGTTGTAGTTAACACAACTATTTTAAGACACAAAATCGAAAAGTCGTTGTTGTTGCGTTGAAGGATATTTCGTGTTATTATTGAAGAACGAATTGTCATCATTTAGAGTGTAGAGCATCTGAAATTCAGCTTGTCATAGAGTTAACATTAGCATGTGTGAGTTTTCTTTGCTTTAAAAAAGCTGTCAAAAATATTGCAAGTCGCTGCGATAATCCCAATATGGCCACAATGAAATCCATTTCCATTTGTGTTATTAGTTGTGGTCCATCTCTTCCCTGTTGGGGCTCATAATCGGTATCAAATGGATCTTCATAAGTAACACCACTTGCTGTACTCATTGCTGTAAATTCTGTAGTACGATCTGGAGTTGGCGGCCTTGGTGATACAAAATTTTCAGGTGCAAGCACTGGTAGTGTGGATGTTGCAGTTGCTTTATAAATTTTGTTCTTCTCAGAATGTCGATTTAGACGACATGTGTAATTTACGCATGCATAGCAACTGGTTGCATCATGATCACCTGGGCGATTAATCCAGTTTACCGTCGTGTTGTGTCGCTTTTATATTGTGTGCTGCGTCCCTTGTTGCGTGTGCTGAGCTTACTGCATTGCCTCTGCTGCTGCTGTCGGTGCATGATCGCGTGATACCTAAGCGCTACCTAAACGGTGTTAACCCTTGGACAAACACATGGTTCTGGCCAGGCATATTTCATTTTTTGCTACCTATTGACCTGAACAGGAGAAAAAGGTAAAAAAATGAAATTAAAAAATTTTCGGCAAATTTTTCACTTTTGCGTGCTACCTAAACAGTGTTAAGAATCATCTCTAGGAAGTTTATCTGTTCTAGAAATTTGTTTATTGAGATCTTAGGTAAATTTTTGTAGTTGATTGTTTCCTTGAATTTTGAACGGTTTGCTACCTATGGACCTGAACACGGGAAAAAAGGTAAAAAAAAATCGAATTTTTTTAAGTTTTTTTGCGATTTTGATCTGGAAGGTGAAGTTTTTTTGATTTTATATGTTCGCAATTTTTGTTCTTTATGACAAGAGCTACAACTTTACCTCAGAGAGTAAATCGAAATTCTGAACGGTTTGCAAGATATGAGCCTGAGAAAATGATCACATTTTTACGAAAATGATACCGAGGCCCCAAATCTTTGGCGGCCCATAAAAAAAAAGTGCATGACTTTGGGAAAAATTGGGAAACACGGGTCTTTTTTTTTAGTCTTTTATCACGTAGTGGTGTCCGTATATGGTTATTTTGCCATGACTTAAAAAATTACACACAGTGTAATCAACCAGAACTACCTCCTCCTGCTGAGGTTATTCCAATTGATTCTGTTTCAGTTTCTCAAACTCCTGCTTTGACTTATGGGTCTGTTGTACAAGTTAATTCTACTGACACCATTCCTCGAGATCAAAATCCTGGGCAAAAGGGTATTCACAACTTAGTTTTGGTGCCCCCTAGGAGGACAGTGTTCATATCTAGATTGGCATCTGTTACTACTGTTGATGATATTGGTGATGTTATCAGATCTAATTATTCTATTGTTGGTAATGATATTACTTTACTTTTATTGACTATATTACAACCTCATGAGGTCAGACGTCTTACACATATTAATTAAACAAACAAATTAAACAAATTTCAACATATTCTTCCAACTGGCTCTATCCTGGTCTGCCGGGTCTTTCCAGCGGTGTCTTGGCCGTCCTCTTTTCTTGCATCCATCCATTCTGATAGCATGGCCTAGCCAACGCAATTGGCCCACTTTTATTCGTCTAGGTAGGTCCACGTCAGAATAGAGATTATATTGCTCTGCGTTCAAGCGACGTCGGTACTCGCCGTTTTCCCTAACAGGACCAAATATTTTACGGAGAATTTTTCTCTCGAAAACTCCCAGGTGTTTTTCATCCGCTTGCGATATGACCCAAGTTTCGGAGCCATATGTCAAGACAGGTAAAATGAGAGTCTGATATAGCTGGACTTTTGTACGTCGAGAGAGGGCTTTGTTCCTAAACTGCTTGACGTTGTTGTCCTTGTTCACGGCGGATCCAAAGTAGACAAATTCATCTACCACTTCAAAATTAAATCGGTTGTCAACGTTCACGTGCGGACCAAGTCGAGAGGTTTCTCTAGTCGTTGACACCATCAATTTTGTCTTGCCCTCATTAACAGCAAGACACACCTTCGCTGATTCCTTTTCGATTCTTGAAAATATTGCAGCAACCTCTCGCAAATTTCGCCCAATGATGTCTATGTCGTCAGCATACGCCAGCAACATATGGCTTTTCGTGTTAATGGTATTGTTCGTATTTACTGCAGCCTTTCTCATTATTATCTCCCTTAAGATGTTGAAGAGATTGCACGAAAGTGTGTCGCCTTGTCTCAGTCCTCGCTTGGTACAGAATGGTCCAGTGAGGTCTTTCCCCACTTTCATTCCTGATTTGGTGTTGGTCAGCGTCATTCTACAGAGGCGAATCAGTTTTGCCGGAAAACCAAGTTCAGACATGGCTTCGTACAGTTTTCCCCGTATGGGGCTATCGAAAGCAGCTTTGTAATCGACAAAAAGGTGGTATGTATCGATTTGCTCTTCGTGGGCCTTTTCCAGGATTTGGCGTAGCGTGAATATTCGGTCAGTTGTGGACTTGCCTGGTCTAAAACCACACTGATAAGGTCCAATCAGGTTTTCAATAATTGGCTTTAGTCTTTCACATAATACGCTCGACAAGACCTTATACGCGATGGATAAAAACTGATTCCGCGATAGTTGGAACAGACACACGGATCACCCTTTTTGAATACAGGACATAATACACTGAGACTCCAGTCGTCGGGCATAGATTCCCCCAGCCATATACCGCATATCATTTGATGCATGTGGGCTATCAGTCCTACGCCACCTGCCTTAAAAAGTTCAGCGGGTAGGCCATCCGCACCCGCGGCTTTATTATTCTTCAGGCGGGAGATCGCCGTTCTAATCTCATCTTGTTTGGTGGGGGGGGGGGGGGTACAATCTATACTATCTTCCACTATCATTACCTCCTGATTTTCAGTGGAAGAATCTGAGTGGAGTAGTGCTGAAAAGTGGTCTCCACATTTTGAGCACACTCTGGTTCTCAGTCACCTGATTCCCATTCTCGTCCTTGCAGGAGGGCAGCCCATTATTAGGCCCGTTGGTCGATCTTCTTACCCTCTAGAAGAACTTTCGGGAGTCACCATTCATCCTGCACATTTCGGTTTTTTCACTGTCTCTCTGCTCCCACTGCCATTTTTTTCGCCTAAATAGTTGGCTTTCCTCCCTTCTCAGCTTCTTGTACCGCTCACTCGCAGCACGCGATGTAGCTGATTGTTTCGTTGCCATACGTGCAGCGCCTTTTTCATCAGTTGCAATGCGACATTCTTCGTCGTGCCATGGCTTATCCTTCTGCGGTTTTTGATAGCCAAGTTCAATCATTGCAGCGATTTCCAAAGAATGGGAGATGTGCTTCCACTGCGCATCTGGGTCGTTGGGAGGGGGGTATTCCGCTCTAGCCGGAGAGAGAGCTACCGTCGATAGGACATTGATATCTCCGGTATTTGTAGCTTGCCAATATCCAGCTTTTCCCGTTTTCGGCTTCGTACGTTCTCCGCCCTGCTCAATCTCGTGCGAACTTTCGCAGCCACCAGGTAATGATCCGAGTCGATTTTGGCACCTAGAATCACACGTACTTCCATTACACTAGAAGAGTGTCTGCCATCTATTACCAAGTGATCAATCTGGTTCTTCGTCCGTTGCTCACGAGATATCCAGGTCGCTTTATGAATGTCCTTATGCTGGAATCGTGTGCTACAAACTACCATGTTCTTTGCAGCGGCGAAGTCTATCAGTCTTATTCCATTATTGGAGGTGGTATCATGTAGACTGTGATTACCGATGGTTGGTCGAAAGACACTTTCCTTTCCCAATTTGGCATTAAAATCGCCTAGAATAATCTTAATGTCGTGGTCAGGGCAGCGTTCACATACTTCCCCCAGGCGCTCACAAAATGTTCCCTTGACCTCATCATCTTTATCCTCTGTCGGTGCGTGCACACAAATTAACGAGATGTCGAAATATTTCGCTTTGATGCGAATTGTGGCTATGCGGTCACTCACTGGGTTGAACCTTGAAACTAGGTGTCGCAGTCTCTTGCCTACTATAAATCCGCACCCAAATTCGTGCTTACGCTCATGGCAGCTGTAGTAAATATTGAAGTTTTCCGGTGCAACCATATCCTGTCCATCGCATTTCTTGGATCGCTGTGATGTCAGCTTTATATTTTCCGAGGACATCCGCCAGTTGGAAAGTGGCACCAGTCCTGTATAGCGTTCGAACATTCCAGGTACATATCTTTAAATCATGGTCCTTATAACGTTTGCGAGGATCGTCAACAGTTGGGGGGTTTCTTTTTCCATCATGATATTGCTATTTTTAAATTTAATTACTCCCAACCAAGTGATATTTCTTCAGTTAAAATATCGGTTCCAGGTGCTTTTTTTGATGAGATTGTGAAGAAATCATTTTGGCCTGATGGTGTTTTGGTTCGAGAGTTTGTTCATAGAGATCGGAATCGTTCCGATGGTATACTAGATTGCCACTCTCGGTCAATGTCTCAAAAAACTAGGTGCTTCAATTATATTCCTTTATCCAAATGTAAGAGGTCTTAATTCTAAACGGCTCCATGAAATGTGGCCCCAGTGAAAAATTACCACAAACCCAAAATGAAAAATGAACCCAATATTTTGTACTACCTACAACAACACAAGTTTGGGCCTTTTACTTACGTGTTGTTGTAGGTAGTACAAAATATTGGGGTTATTTTTCATTTTGGGTTTGGGGTAATTTTTCACTGGGGCCACATTTCATGGAGCCAAAGTGAAAGATATTTATTTAAATAGTATTGATTGTGGTTATGGTGTTATATGCTTATCGGAAACCTGGTTAAAAGCTGGTGTTAATGATTCAGAGTTTTTTTACGTAGATTATCTGGTGTTTAGGAAGGATAGAATTGGAACGAAATTGGGTGGCGGTGTTCTAATTGCTGTACATACTACCATTTCTGCTGAATTGGTAACATTCTGTGGGGACTGTGAGTCTGAATACATTTGTGTAGTTCTTCGCATTGGTGTACGATCTGTTTTTGTAACTTGCTCCTACATTCCTCCCAGTTCTAGTATTGACATTTATACGAATCACCTTCGATTGAGAGAATCAGCTGTTAATTTAATGGATTCAAATTCGTACATAATTTGTGTAGGTGATTTTTACTTACCATATAAAATGTGGGTCTCTGTAGATGACTCTAACGGATGTTTACGTCTGTCTTCTACTATAATGAGTAGCTATTGGGATGGTATTTTTGATTCAGGTCTCAATCAGTTAAATTTTATTAAAAATGTGAACAATAGAATGCTGGATCTCATATTTTCGAACAGTAACTGTATTTATGTCGAGTTTCTCATATTGTCTTACGGGAGGATAAACATCATCCAACATTTAAATTCGCTCGTGATGTACAGGTAGAAAATTCTGGGTTAATCCGACGGAAAGAGCCACGTACTATGAATTGCAATTTCGCCAGAACAATTTCCGTTGTATCTGATATGTTTACTAACTTCTTCCATAAAATGTATTCTTCTTCTGTTGCTTTACTAAATTACCCCTGTAATATTAATACGTTTAATGGCATTCCGGATATTATCTTGTCTGAGGATGAAGTTTTTTATGGATTGCAAACTTTAGAACATTCCAATTCGGCTGGACCTAATGGTGGACCACGTCAATTCTTAAAATGTGTGCTCATGAATTGTAAATTACACTGACAAATATATTTAATGAATCGTTGACATCGGGTAAATTCCCCTCTTATTGGAAATCAAATTTCATAAGCCCACTGTTTAAGTCTGGTCCAATATTGAAAATTACAGAGGAATTGCAAAGTTGAGTGCAATACCAAAGCTATTTGAAAAATTGGTTACGAATAGACTACTTAATTTTGTTGGATGTTTGGTTTCGTCATATCAGCACGGTTTTTTTAAGGGCAGGTCGTCTACGACTAACTTACTGGAGTTAACGTCTCATGTTTTTGCAGCTTTTCCTGATAAATGTCAGATGGATGTAATTTATACAGATTTTAGTAAAGCTTTAGACACAGTTGCTCATAATTTGTTAATATACAAACTTGATATTATTAGTTTTCCACCTAAATTGTTGCACTGGGTATCTTCTTACTTATCCAAAAAGTGCGGCTTAGAAATGTATTATCTTCAACTATAACAGTAACATCCTGTGTTCCTCAAGGCAGTCATTTAGGTCCCCCACTTTTGGTTTTTTATTTAAATGATCTACGGTCTATATTTAAATCCTCTAACATTTTGATGTTTGCAGATGATGTTAAGTTATATATACCTATTTGCGATACTGAGGCTTCCACATATCTTCCAAATGATGGTTAGTGTGGTGCAATGATAGTGTGCGCGGCTCTTGTACATGAGATCGTGGGTTCGATCCCTGGTCAGACCACCTTACATTTCTTTCGACGAAGGCCACCTCGCTTAGTGATGGCGACACTATAGAGTACTTAGCCACGAAAAAGCTCTCAAAATACCGTTCGGAACCGGTGTAAAAATGTAGGTCCCAATCAGTGAGTGTAAAAACTAGGAAGCTACATCTCGCTGATTATGAGAAGCTCTCCTCAATCCCTTCATGGGATGTTATGGGACACCATTTTTATATACCATGTGTCTGCCTTCATGGATTTAGGAGTACTTCTTGGTCAATAGTTGCGTTTTGATCTTTATATTGATTCCTGTATAGGCAAAGCCAGATCACTGTTAGCTTTTATAAAAAGATGGGCGAAAGAATTTGCTGATCCTTACGTCACTAAATGTATTTTTGTCTCTCACGTTAGATCTGGATTAGAATATGCGTGTATTGTGTGGTGTCCGTATAATGCCTATTACATGGACCGCATCGAATCGATTCAAATACAATTTTTACTTTTTGCTTTACGTGGTCTCGCTTGGAACATCGATGATTTTCCACCTTATGAAAATCGTCTGATGCTTATTGATCTTTCTACACTTGAAAAAAGCAGGTATATGTTAAATGCTACATATGTTAATTGTAAAACTCATTAGGGGCTGTATAGATTCAAATTTTCTCGTGAGTCAAATAAATTTTAATGTTCCCTGTAGACAAACCCGATATTTCCATCCTATAAAACTACTGATTTCCCGTTATAATTACGATTACTACAATCCTTTTCGCCACGTTTGCCTCATTAACAATGAGATCTATAATTCCTTACCCGCTTCAGATTCTTTGAATATAATTAAGCAACATTTAATTCGCAACTAATCGGGAACTATTATCCAGCTTGTGTTGCCAACCATTTCCAGTCCTGCTTCTATTAATCAATCTTGTTATAAATCCTGAATTCTACAATGAATTGTAGCTGACGATAAATAAATCATTAGCGGTTGAGGCCAATTCCTGACATTCATGTTCCTCATCTTCATGTTCCTACTCTTCCTGTTTATCTCCCATTATGCTATCTTTATGTTCCCGTTTGTCGTTCCACACATATTATTGCGACGTTCCTGCTCCAGATGTTGCTGCCTATGTTATCTCCTATGATTTTATCCTAAAGTTCCTGTGGATCTTTCCATTCAAATTTGTGGAGACTGTTTCCATTTACCTTATTCCTGCTCATCCCCCTGTTGTTCTACTCCAGCTGATGTTCCTGTTCCTGTTCCTCATGTTCCAGATGTTTCTGTCCCAGCTCCTGCATTGTTACTGTTTTTATTATAAGTTATTTTTTATTTTTATATTTTTTATTATTATAACTAACATACAAGCCAATTATAATAATTTTTTGACTCTTTTATTTCATTTTAATTATTTTATGTTAATATTTTTATTTTTATATTTTTTTGAATTTTGAAATTTTACAAATTTTCTTCTTCTTATTTTAATTTTACTCTACTATTTTTCTTATGTTAAATGTATTTTAATTTTATTAAGTATTGTATGTTATGTCTACTATGTATATAATATAAATTTTATAACGTTGTTGCAAATATATTACCGGCTGTATCCTATTTAGGATTGTAGCTGTGAGATAAATACATAAATATTATGGCTTTATTAGCAATAACAATAATTCGCATTTTTTAGTTAATTTATGAGCAATTCATACTTCATCCATGTTCTTCTTTTCCTCTTGCTTACTCAAATTGTTGCAGTGCTTTGTGGTCAGTTTTAGTGTACATACACTCAAAAAAATTATAGCTACATGGGCTATATTTTCTTCATGCTAAATGCTATAAACATAGTAAAAAACGGGATAGTAGATTTTTATTACTGCATCTGCTATATTTTCTACGAAACTTTAATATCTGTTATTGTTATAATTTAATGTAACTCGTGTTTCACCAATAGCAGTTTACGCTATGCTTCCTAATAGTTTTTGCTATATGAACATAATATCTACAGATATAAAATATAGTTAGTCTTGCTATAGCATTTGGCGCACTTGTCTATATGCCATATTATATACTGATTCGAAATATACCTACTACTGCTATAGAATTTGGCATACTATTATATATGACCATATTATGTACTGATTCGAGATGTAGCTACAGTGCTATAGCATTTGGCATACTTGTCTATATGACCATATTATGTACTGATTCGAAATATAGCTACTTCTGCTATATTTTCAGCACTGCATAGTGTATACTATTGCGCCAGTTGCTATGTATGTAGTCTATCTACAATAAAATATAAGAGATTAACGCTAATTTAAACACAACAATATTGATTGCTTTATTTTGTAATAAATTTTAATTTTGTAATAAATGTGCCGCGTACTTTAACATTTTTTGTACAAATTACTACAATTCATTGCACTGAAAACCACTACACAGATGTCGATCAGTTGTTTTCTTCCCAAATTAACTTCATTTTATTTCAATTTAAACAAAGTTACCTTCAAAAATGTCTATAAGTTAGGATAATCCCCATTTACTTAATTTATTTCTCACAAAATTCTCCATTATAAAAAGGTTGTCACTCACTTCACAATAGCTTCATAAATGAATGATGAAATCAGACGCTAGAAGATGTAAGGGAGCATGGCGAAAATAACAACACTGCTAGCCAGTGATGGTATTTTTGAAATTTATATATTGTACCACGGCGGCAACCAAATTGTACCAAAAAGGCTCCAATTGTGCCAAACCAAAACATACATTTTCAAAGGAATTAGTTTTTTATTTATTAAGAACAAAAAAAGGAATTAATGTTTAAATAGCATATACATTCATTTGTACATTCATGAATCTGTATTTTATTTATAAACAATCAATTAAAATCAACGAGAATTGAAAGAAGTTTATTTGAAAGTAAAATGAATGAATACATTCATATGAATACAAACATAATTCATTAACAGATTTTGGAAAATAGTTTTTGACATTCTCTTTGAATAATAACATATGTTGATGGGAAATATTATTTTGAGATATAAAAACTGTAACGGCTGCGCCACAGAAATTTTTTTTCAAATGCAAGCCGGCTATCAATTACAGTCATTAACCAATTTCAACTACTTTTTTCCAAATTTATCTATTTTGCCCGTTAATGTTGTACTAAATAGCAAAGAATATCTAAAGAGTATCTAAAGAATATCTTATAGCTTGCCTATTGGAAAAAATTCAAAGAGAAGATGAATACATTTACACGAACATTCACATCAAAGGTGAAGATTTAATCGATGTGCAACATATCATGAATTCTGTACCAAGAAACTGCCGAGAGTATCATAGTTCAGTTTTAGAGAATTTGAAATTGTACTAAAAAAGTATTGAGAGTATCACGGTACCATTCAGAGTTCAATTGTACCACAAATAGTACAATTGTACCACTTTTTGCATCACTGCTGCCAGCTATAACAAATACCACATTAGCTACTTATAAATAAGCTCAATGCTATGAAATTCATTTACTCATTATAGGGAGCATGGCGAAAATTACAGTACTGCCAGCTATAACAAATACCACATTAGCTACTTATAAATACGCTCAATGCTATGAAGTTCATATACTCATTATAGCTGCATATGCTATGCAAATCGCCGCTGATGCATTAAAATCATTCACCTGCGGCTATGTTCATTTCCTAAAAAAATACAGCTATTTTGGCTATATTTGATATAAATCAAGACATTTCACTAGCTGAAATTAATATAAAATTTACCAAATGCAGTAATAACACCGTTGCTATACTTTATAGCAAACAAGTAGTAATTCCGTTTTTTGAGTGTATATCACAGAGTTAATTTTTTTTGTAATATAGCTTTTTGATGACCGGAGTAGTTCCAGTTACGTTTTCGAGTTTGAATTTTAGTTTTAGTTAATGTATCACAAATTCATACTACAAGCATACAAGGTCAGGTTGGTTTTTGTTGGAATAATAAACAATTCAGTTAAGCACACTCACGGGCATGAATAGTTTAGAACTCCGTGACAAGTTCACCATCAGATGCCTAACTAATGTTCCCGAATTGGTTGTATATCGTATATATATATATACAAACTGAAATATGGAATTTACATGTGCGAATTGGCATCGATCGATTTAAAACAAAAAAGTGATGGCATATTGAAGACATCCATTGGTTAAAGCCTCCTATATAAGAGTGAAAAATTACAAAGCGCGCAGCTCACTGGTTGTTGGAAGCTCTCCCCAATCCCTTCACGGCATGTAATGGGAAACGATTTTGTATATAAGTAGATTACAAAATATATTAATTTTGCGATTAGACGCACCGTTTATATATTTTCCTATTTTGGCGATTTTTGGAAAACAACTCTTCCATTCGAATTGGACCACCTTATAAAAAATCCTAGAATCCCTCAAAAATGAGTAATTTTTTCGATTCGACGCTCCGTTTCTTAAATATAGACTTTTTCTACTTTTTTCATATTTTCGATCAAAAGTTGTGATGTTCGTCGTGGGTAACTACCCATTATTTTCCACATTACCCTGATCGGTAATCATTATGGGTAATTCCTATTATTTTCCCCATTACCCTCGTGATGGGTAATTCCTCATTTTCGTGGGTAACTACCCATTATTTTGCCCATTACCATGTGGGTAATGGGTAAACGTTCATTACTCATTCCCCACAGCGATGTGTATGGGTAACACATGGGGGATAAATACGAACTCTGGATGGCACCACTTCAAAATCCAGAACAAACTGTCCCTCTGTATGGATGAATTGGCTTCTCGTCCACTGGCAAGCTAGTCTCACAAAGTTTTGCACAGTTTGGGCAACACTGCACTCACTTTGGATATAAGTTTTCAATATTTCTCAACGTTGTAGCGATAAGCGACTCATTTTGGTCTGCGGAGGTATGAAACTGACTGATACTCAAAATTTCGAACAGAAAAAATTTATCAGTGTCAAAATAACATATGATTTAAACAGTTGCCTGTATTTGGACTACGCGTTAATTTAAAACAAATATTTTAAGTGCAAGCCAACAATTAAATTTTCAAGACCTGATCCGAGCCTGTTCAATCTAGCTTTTTTTTAGCGTCAAAAGATGGCAGCACTCCTCTCACGTGTTATTTCATACTTTCTACAGGCTTGTGGCCGTCGGTGGTGCAATGGTTAGTGTGCGCGTCTCTTGGACATGAGATCCTGGGTTCGAACCCTACTCTGACCATCTTAAAACAGTTTCTTTCGGTGGCGGTCACCTCGCATAGTGATGGCGCCACTATCGAGTATATAGCCATGAAAAAGCTTCTCAAAATACCGTTCGGAATCGGTGTAAAACTGTAGGTAAATTTTTGTATAACCAGTACATATTATCGTACAATGATTCTTTAAAGAATAATGCAAAACGTTTTTTTTCTTATATAAAGTCAAAAAATAATAATTCTTCTATTCCTAAGGGTTTAATGTATAATAAAATTGTTTCGAACTCGGCACAAGAAGCAGTTGATTTGTTTAAGTCTCTCTTTGAATCGAACTTTACGAAAGATAATAGTTTAAATAATTTTGATAATTTTAACAATACTTTGCCCTGCGTTGACATTGGGTCTCTTGATATTTGTGATGAGGATATTTTACCTGCCATCTCTAAAAAGATTCTTTCAAATCTTATTCACATGGAATTTCTTCGTTTCTTCTGAAAAAATGCTCAACAGCGTTTTTGGTTCCTCTAAAAATTTTGTCTCAAAAATCACTTTCTTCTGGATATTTTCTTCAGAAGTGGAAATCTTCGACAGTTTTTCCAGTTCTTAAATACTATACTATTCTCTAAAAACTATAGGCCTATTTCAAAATTGTCTAATATTGCTAAAGTTTTTGAATATATTATGCATGAAAAAATCTTTTTTTAATTAAGAGCCATATTAACCCAAGTCAGCTTGAGTTCGTTTCTGGACGTTCTACAACCACTAATTTAGCGTGTTTTTTTCTAGTTTTTTTTATAAGTGAATTTGAAAGTGGGGTTCAAGTTGACACGATATACACGGACTTTTCGAAAGCTTTTGATAGAATTCGCCATGATATACTTTTATTTAAGCTTTATAAGTTTGGTTTTCATTCAAAGTTTTAAATTGGTTGAGTTCGTATTTGTGTAATCGGGTATGCACCGTATCTGTTGATGGTTATTATTCAAGTTCTTATTTCCCTGCCTCTGGTGTTCCGCAAGGAAGTATTCTAGGCCCATTACTGTTTAATATTTTTGTAAATGATTTTGACATGTGTTTAAAAAATTCGCAACATCTTATGTATGCGGATGATTTAAAAATTTTTAAATCAATCCGTTCCTTAAATGATGTCGCTTTGTTACAGGAAGATTTGGATAGAATTGCTACTTGGTCAAAAGTTAATGATTTGCCATTCAATACTAATAAATGTTTTAAAATGAGAATTCATCGTTGTAGAGCTGCTATTTGTTCGTCATATCACATTTATTTTCAAAACTTGCATGAAATTTTTGAGTATTCTGATTTAGGTGTAGTTTTTGATTTCACATTTTCATTCAGAAGTCACCTAGATTTCACCATCTCTAAAGCATACCCGATGCTTTATTTTATTCGCAGAAATATTTCTAAATTTTCTGATCCTTACGCAAAAAAGGCTTTCTTTTCTGCTTTTGTCCGATCCAAGCTCGAGTATGCATCGATTATTTGGAATCCAGTTGCGGCAATTCACTCCATGCGGATGGAAAAAGTACAGAAAGTTTTCTTAAAGTTTGCCTTTTTATCACTAAATTTTACTTTACCTTTATCAACATATGAAAGTCGCTGTGCACTTATTTCATTAAAGACTTTAGATGCCAGAAGGAAAATAGCGTCTGTTATGTTTCTCCATGCGATTGTTTCAGGATCTATTGATTGTCCAATGTTACTTTCACTTATACGCTTTAGTGCTCCATCTCGCTCTTTCCGCCATTTTGATACATTTATTATAGAATTGCATTCGACAAATTATGCTTCCAATGAGCTTCTTAATAGATCTATGGTATTTTTTAATTCATTTTGTAATAACATTGACTTAATTTTAGACAACTACTATGTAATTTAATTAATTAGTTAAGTTTATTTTGTTATTCTTGTTAAATAGATACGTAAGATATTTGCTAGTCTGTAAGGATATAATTTCATAGACTTAAATAAATGAAATGAAATGAAATGAAAACTGGAAAGCGCACAGCTCCGTGATTGTGAGAAGCTCTCCCCTGGCCGTGATGTAATGGGAAACCATATATTTTTTTTTACAGGCTTGCACGTTACATAGATTAACCTATAATAGATTTGTTATCCATCTCATCTGACGTTCCACTTTGAGCTGCTTCCAAGAGAAATCGAACTTCTTTTTTCCGGTTTAAGTACAACAAATTGCGCGAACATCTAAAAAAATTATCTATTTTCATTTTGTGCATTCACAATGTTCACATATTTACGTAAATTGCACATTCAGAGTAAAAATTTAAGCTGTTTTTATCAAACTTCTGTGAACGAATTCTTCAATTGTCGTAAAATCTTACAACTTCCAGACATTCGACTCCAATCAGTCAATAAACCAAAGACCGAGTAATATATGCGTTACGATACGACACGCGACGCTACTCACGACCACGCCATGGGCCTTTAAGATAATCACACAGTGGGAAAGATGGCATCGAAATTGGTGATTAAGACAGCAGTTTGGGAACGTTACAGTCAATATACAGGATGTTTGTAGTAAAACAACGTTCTCAATTTTTCATTCTTTGATTCGGTACATTAATCCATTTAGTATACACTTTCTGTTATATATAAGTAGATACCTAACGGAAGAGGTAATTTTCACAATTTGATAAAAACTATTTCGTACGGTGAAATCAGAAGAAATTTGTGCAATCAATTTGTAATACACATGCTTTCATATATTTCTTCTAATTTAATTTAAATAACAATTTATTTAACTTTCCGTATTATACTCAATCGCGTAGTATAGCTGAGAATAAATACTGATTTATGTTTGTTTGCAAAGCATTTCCTACAGTGAAAATTAACCATTTTACCTTTAGCTGTTATTATGCTTCAGTATTCGTTCATACCATCAAAGGATTTGCTCTTTACGGGGAAATTTATTCCGCAATTTCTATCTTTAATATAAATAATGAGCATATATCATCTGTATCGTATTTCTAGTAGTGAAAGTTTAAAAATGCTTTTAATACAAGAATTGTAGGGGTTTGAGTATTATATTCTAGTTAGGAATCTTTCGATGCTTAAATGTCTGCATTTGTATTGTGAATACCCACACGTTGCAATTTCCGACATTCATATCTATATTTCTGAGAACGCGGGGTTGATGAAGTGAAATTGCTGCATTCCAGTACTCACAGAATCATCCAGTTGCTAATTTAATGTTCACTAAAACATTTACAAGCCAATTTAACTCCTGTTCCTGTTAAGTTTCCTTTCATTTCTCATGTTGCAATTACTGCTGGTGTTTTAGAGTGAAAGTGCTTTGTTTCCATTTCGCTACTTGGGCACACTCGATGGAATCCTCTGCACTTGATGTTGGACGGGTATACCGATTTCTTAATTAACATTTAGTGTTGTGTTTGGTGCTTTCATTAGAGCATTTCTCCGCTTTGTTAGGTTTCCAAAGCGAACATAACAGAGGAAATCAGAACAAACGAGAATGCATTACGAAAATAGTACTTATGCAGTATAGAGTAGTCTTCAACGTGCATACACAATTCTTTGTACTGGCAAAATTAACTCTTTTTGGGGTATTTAAGAACAACAAAATGCAATTATATCTAGAATATAAACGAATGAAGTGGTTTTATGTTCCGTCAGGACGACTTTGATTAAGGACATATACAGAAGTGTGTTTGCAAACTCGATGATTATGCTACCAAGTGGTGGACTTACAACTTGCAATGGCGGTTGTCTTATCACCCGTTTACGCATGCAAGTGCAAGTTCTAAAAATTCAATATATATAATAAATTCCTAAAATTCGGTGTTGGTAAACTGAGATCAATATTACTACAAATTGAATTAAAATGCTTCATAGATCCAATAATAGGCTCATTCGAGGGGTAATTAGCTAAATTCATGCCAATATTACAAGTATCAACACGACGCAATGCACGACTAGGAACATTAAAAGGCATAAGTGATAGTAGCTCAGGCCAATCAATAGAATCAGAAGTAATACCATGCACATGCAATCTAAAGATTTTAAAGAAATCAACATACAACGACGGATCGGTAAAATTCAAAGAGACGAAAGCAAATTTCAAAAATGAGTTCTGTACTTTTTCAATACGGCCAATATGTTTAGTAGCAATCGGGTTTCAAATCAGCGACTCATATTCTAATTTAGAACGGACAAAATAAGTAAACAATATTTTCTTAGTGTAAGGGTCAGAAAATTCTTCAATATTCATACGAATAAAATATAACAAAGAATACGCTTTCGGAACTAAGTAATTCAAGTGACCAATGAACGTCAAATACAACACCCAAGTCAAAGTATTCATCTACCATATATCCCGGTATCTATGAGACTTTACTTGAAAACACTTCTTAATATGCAGTATGCAGTAAGCCTATTAATATCATCCTGCAATAGTATAACATCCTTCACGGAATTGATAGCTTTACACATCTTAAGATCATCAGCATACAAAAGATGTTTTGATTTTATAAAGCATTGACCTATATCATTTACAAATAGATTAAATAATAAAGGTGTAAGCATATTACCGAAATCCCGGAGGTTGGGAGATATATGTCCGAATAATAATCATCAATACAAACTGAACACTGCCTAAAGGTCAAAGGCGTTCCTATCGGGACGGAGGAATCGATCCATCCACAGGCTTGGAGAGAGTATAGCATGATGTACTCTTCTCAAAGCTCGATGCTTCTGGTGTCGGTGATAACTTCACTCGATTTAAATCGAGTTTTCTCAGAGATCGCACTATACGAGTTGTTGTAGATGGTGTTTCATTCGATGACCATAAATTGACTGAAGGTGTACCACAGGGCTCTCTTCTTTCTCCTTCTCTTTTTCTTATTTTCATTGACGATCTCCTGGGTCAGACTGCGAATCCAATCTTCTCTTTTGCGGATGACAGTAATCTCTGTCATTCTTATTCATTCGACGGTAGGCCAAGTCTTCAAGAGATTGATGTCAAACGCCGGACGATGAATGAAACACTCGGCCGGGATCTGGTCCATTGTTGAATGGAGTCGAAAGAATAGAGTGGATTTAATGCGAGTGTTGTTTGTTGTCGCATAAACGTATTGCTGACCCAGGTGTGTCGTCATTGTCTATGGACGGTGTGGATATTGATGAATCAGACGCTCTTGATGTTCTGGGCATGAAAATACAATGTGATGTCCGTTGGGCAAAACATGTATTTGAAGTGTCGAAAGATGCATTCAAGTGTCTAGGCCTTTTAAAGCGGTGCAAGAAATACTTCACTTCATCTGATTTCCTCAATATCTATACCACCTACATCAGGCCAAATATGGAACATAACTCCCATTATGGACAGGTGCTCCTACGACACCTTTGGAGCTTCTCGACCGTGTCCAGAGGAAAGCAACGGTGTTAATAGGCGACAGTAGGGTATCCAACTCTATTGCCTCCCTCGAGAATCGTCGAAATGTGGGTTTGCTTGTCGTGGTTCTAACGATACTTCAACGGTACGTGTTCCTCGGACATCCGTCAACTTTTGCCAGACGTGAGGATATTTAGCCGAAGTACGCGGCTTTCCAGGAACTCTGATCCGTTTTTTTTATCAAGTTGGCCAGTTGAACGCCCTACACACTGAATTATAACAAAAAAAAATACAACCGAAACGAATTCAAGGTTGAGGAGTGAAAACCATAGTTGTGCAGTTTAATAAGCAATAATGGCATGATTAAGAGCGATCCTGTGTTTTCAAATGATGCAAGCTACACACGGCGGCATTGATATCAGTCGGCGAAAAAATCGACTCGGCACGTCGTTTACTTTAAGAAACGTGCGCGGTTTTTGTGCTGAGTCGGCACTTGTTTCCATTGTTTTCTATGAGCGCTGACACACACAGCGGTGTGCCAACTCGGCACGCCGACTCGGCGATGGCACACACGGTGGTTTTTGTCGACTCAGCAGACGGGCAGCAGGGAAAATTTCGAATCGTTGAGGCAACCAGTGTATCTAAGACAGTCGACCTGAGTGGACATAATGGACGACGATTTAAAATATATATTGCATTTGTGCTTGCTATATTATCGTTGGAAGAGAAAAAGCAAGAAGATTCGACGAATGTGGGTGCATCCAATTGTAAATTGGATTGCATCCACAAACCCATAGTATGGAATGTTTACAACCTGATTCGCGCAATAAAGGAAATGTCAGGGCACTATCAGCCAGAGATAAATATGCACACTATTTTCTAAGAAATGATTTATCTAGATTTAAAAAAATTTCCATACCTAATTTTTTTTTTCATCCACACTCAGAGAGGATCCAAAAAGCTCTGTAATTTCATCCCAGCACTGTCTTCTTTTGATTCTATCGCTATAATCTTTTTGGGTCATGTCCCACAATGCTGTACGATTCTGAACTTCACTTATTAGCTTTTCAAGGTTAATATTCCTCTCCACGAATAGCTCTGCTTCTGACGAAGTCGTTTTGAATACTGAAAATTTCACAGTTGCATAGCGGCAGACGCCTCAGAAACAAACGTGCGTGTTATCGCCGAGTCGGCGTACCGAGTCGGCAAACCGCTGTGTGTGGCATGGTAGAGTCGGTGTGCCGAGTCGGCGAACCGCTGTGTGTGTCATCGCTCTAACTTTATCAAATGCTTTGGAGAAGTTCTCAATGTTCCGTATACAAAACCTTTTAAAAAACGCTAAATTAGTAGTTGTGGAACGGCCAGCGATGAAACCATGCAGATCAGGTCTAAGAAAACGCTTTACTTGAAAAATGTTTTATTTCACAGAATGTGTTCCAAGATTTTAGCTACATTCGGCAACTTCGATATAGGCCTATAATTACTGACTTTGTTTCTATCCCCAGACTTAAAAACAGGCAAACAGTAGCAAATTTCTATTTCTGAATAAAATAACCAGAAGAAAGAGATTTCGAAAATTCAATCGAATTGGAAAAATAATTGCTTCAGCACACTCCTTTAGTAGAAAAGCTAAAATTCCATCAACATCATCTTTGTAAGAGTTGCCCAGTTTTGATATAGCAGATAAAACAATATCATCATAAACATTTAACGATCCAATATCAACACAGGATGAAATATTGTCGAAATCAAGTGCATTAACAGGAACAGTGTTTCTAACCAAATTAGAGTGAACACAAGCTCTATAAAAATTAACCAACTCCTGAACAGAGTTAGAAACTACGCTTTTATACGTGACAAATGCTGGAATACAGGAGAAATTTCTTTTAGAACGAATAAAAGTGAAAGACTGTTGCTGCTCAATGCATATGGTTTATACATTCATTTCAATTCAACTCTGATCCGTTTTTTTTATCAAGTTGGCCAGTTGAACGCCCTACACACTGAATTATAACAAAAAAAAAATACAACCGAAACGAATTCAAGGTTGAGGAGTGAAAACCATAGTTGTGCAGTTTAATAAGCAATAATGGCATGATTAAGAGCGATCCTGTGTTTTCAAATGATGCAAGCTACACACGGCGGCATTGATATCAGTCGGCGAAAAAATCGACTCGGCACGTCGTTTACTTTAAGAAACGTGCGCGGTTTTTGTGCTGAGTCGGCACTTGTTTCCATTGTTTTCTATGAGCGCTGACACACACAGCGGTGTGCCAACTCGGCACGCCGACTCGGCGATGGCACACACGGTGGTTTTTGTCGACTCAGCAGACGGGCAGCAGGGAAAATTTCGAATCGTTGAGGCAACCAGTGTATCTAAGACAGTCGACCTGAGTGGACATAATGGACGACGATTTAAAATATATATTGCATTTGTGCTTGCTATATTATCGTTGGAAGAGAAAAAGCAAGAAGATTCGACGAATGTGGGTGCATCCAATTGTAAATTGGATTGCATCCACAAACCCATAGTATGGAATGTTTACAACCTGATTCGCGCAATAAAGGAAATGTCAGGGCACTATCAGCCAGAGATAAATATGCACACTATTTTCTAAGAAATGATTTATCTAGATTTAAAAAAATTTCCATACCTAATTTTTTTTTTCATCCACACTCAGAGAGGATCCAAAAAGCTCTGTAATTTCATCCCAGCACTGTCTTCTTTTGATTCTATCGCTATAATCTTTTTGGGTCATGTCCCACAATGCTGTACGATTCTGAACTTCACTTATTAGCTTTTCAAGGTTAATATTCCTCTCCACGAATAGCTCTGCTTCTGACGAAGTCGTTTTGAATACTGAAAATTTCACAGTTGCATAGCGGCAGACGCCTCAGAAACAAACGTGCGTGTTATCGCCGAGTCGGCGTACCGAGTCGGCAAACCGCTGTGTGTGGCATGGTAGAGTCGGTGTGCCGAGTCGGCGAACCGCTGTGTGTGTCATCGCTCTAACTTTATCAAATGCTTTGGAGAAGTTCTCAATGTTCCGTATACAAAACCTTTTAAAAAACGCTAAATTAGTAGTTGTGGAACGGCCAGCGATGAAACCATGCAGATCAGGTCTAAGAAAACGCTTTACTTGAAAAATGTTTTATTTCACAGAATGTGTTCCAAGATTTTAGCTACATTCGGCAACTTCGATATAGGCCTATAATTACTGACTTTGTTTCTATCCCCAGACTTAAAAACAGGCAAACAGTAGCAAATTTCTATTTCTGAATAAAATAACCAGAAGAAAGAGATTTCGAAAATTCAATCGAATTGGAAAAATAATTGCTTCAGCACACTCCTTTAGTAGAAAAGCTAAAATTCCATCAACATCATCTTTGTAAGAGTTGCCCAGTTTTGATATAGCAGATAAAACAATATCATCATAAACATTTAACGATCCAATATCAACACAGGATGAAATATTGTCGAAATCAAGTGCATTAACAGGAACAGTGTTTCTAACCAAATTAGAGTGAACACAAGCTCTATAAAAATTAACCAACTCCTGAACAGAGTTAGAAACTACGCTTTTATACGTGACAAATGCTGGAATACAGGAGAAATTTCTTTTAGAACGAATAAAAGTGAAAGACTGTTGCTGCTCAATGCATATGGTTTATACATTCATTTCAATTCAACTCTGATCCGTTTTTTTTATCAAGTTGGCCAGTTGAACGCCCTACACACTGAATTATAACAAAAAAAAAATACAACCGAAACGAATTCAAGGTTGAGGAGTGAAAACCATAGTTGTGCAGTTTAATAAGCAATAATGGCATGATTAAGAGCGATCCTGTGTTTTCAAATGATGCAAGCTACACACGGCGGCATTGATATCAGTCGGCGAAAAAATCGACTCGGCACGTCGTTTACTTTAAGAAACGTGCGCGGTTTTTGTGCTGAGTCGGCACTTGTTTCCATTGTTTTCTATGAGCGCTGACACACACAGCGGTGTGCCAACTCGGCACGCCGACTCGGCGATGGCACACACGGTGGTTTTTGTCGACTCAGCAGACGGGCAGCAGGGAAAATTTCGAATCGTTGAGGCAACCAGTGTATCTAAGACAGTCGACCTGAGTGGACATAATGGACGACGATTTAAAATATATATTGCATTTGTGCTTGCTATATTATCGTTGGAAGAGAAAAAGCAAGAAGATTCGACGAATGTGGGTGCATCCAATTGTAAATTGGATTGCATCCACAAACCCATAGTATGGAATGTTTACAACCTGATTCGCGCAATAAAGGAAATGTCAGGGCACTATCAGCCAGAGATAAATATGCACACTATTTTCTAAGAAATGATTTATCTAGATTTAAAAAAATTTCCATACCTAATTTTTTTTTTCATCCACACTCAGAGAGGATCCAAAAAGCTCTGTAATTTCATCCCAGCACTGTCTTCTTTTGATTCTATCGCTATAATCTTTTTGGGTCATGTCCCACAATGCTGTACGATTCTGAACTTCACTTATTAGCTTTTCAAGGTTAATATTCCTCTCCACGAATAGCTCTGCTTCTGACGAAGTCGTTTTGAATACTGAAAATTTCACAGTTGCATAGCGGCAGACGCCTCAGAAACAAACGTGCGTGTTATCGCCGAGTCGGCGTACCGAGTCGGCAAACCGCTGTGTGTGGCATGGTAGAGTCGGTGTGCCGAGTCGGCGAACCGCTGTGTGTGTCATCGCTCTAACTTTATCAAATGCTTTGGAGAAGTTCTCAATGTTCCGTATACAAAACCTTTTAAAAAACGCTAAATTAGTAGTTGTGGAACGGCCAGCGATGAAACCATGCAGATCAGGTCTAAGAAAACGCTTTACTTGAAAAATGTTTTATTTCACAGAATGTGTTCCAAGATTTTAGCTACATTCGGCAACTTCGATATAGGCCTATAATTACTGACTTTGTTTCTATCCCCAGACTTAAAAACAGGCAAACAGTAGCAAATTTCTATTTCTGAATAAAATAACCAGAAGAAAGAGATTTCGAAAATTCAATCGAATTGGAAAAATAATTGCTTCAGCACACTCCTTTAGTAGAAAAGCTAAAATTCCATCAACATCATCTTTGTAAGAGTTGCCCAGTTTTGATATAGCAGATAAAACAATATCATCATAAACATTTAACGATCCAATATCAACACAGGATGAAATATTGTCGAAATCAAGTGCATTAACAGGAACAGTGTTTCTAACCAAATTAGAGTGAACACAAGCTCTATAAAAATTAACCAACTCCTGAACAGAGTTAGAAACTACGCTTTTATACGTGACAAATGCTGGAATACAGGAGAAATTTCTTTTAGAACGAATAAAAGTGAAAGACTGTTGCTGCTCAATGCATATGGTTTATACATTCATTTATATATTGATTTTCTTTAGTCATTATTTGTTTGTTCACTAACTTGCAAGCTATATGAAGAAGAAGTATGTATTTGTAGAAAGATTTTTAAGGTTTTGCCAACTGTACTTGAACTTTTACAATTTTAATATTTAGATTTTAAATCATGAAGGCGCAATACACACATAAACTCAATTTTTATTTTCCATAAATTCATTTTGTGTTTTGTGTTTGGCTATGTTCCATTTTATTGTTTGGCTAAACATGCATCCTATAAGTATTTGAAAACTGTTATCTAAATTACTTTTCTAGTTTTGCTGTTTTTTCGTATTCATCAAGTTGATTAGCGAGCAAGTGCTTCAAAATTAAATTTAAGTCAGCGAAGATAGTCAAAAACAAAAAATACTTCAATATTGGAAAAACTTAAAATTATATTTGCAAGTTCAACAAAGATATAGGAAAGCTGTGTCCACATGTTTTAAGTAAATTTTAGGTATGAGGAATTTGGCTGGAACTACACTACTTTATGACCCTCGCAGCGCGAAATGGTTCATAGCCCTATTGGTAAGCCAAAGTTATTGGACCAAAAATGGTACAATAATTGGGCCAAGTCCATTACACTGTAGCTACTCGCGTTCATTCTTGATGTTAAAAACTACAACCCACAAGTAGGGTAGCCAGACGTACTGTTTTTAGCAGTACATGTACTATTTTTTTTAATGTACTGTTTTATGCACAACTCTTAAAACAGTACGCAAAAGTACTGTTTTTTTAGTCTTTGTACTGTTTTATTGTAATATTTTTATAATTAAAAAAAAGATAATTTTAATGATATATTTGTTTATTTTTCAACATTTTGTAACAAAAATTTTGTTCAGTGTACCAAAAAAAGGCAATTGCAGTGTTAACAATTTATCAGAGCTCCCAAAATATGCTCAACCAAATTTTGAGTATTTTTTCACGACAGTTCGAATCATGTCAGTGGGCGGGCTTGTTTTTTTCTGACAACAAGCATGAGAGAGACCAATTATTGCGAGCTCTGCAATATACACTCCGGTTCACTTATTTAAAGGCACTAAAAATTCCGTATTCAGCAGCCTGTCTCTTTTGCAATTTGTAACCTACTGCAGAATTTTAAAATGGAAATGGAAGGTAGACATCTTGAGATATAAAAAAAATCATGACAATAGTGGTTTCATAACTAAAGAACTTTTTTTGAGCAATTTATAAAAAAACGTCTAAAAAAGTGATATTTTTTTAGTTCACTTGAATAAAGGCACTTTAACTAATTTTAATGAAAAACAGTTTTACTTGTTTTTTAATTTATTTTACTTTATTTAAGAACAATTAGTAATGGGTACAACCCCGTTTATTTTTAATAACTTCAAATTTGATTCCAAGCATGCTTAATGGTCTGAATAAGTGACTGCTTGTCATCGAATTGACATTTTCGATAATGCTTAGATCTGGCGAATAGGGTGGCCAATCAGGAATATTAACATTTTGGCTTGCAATGAACTCCTTTACTACTCTGGCGTTGTGTAAAGGGGCATTATCCTGTTGCAATATCCAAGATATGGGACCAAATAGTTCACTGAACTTCGGAAAAGCAGATTCCAATAACGTTTTATAGCTTGTACCAGTCATTTTTGTACTTTAAAAGTTAAGGTCGACGCCCTCTGGGCTGTGATGTCGGTTCAAAAATGCTTTTCTTTGCGCAGATCATGGAAATAATAGTTGTAGCCATCAGGCCCATCTAAATTAAACTTCTTCTCATCCGTAAATGTAACGGTTCTCCAGTCATTTACATGACCTCTTGGCTGCACATCCCATACCATGTACTCTCTTGCGAATTGAAGCAGCTTTTCCTTACCAAGAGCATTAAGTGGCTGCCTTTTTTGTAGTTTCAGGTATTTAAGATACTCTCAGCTCTTAATTACTCGGCGTACTGATGACTTGCTCTCTTCCACTCCAGCTTGAGCTCTTATTTTTGACAATGATAAGGCAGAATTAGATGCAATTCTGATGATTTTTCTTTTCTCATACGTTGATAAAGACAATGAAACCCTTCCTTTAAGATTTTGTCCATACCCCTCGGGGTCCTTGATGTAATTGACGACAACTGTTGGGCTCCGTCCAATTGTTTTTAGCCATTTTCACTCGTAAAATGATTAAAATGTAATAAATTGTAATAAACAAACGCTCCCTACAAACAATCATCGCTTAGTGTAAAAATATTAAAAAAGTAATAAAGTGTCTTTATTCAAGTGAACCAAAAAAATAGAAAATTTTTGGACTTTTTTTATAAATTGGTTAAAAAAAAATTCTTTAGTTAAGGAACCACTATTGTCATGATGTTTTTTATATCTCAAGATGTCTACCTTCCATTTCCATTTTAAAATTCTGTAATAGGTGACAAATTGCAAAAGCGACAGGCTGCTGAATATGGAATTTTTAGTGCGTTTAAATAAGTGAACCGGTGTATATAGTTAGTTAGTGGAATAATAGAATTACAAAGTACTACCAATATACGTTGTTGTAATTGTAGGCAAAAGCAGCAGGCAATTTGTTTTTGTTTCATACGTTTAAGTTTTCAAACCCTACACATATGTGTACCAACAATGTAAGAATACAAAAAAGTACAAAAACAAAATACATAAGAGTTTAAAAACTTCAACGAATAATGACTTGAAGAAAATGAAATCAGCTGTTCAAACAACTTTAGCTTGTAATAATTTTATCATGGTTAGGAGGTTTTCATATTTTTATAATAGATTGTTTTCATAACAAGAGTGTCCTTCCCTTGGCCTAATTTTATTTAAAAAAAATTTCGCGAAAATAGATTAAAAATTTACGGATATTTTTACATCACGATGAGTAATAAATATGTAGTTATGCGTAGCTCTATACTAAAAAAGTACCTTTACAGAAATGGAAAGTCAGGAAAATATTTCAGATGAGTCTCTATCAGATTGATTCTCTATCTCTATCAGATGAGTCTCTATCAGAGATGCCAACCGCTTATCGACGTAAAAATAAATTTAAAGATATTTGTAAAAATAGCTTTAATTGGCTTGCTATTGCAAATGTTGTGTCTATGGCAAAATGCTCGGCATGTGGCGTTGGCTTTTCTATTGCTAATGGGAGTATTAAACGCCACATGAAGACAACAAAACATATCCGAAGTTCCGGAAGCAGCCAACAAAAATCTGTAAGTGGTTTTTTAAACCGTCACTCCTATCAGGTGACAGAAGCCTCAAGACAGGGCAGCTCAGCAGCAGAGGCCGTTTTTACCAATCATACCGTGACACATAGCCACAGCTATCAATCCGCAGATTGAGGCAGAAAGCTATTTAAACATATGTTTCCAGACTCAAATATTGCATCCAATTTCACGTGTGATAAGTAGAAGTTGCCAGCAATCATCACTAACATCCTGGCTAAGGATTCTATAGAATCTGTGTTTAAGGATTTGGGTGATGATCACCCATTCTCCATCTCGACCGATGCATCAAACAAAGGAAATATAAACACTTTGCCAATAGTTTTATGAGATATTATTCGAAAAAAAATCTGAAATGTCAACAGATATTGCAGAATCTCTGAATTCGAAATTGGAATGCCGTAATTTATGTGTAGCTAACGTCACTAACTTCTGTGCAGATAATGCAAATGTGAACTTTGGTTGTAGATAAATTTGTAGACGTAAATAATTCAGATATTATCGTTATAGGATGTTTGTGTCACATCTTTAATAATGAATTAAAAATGCATTAACATTTTCGAAGTTTGATTTAGGAAATATTGTTATCAAAGTCTTTAATGAGTTTAGTTCATCAACAAAAAAGACTTCCAATCTCAAAGAAATATTCGAATTTTGCGACTTAAAATGGAGTGAAATGCTTCGCCATGTACCGACGCGATGTCTGAGTTTGACCCCTGCTATAGAATGACTATAAAGAACTACGCTGCTATTAAAACGTATTTTATTTGTCAAGAAATTTGTTCAGTTATTTTGAGACAATTTTATGAATTGCTAGCTTCGGAAGCTTATTTGGGATTTGCTCTCAATATTGGAACTGCATTATTATCATCTATAAAAAAGTTGGAAGAGAAGGACATCCTTGTTATCATAGATATATGTTTAAAATAGTTAAACAGCTCCGCGACACATTTGCACAGCAAAAGAGTGAGAACTTGCATGGTTACCTAGCTGAAACCGTCTGCAGTAATTGTGAGAATCCACAGGAAGAAGTTCATTGTTTTTAAAACGCGCTGACTTGGTTTTATCATCTATAATAGCTTACATCGAAGAACGATTTGATTTAAAAAATAATAAATTCGAAAAACACAGTGTCTTTAACATGAATTCGAACATTTCCTTTCACGATATTACTGAAGTTGTTAAACTATTCTCTATTAAAAATATTAATACGGATTAAGGTGGACCTTGAAATGACATTTTTGCGATATTTTGGTAGATGAGGGCTCTATTCCGTGCCTTTTTGAAAAAAAATTACAATGCCGAAAAAAAAAATTAAAAAAAAAAAACATTAGGGGTTGCGCACGAGCCGAGAAAAAGGTCCACTTTGCCAAAATTAGGGGGGAAATTGCCATAGCTCATCAGGAGTCACCCGTAGGGGGGAAGAATGTATGGCCGACCCCCATTAACTTTTTACCACCAACATTTTCCCCCAAGACACCCACCCCCTATCTCCTCCCCTTAGGGGGGTCACCATACAAAAATGGAGGTTGCTCAGTATTTTCGAAAAACACCATAGGTCATCAGGTGTCACCCGTAGGGGGGCAAAATATATGACCGACCCCCATTAACTTTTCATCCCCAACATCTTTTCCGAACAAACTTACCCTCTATCTCCACTCCTTGAGGGACTCCCCATACAAAAATACTGAAAATCTATATATTTACAGTTGCACAATATCGAGATTTTTTTGATTTTTTTACAGAAATTCCACCAATATTCAAGAGTGGTCATTGTTTGGAAAGTCTTGAAAAATTTGAAACGCACACGTGCTGAATCAGGTACATAGGCACCCTTAGCAGATGCCCCCATTCATCAGTACCTGGCAGTAAAATATTGCAAAATACGTAGTAGTTATAAATATCAGTTCATTCATCGATTGTTGTCATTCAACAAGTGCCGACGACCGCGAAAAGTAAATTGATTTTTCTCCCGTTTTTTAAAAGTTAAGATGACAACACGACTTAGATCGCGCGACGATATTTTTTTGATTGGTTATCCAAGCATGAATATTACGGGGAACAAATTACCGTCGAAGAAGCAAGTGCTAAGAATGCATTTCTTCAACATTCGCAAACGAAACATGTCGAAGAAAAATAGTGCGGTTATAGTCGCGGACGCAGTGATGATTTTTTGGCGCCAAGCAGCTATTCCGACGAAAGCCAGAGGAGATGTTACAAGAAAAATAGCTGCGCTGCACGATGAGTGGGATGCTTTAAGAAAGTCATCTCACAGAAAGACTGAGTCCACTAGAGAAAAAGAGAATACGATTTCTGATAGCTTGGATAATCTTTTCGACATCGCACACGCCAACGCCCTTGAGAAAATGACAAATACCGAAGACATTGAGTTTCTGCTAAAGCAAAGAGAAGATGGCCGGCCAGGAACTATGGGAGGTGTGGACGCTACTGATACTCGAACGAGGAAAAGAAAAGCTGAGCGCGAAGAACAAGAAGAGTTGCGACGCAAACGTGCAACGGAATCTAGTAGAGATCGGTTCGCTAAAGGCGGTAAGCTATTTCGCGCTTTGTGTGTTCGTCCAATGTTTATATTCAAATGAAATTCGTTCAATTGCAGTGGTTAAATTTTCAAGCAGTGATTCAAGCGATGATAATGGGAGACAGGACGAAAACTTCCCGGCAGAAGCTGGCCCGTCAAATGTTGGTGACAGAAGAGGTTACAAACAATGTTTTACTGAACGAGTCCTATCAGCTTTGGACAAGTGCAAAGTGACTGACCGAGACGCGGTCGGCATTATGATAGCGGTGGCAGAAGCATTTGGACGCGATCCTCAACAATACACAATAAACCGTACGTCGCTTCGGAGTTCAAATCGAGAGAACATGCTGAGTTATGTGAAAGACAATCCAGAAGTAAGATCGCATAGATTTATTTGCTCTCATTCAGAATTCTTATTCTTCAACGCGTTTCATTCATCTCCAGCTTGTCGCAGCTAAATCCTTCGTAGTCCATTGGGATGGCAAAATGCTTTTGGATTTTGTGGGTACAAAGAAGGTGGACCGTCTACCGGTAATTGTCTCGTACGGAGAAAAAGAACAACTTCTTGGAGTTCCCAAAGTAGAAGATGGGAAAGGAAAAGGCCGGAGAATAGCACATACCGTTTATCAACTGTTGGCATCTTGGCATATGACACACCGAATACAAGGACTTTCTTTCGACACGACATCAACGAACAGTGGCCCATTCTCCGGAGCCGCAGTTGCTCTTGAGCGGCTGTTGGAGAGAGAAATCTTATATTTACCTTGCAGACACCACGTATACGAACTGGTGCTAAGGGAAGTATTTGAGACAAAAATGGGAAAGACCAGTGCACCAGGCGTTCCTTGCTTTGACCGTTTTAAACAGGAATGGGACGCTGTAAAGGTTAAACCATTCCATTCTGGCTTGATAGACGATCAAGTCGTCAGAAAAATTCCTGTGGCAATGCAAGTCGGCATAAAGAAGTTTTGCTTAGATCAATTGAAGGAGAAACACCCTCGCGATGACTACAAAGAAATGCTACAATTAATTCTTTTGTTTCTGGGTGAAAAACTTGAGAATTACCATTTCCGACCTCCAGGACCCGTTTCCCATGCTCGATGGATGGCAAAAGCCATTTACAGCCTCAAGATGTTTTTGTTTCGGAGAACTTTTCACTTATCTGTATGTGAATTGAATGGTATTCGACACGTTTGTATTTTTGTGGTGCGACTTTACGTCAAGGCATGGTTTGGTTCTTCTCGAGCAGCTGAGGCGCCGAATCAAGATTGGAAGTTTTTGAAGGACATCGTCGAGTACAAGTCCGTTGACCAGGATTTATCTCGGGTAATGATAAAGAAATTTATCGGTCACCTATGGTATCTCGCCGATGAGCACATAGCCCTTGCCTTTTTCGATGACAAGGTTTCAAATTAGTTGAAGGCCAAAATGGCCCAAGCATTGCTAGAAAATGAGAATGACGAAGGTGAAGAAGATGAAGAAGACGAAAAATGTGAAGAAGATGAAGAAGACGAAGAAGGTGAAGAAGATGAAGAAGACGACCCGGTTCCCCCAGCTCCTCGCGTCGTAATCAAAAGCACCAGCGTTAAAAAAATCGAGGTGAAATTCAAAGATGTGAATGAGGAATTCTTGGCTAAAGACTTGAGCAACTTCGTCTCTCATAATACCAAAAATTTATTTGTACGATTTGGAATATCGCAAGATTTCATTCTTGCAAATCCAGCAACCTGGAAATCTCGCGCAGACTATCAAGAAGGTCGTAGAATTGTAAATAACTTGCGCGTTGTGAACGACACTGCCGAAAGAGGAGTAAAAATGATACAAGATTATAATAGAATACTGTGTCAAGGCGAAGAAGAGAAACAGTATTTACTACATGTTATCGATTCTTACCGCAAGAAATACCCATCAGCGAACAAAAATATGTTAATTTGACTATATTATATTAAGAGTGCTTAGTAGTACTACTCAATTACAGCTTCTTTTATTTTTGTATGGGGAGTCCCTCAAGGAGTGGAGATAGAGGGTAAGTTTGTTCGGAAAAGATGTTGGGGATGAAAAGTTAATGGGGGTCGGTCATATATTTTGCCACCCTAGGGGTGACCCCTGATGACCTATGGTGTTTTTCGAAAATACTGAGCAACCTCCATTTTTGTATGGTGACCCCCCTAAGGGGAGGAGATAGGGGGTGGGTGTCTTATGGGAAAATGTTGGCGGTAAAAAGTTAATGGGGGTCGGCCATACATTCTTCCCCCCTACGGGTGACCCCTGATGACCTATGGCAATTTCCCCCCTAATTTTGGCAAAGTGGACCTTTTTCTCGGCTCGTGCGCAACCCCTAATGTTTTTTTTTTCGGCATTGTCATTTTTTTTCAAAAAGGCACGGAATAGAGCCCTCATCTACCAAAATATCGACACAAGGTCCACCCTAATACGGATATTGCTCTGAAATCTTTTGCTGAAAACGTGCAAAAAGAAAAAACCGTAGAAGAAAAATGGATCAGTTTTAAACAGTAGCACATTTCAAAATTTAGAATAATCCTCGTTATTTTTAAAGTCGTAATTTCCTTTAAGGCTGTAAGAGATCATGTTTTCTCCGGTTAGTGAAAAAAATTTAAATGCCGCGGGTGGGATTCGAACTGACATTCGCTGGACGATCGTTTCGATGTTTGGGAAGAATCATCTTCAGCAACGTCTAGCCCGTTAAGCCACTGCGGTGTGTACTCACACTAGTCACTAACCGAATACCTTTATACTTTATTCTATAACCCATTCAAATGCCGCTTCAGAAAGAATATTTAGTTTCATGGTTTCCTTTTGGAGAAAGGAGAGAAATAGACTTTCAATAGAACAGTTGGAAGGTGAGTTGATTATAAAAACTAATTCCGATTATACATGCAACGAATTTTGGAATTTTTTGAAAACTGGAAAGGGGAGAAAAGGAATTCTAAACCATGTACAAAAAATAAAATAAATACTTGTAAGTTTTTAAATGTTTTTTTGATACGTGCAATTTGTTCTAATACAGAATTAAAATTTTTACATATAATAAAATAGGTTTAAAATGTTTTGTTTATAATACACAAATGAAAAGTGTACATATGATGAATTATAATTTGGATAACTTTAAAGATCCAATTTGTGCAAAAAACCTATCATTTGCCAAAAATGTTCACGTATCTCATCTTTTTTATGTCTTTTTATATGGCTTATAGAATTAATTTTGAGCTAAATGGTATGTTTGAATAAAAAAATGTACTGGTTTTTTCTTAATTGAACTTTTTTTCCCTTGATATACCGTTTTTCCCAATTTCAAAACTGGCTACCCTACCCACAAGTACAATTATAGGACATTGCTTCATTTAATTTTCGCAAATCGTGGAAATAAATGCTATGCCCGCATGACCAGCCTATCTAATATTTGTTCGTCTAAAAGCCACCCTACTATGCCATTCCTTCTTCCAAGTTATGTGCTTCCGACAAAACTGAAGGCGTTAATAATTTTATTATGAGCAGTATATCGTAGTATCAGGCTAGCAACATCTCCGGTTCTTGATCTTATTTTAAAAGCAGAGCCGAGTGATTTAGTCGTAGCTATCACGACCCACCCGTCTCTGTAGTCTCTATGTAACGGGTTTTTCAATAAGAAACGCTACAAAATTTTTTTAAATAAAACAAACCCGCTTTTAGATACCAATGAAATTCTTTATTCCTGTGAAAGTACGTTCGATGCCATTATGTATGGAACTCGATTTCTTCTACATGGCCACCACGGGCACGCTTGCAGAAGTCCAGACGCTGAACCCAATTTTCGACGGTTTTCGAGCATAAATCGGCCGATACTGCCGCAATTTCACGTTCGATATTCGTACGAAGTTCATCAATCGTCGCTGGCTTGTTGGCATAGACCATAGACTTGACGTAGCCCCACAGGAAATAATCTAATGGCGTCAAATCGCACGTCCGAGGCGGCCAATCGACTGGGCCATTTCGTGAGATAACACGTTCACCAAACTTGGTTTCCAATAAATTGATTGTGGCATTCGCTGTGTGGCTTCTGGCGCCGTCCTGTTGGAACCACATGTCCTCCAAGTCCATATTATCCAATTGGGGCCAAAAATATTCGGTTATCATTGAACGGTAGCGATTCGCATTCACAGTAATATGCCGGTCTTGATCATCACGGAGGAAGTACGGCCCAATGACGCCGCCGGCCCATAAACCTCACCAAACCGTAATTTTTTCGGGATGCAATGATGACTCATGGATTACGTGTGGATTGCTGTCTGACCAATAACGCATATTTTGCTTATTGTCGAAGCCATTCAGCCAGAAATGAGCCCCATTTCCGCTCTTAAAATTCAAATTTCGGTAGTAAATTTTAATAATTTCGACTCGTTGTTGGATCGTATATCTTCCCATGATGAAATGGCAAACCTTACTGAAGAGAAATGTCAAAAGAGCGGGAAAAAATATGGCGTCGTTTGCTGTCCCTATCGATTTTCTTTTGTAGCGTCTCTGTTGAAAAAACCTTTATATAGTACCTCGTCTCATGTTTTTCTCCATATAATGTTTCCTTTCGCAAATAATAATACTCTATAGTCATTATGTCATAAAACCGTCTACGGAGTCCAAAAGTATACAATGAAATATTTTAGCAAGAAAGTGTAACCTAGCAAGCTATTCTTGCACTAGGGTATTCGATATGTTTTAAATTTTTGTATTTTCGTAAAATATTGAAAGTTGAGTGAAATAAAGCGCTTATTCGAAGAGATGCTAATAATCAATATTCTACGCAAGAAATATGAAAATTTTTCGACAAAAGGTCACTGTTTAGTTACTTTCGTCAGAATTGTAATTTGTATACCGTCCCCTAGGGATGGGGGCATACACATAGAAGAAGCCATATTAGACCCTAAGTATATTTTGGACGAAATTCGATTTAGGACTTTTTGAGACGATTAAGCAATGTCCGTCTGTCTGGCTGGTCAACACGATAACAGCCGCAAATCTTTACCCATCATAATGCTAAAATCATCAGATGTACGAAGCAATCGTTGGCGATCATTTCTGTGATGAAGCGATTTTTTTCTTTCAGTAGTCTTTGCAGACAAAGTCTCCGAAGCAAATAATATTCATCGCACTTGTGGATAGAGTCATCCACAAATTTAAATTTAATTGTATCTAAAGTGTTAACTATCAGTTTGCAGTTTATAAGAAATACCGCAAATTGTATTCGACGCCATGCATTATTCTACATACACATATATGGTGGGTTTCACAGGAAATGTCCAGCTAATATAAAAGCTATTGAAATCAATATCTTAATCCTATATTAATTTGTAATCCTATATACTGATGAAATTTGACCAAAATGGTTCTACCTGTATTATTAGCACAGGCTGCATAAGCAACTGCGGACAGAATCAGTGGGAAAGTAATGCTACGGGGGGAAACAACTGGTCAGTTGCGACCTGCTAACTGCAGCCTCAAACCCTGACAAGTGAGAATCACTATTAGGGTTAGGTACTTTTTTTGCGGAAAATGCTCTCGGAGTATTATGTAGGGTATGCAAAACTATTAACAACTGTGTCTTTACATTTTCTATATTGCAAAAAAAATTCAGCACCAAATGCAATTACTTTTACTCAAACCAGATATTTTCAGTTTAATTTTTTTGTGATTTTTAAAATATTTAAAAATTAGTTTTTCCTTAAATATTTTTTGTGGCTGTTCTTAGTATAGATCGCTGATTTCGAATCTGTTGTTCTATCTATAATTGGTTAATTAGTTTTAGAGATATGGCGATTTTAAAATTGGTTTGAGCAAAAGTTTAATCTTTTTTGTGATGGTAATATTTAAGAAATTTTTTTCCATTTTAATTTTTCGATTGGCGATTCTTAGTTAGGTTTGGTTCGCTCAATATATGGTCATTTACTTTTCCAGATATAGCGATTTTAATGTAGAGTGTGAGCAAAAATGTTCATTAAGGCATATGTCGGAAACAGAATGACCAATTATTTATCGAACAACAGATTCATAATGAGCGTACCAAACCTAACTAAGAACCGCCAATTGAAAAATATCAAACGAAAATACAATTTTTTTTAATTTTAAAATCCACAAAAAAATTAAACTTTTGCTCAACCAATTTTAAAATCTCCATATCTCGAAAACTAAATGACCAATCAGTGATCCAAAAACAGATTCGTAATCACCGTACCCAACTTAACTAAGAACAATCACATGAAATATTTAAAACGAAAAAAAAAAATTACAAAAACAAGACGGAAAAAATTTGGTTTGAGTAAAAGTAATTGCATTTGGTGCAGAAGGTATTTTTGCAATATCAAAAAAGTAAATACGCAGTTATTCATAGTTTGTTGCCTTATATCATATTGCGAGAGTATTGTGATAATCAAACAAAGTTAAAAAAAAATTGCTAACCCCAATTACTATATGCATAGATCGCCACCAATATGTCGTGTATTTGTTGCAAATTTTTCTTCGTCAGTTCTCTCAAGTCTGTCCAAACCTTAAAAAACACATCTGAAATTTATTCAAATTCTATTCTTTGGTAAAATCTTACTTTTCCTCACTCTGCCGCTGTTCTTACAGGATTCCCCAAAGCATTTAACCATTTCCCTCTTGCTTTCCATAATTCAGAATGAATTTTGACACATCAAGTTTCAAAATAATCACCGCTCTTAGTACTTCAATGAATAACAAATAATCTAGAATACTAAGGTAAATCATGGAATGTAGAGGTAAATTTAAATAAGTCTCAAATACTGATATTCGGGAAAGGATGGCCACGAAAATGTGGCGTATAACGAGCAAGATATAGTAATTACGTCTGAGTACTGTTATCTTGGAGTTTCACTAACACCGATGATGGATGGCCTTTAAAAAATCACCTACACAATAGAAACCTTGCTGCGAAGAATAGTACTAATAGTACTTGGTACAAGTTCCTTGGAAACTATATCTAGCAATTTGCAGAGCTATTCAAACGTATGGACACAAGTTTGGTGCGGCACTAATTTTGAAGATGGCGATAAATCAAATTGCACACATACGTAATTTGAACGAAATTTAATAATGAGCAAATTAACTCATTATATTTACATTTCACCTACAATGGCCGTACTCTATTTGATTAGAGCGATGAAAGGCTTCCCCACAGGCGATAATGTTTATCCAAATATATTAGGTTAAGCAAATAAACTGCTTGAGCCAGCAATATAATTTTGGTTTGCTTGAAATATAAATAAAGAGAGAGTGACGCAGTACAAACAGAGTTCTTGTGCGGCGGCCAAAGTGATAATACCCGTGAAAAAGTGAAAAGTGAACAACGGATAAAATTTAAAGTTGCAAACTTTGTAAATTTCCGGTATTTTTTAAGATAGGAAATTTTGAAGAAAAAAAAGAGAAGGTGCCTTTCAATTTGCCGTCGGCAAAACGGCATTTTGAGAAAAATTTCTCTGCTGGACAATGTCCGACCCGAGTGATGCCGGTTGTACCCCAGTTTGGGGGAAGAGGACGAAAACCCGTGCTAGGGAAATATACACCGTAGACCCTTCTACAACGCCGCTCACTCCTGAACACCAAGAGGAGTTGAGACTCATGAAGGAGGACAATGCCTCGATAATGGCACGGTGTGCGGCTGTCGCGGAGGCTGCCGCTAATCTTCCGTCGAAGAAGAGACGTACGAAAGAGGATCTGATCGCAACCGAGTTTGAACGGGCTAGTAAGACCATCGAGAGTATGCAAGACCAAATTAAAAACTTGGAGAATTTGACGAACAATGCCACAGACGAGGAATCTATGGACGATGGGCGCAGAAGATGGTTGAGGCCATGAAGGAGAGAAGAATCCCACCCGCAAACGACAGGAAAACAGGCGCCTACCCCAAGAAGAAGACCACGGGGAAGAAGAGCGGTAGCAGCAGCAATAGTAGTAGAAATCGGACTGTACCGGAAATTTATGTATACAGTGATAAAGTGAGTGCAGTAGCAGCGAAAATTAAAGCTGCACTGCACCACGATAATTTTATGTTGAAAATAGTAGGGCAAGCGATTGTCACGATTAATTTAGGGTACTTAGAGGATTATAACTCCATTAACGATATGCTTAGGGTGGCGGGGATGGGTTATTATACCAACACGCCTAGGTCGCAAACTCCCTTTGCGGCAGTTATAGTTGGGCTCTCTGGTACTTTTGAGGAAGAAGACCTAAAGTTGTACTTGGGCACACCCAAGCTTAAGTTATCGGTCATAAGGATAACTAAGCTGGGGTGTGATAAGCGGCTTATCCACTTATCTTGAACTGCAGGATCTCTATCCGAAAGGATAGGAAGCCTGGGTTGACGCAGTGCATGAACTGACAGCGCTTTGGGCTTGTATCGCTTAATTGCGGCATGCCCCATCGTTGCTGCAAATGTGCCGGGTCACATGGCCCTGGCAAGTGCAGTATTCCCGCTAAACAGAGCGGGGATGCGATCTCATCTCGCCCTGATCCGGTTCCGAGAGAATCCACTCTCGAGCACGAACAGGTGACCAGATGCGTTAATTGTGCGGTCAATCGGCATGTGTCCAGCTCTAGGGAGTGCCCTCTTCGATTGCGATTGCTTCGGGAGAAGACCGAAGCCAGGAAGCGACATTTCGCGGCTCCTGGGATCGCTCTTCCCTCGAATAGTGGTTTTATTCAGGGTGGAATTTCCTATGCTGCCGCTGCCCGTGGTGGCACTCGTGCCCCTACGGCCAGGATTAGTGTAGCTGCATCTTCGCCCACTGGTGTTTCGATGCAGGGGGGCTATGGCCCACTTTGGTACCATAGATGCTGATTGCCGGCGCATGTTCGGCATGAACCTTATGTCCTGTCGGACTAGACTAGGAGGCTTCTTGCGTGACTACGCAAAGATAGGAGATGATGGATCTAGGGCTCAGGCTATCCTGGGTCTCTTGCTGGCCCTTGGGCCAGAGTGAATGTACATATTAGTTAAGGTTTAGTTTTAAGTTTTTAGTTTTAAGTTTTGTTTATGCTGAGCCCTTTTTTTGATTCTTTTTTGGGCGGGGAAATGTGATAAGGATAATTTGGTTGTCAGTGCTATGGTGGGTAAAATCCCAGCATATTTTGAGATGATAGTTCTGTAAAAACTGCTAAGTGAAGGAAGATTAGTAACTAGGAAATACTGTAAATTCTAAATATGTAAGTTCACAAACATGTACTAAGGATATTGAATAAATTGAATTTGAAATTGCAGTACAAACACACTCTGCTGTTGGTGATGAAATTCAATTCACAAAGCAACTCCGACATGTCATTTCTACAGACTACTAGATAATAGTATCAACTACGTGTATTTGGCAGAAATATGCCGCAAGATGATTTAAAGTGGATTACAAAGGTTAGAATTGGCTTGATAGAACTCCATAGCCACAGATTCCAGAGGAATTTGCGAACGGAATAGTCAATGTGCAACAGTGAAGATAAAGAAGAACTGCAACTCGTCACTGGCCGATGTACTGCCTTACTAGATTTTAAGATACTTGGTTTCAATAAGGATTTGTATTAAATGGACGCATACTAAACTGGAAAGAGTTAACTAACTACTTAAAAGATGTGGTGCACATAGTACATTTTTAATGGCAGAATTTAATTTTTCAGTTAAATATACCACGCTTACGTTTCAAAGAAAATTATACAAAGCTGAGATTCACGTCGATAGACTAGTTATAAATATTCTTTATCTACGTTACGGCTACGTTTTACAGATTATACAAAAACGTATATATTCACATTATGTAGCGCGTGTACCCGGGTCCCGGGGTGATATACTTGATACAAAATCTGGGCAAATTGGTGTGGTGTCGCTAATTAAACAACAATTTTAAAAATCAGCATCATGATGCGCTTAAACATACATACATCATCCCTGTAAATGCAAAGAAAAGTTAAACACACTGTGAGTGTGTTTTTTTCTGGAGAAATATCTCGGTCATATCTGCTTGAAATATGTATCATTACAAAGTCCTTGTGAAACTCTATAACTCTGTAAATAAATATATTTCCTTTTATTAACCCATTGAAGGCTCATTTAAAAAATGTTTTTGAACCTCACTTTTTTGGTTTAATCAATCTGTTGTTCTTGTCTTTTGTCGTTGTCTTTTATTTCTGTTGTCCTTTGTTCTAGTTTTTACACAACAAAATAAAAAAAATTATTTCTAAAAAATTATATCTAAATGGGCGCCGTCACAATTGATTACCATACGGACTCGTTTTATGGCATTTTTCATCACTTCGGCGAGAACTTAGGGCGACAGACTCTCGCACTCGTGTCGAATGTTGACCTTGAGGGCTTCCAGGGTCTCGGGCTTGTTCACGTAAACACGGGACTTCAAAAAACCCCACAAAAAAGTCTGGAACGGTTAAATCGGGCCATCTTGCGGGCCAGTGCAAATCGCCCAAACGAGAGATGAGGTGACCCGAGAACGCCGCCTTCAGAATATCGGTTGTGTCTCGCGCACTTTTTGCCGTTGCTCCGTCCTGTTGGAACCACATGTCCTCCAGTCATAATTCGTCGAATTGCGGCAGAAAAAACTCGGTTAGCATGGCCCTATAGCGCGCACCGTCCACTGTTGTCGTTTGACCAGCGGCGTTCTCGAAAAAAAATGGCCCGATGAATCCTCCAGCGTGAACAGCGCACCATGCAGTCACTTTGAGCGGGTGTAATGTTCACGTACCCGCTGAGGTGGAAATGAGCCTCATCGCTCATTATGATTTTCAAATCATTATGAACAAAAATGCCATAAAACGAGCCCGTATGGTAATCAGTTGTGACTGCGCCCATTTAACCGATATCATCTTCTCAACTTAACCAATACAATTCTAAAGGTTCAAATAAACATACTCAAAAAAAGTGAGTGCCAAAGAACATAGGATGACTTCTTTTGAAACACCTTGTATATTTCGGAAAATATGGACTTCCGCAAACATTTTTCTTTTTTTAAATCCGCAGTTAATGCTCTACCAGGCAAAAAACCCCAAAAATCCAGTTTTGCTGCTAAAAGAAATTTGCCCCTTGTGGTATGTCATATACATTAGTTAGGTATATGTGGCGAATTAAATGGAATGAGAAAAATTTGAGCATCCATTCGATTAAGAGTGGCCAAACAATTAATCGATCAACACAAATTAAGACCTGAGTGTGCTTTTTTTCTGGGGAACAAGAAATATCCTTTTTGAACCTCAGTTCTAAAATTTTACAAAAATTCAAATTCAATTTTTGAATTTTAATTTCTCAAAAACAAAATTACGTTTATGTATATGAAACTTAGGGCTTTCATAGGGAACGAATCAAAATTTGAGACAAATAATTTTTTGTGTTAAGTTTAAATAATCGGAGAAATGAGAAGACTTCAGCGTATAAATTGAAGTATAAGAAGTTGATACTACAAGCTTACAAGGTCGGAAACATTTTTCTAAGTCAAAAATCGTTGGTTTTGTTGGAATAACAGACCATTCAGGAAAGCACACTCACTGGCAGGACAAGTTTCGAACTCCGTGAAAAGTTCATCATCAGATGCTTAACTACTGCGCCTGAATTGATACCATCGGCAGGTCAACAATCGTATAAATACATACAAACTCGTAGGAGGAACTTTACAAATTAGTATCGATCGAAAACCACTAAGTATCAATTCATAGTGAAAGATAAATTATTCCAACATCATAACAGAACACTTTTTTCTTCTTTTCCTCTTTCTTGCTTTCTCTCAGATGCAGTGCTTTGCGGTTACATTATACTATAACACACAGTGATACATTTTCACTGTGGGAATAGTTTTTAATTGCGCGGCCAATGTTAATTACGTTCGAATATTTTATGAACGATTTTGTTTAACTTCTTATAATTGTTTAATTATAATAATCTCAGTTATCCAACATTTGTTTAAAAAATTCACAATACCTTTCTGATAAATTACTAATATACATACATACGATGAAACGTATATTCGAAATTGCAAACACATTCCACAGGGTTATATTTTATTTACGCGGGCATTTCACGTGAAATCCACCATA